>OX439483.1:266545123-266869275 GCA_949320155.1 Melangyna quadrimaculata
AATGATTTTTTATTTAAGTTATATTTCACAATCTTAATAAAATGAAAATAAACATTATGCAAAACATCTTCATGTAGAAGTTAAACTAAATCTTTAGCCAGCCCAGAAGTGTTGATCTCAAATTGCGTACTCTTCCGATATGTTCATCAGTAAATGTTTCATCTTCTTCTATACTATCGTTTTTTGATGAATTTGGTAATGAACTTCCATAACTGCTTTTAGTTACTCTCCCCATAAGCAATTGCACACCAGGTTGCGTTAAATAACCAATCTTTTTTTCAGTATCCATTTTAGTCCCCGTTTCTTTCCTACTCAGTTTTTTTTCGGTGAACTCAAACAAAGTGTTTCCCTTTTTGTCCGTATCTCGTCGAATTGGAAAAGTTATTAGAGGATTTGAATGTTTTTTTTTAATGATTAGCTGTGTAGTGGAACCAGTTTTTCTATGTGCTTGAATACATTCATTAGTTTTAGAATTTTGTATTGAATTTGCCATTGAATCTAGCTGGAGAAACCTGTCTGTTATTAGATTTCCGTTTGTTTTGAGCAAAGCACTACGTGCTGAAACAATTTTGGAATCTGCAGCAACTGAAGCCGATGGTTCTTGAGTTTTTAATGTAAGCGAATCTTGTTGATTAAATCTACTATTTTTAAAATATATATTCCCTGTGCTCAAGCTTAACGATTTGTGAATTGCTTTCGATGAGTGGAGTGTTTTGCAACCAAAAACTGGTATTTTGCTTGGTTTGAGTCTTTTAGCTGGTTGTATATTTTGTTCACATTCATTCATAATCTTATTATCGTGACTGCAAATTGAAACAATGTTTTTTTCTCTTTTGACGGGCATACAATTTTCATATTCTAATTGTTTATCATGAGAAATATGTTCAAATGAGCAGCTGTTATCACAATCGTGTCTATAATCGGATGTATTGTTTATTTGATGTAGTAAGAATTTAGAAGACTTCTGTTTTAAAACAAGCGGTATGGATTTTGGTACACGTTGTTCAGGATAAGGTCTTTTTGCCTGAAAGAAAGAATTCATACACGTGATATTATATATGTTGTACAAATATATACATAAATAGTTATAGACAAATTTGGAATTAACCCATATCATTTTATCCGACCTATAAAAAATGTATCCGATTGGTACGAAATGTCTGAATTTATATAAAAGCAGAACTAATGTCGAAACGGAACTTGATTGGTCTTAAGGTAGTAATATATTCGCGAAACATTCGGCGTGGCGGGAAACGTTCACCAGTCAAAAATTATTTACATGGAGATATATGCGAGTGCCCACACCAACGCTGTGGGAAAACATTTAGCTATAAAAATGTATATACATGGTGATAAATGAGAGTGCCTGAACCAATGGCGAATGTTTTTCCACCACGCCGAAAGTTTTGCGTTGGTTTGGGATATCCTTAAATTTGGACAAAGGGGTGAGTACGATAACTTAGGCGCCAAGAATTGGTAACGGTTTTGTGTAGAACAGTTCAATAAAAGCATTTTTTAATATGGAAGGGGGTTCTAACTCCCCCCGTTTGGGCGGGAGGGGCAATTTTATAAAAAGGTTCTAAAAATGAAAAAAAAAATAAAATATTAAAAAATAAATATAATGCTTACAATTTAGTATTATACATACATTTGAATTTTAATATTCAAATATAAAACAATTTGCTTAAACGTCTTTTTAAAGATTTTTACTAAGGTCTGAAGAAGGTTGTAATCACAACCGAAACGTCACTTGAAAATTTAAAACAACGAAAAACAAAAACTGACCTAAGGCCCACTAGAGGGAAATTTAATGTATATTAAACCTTGGTTCAAATCCAACACTTTGTACTATGAGCTAGTTTTTAGATCAAGTAAAATCTATGCATAGTTTCGGAAAAAGCGGGTTTTAAACTCAAAATTTGGGAAAAAAAAAGATTAAAAAAAAAGTTTTAAATGTAACTTATCAAAACAGTTAAATCATATATATTATTTCTGTTGTCAAACTCCTTTTTTCTCATTTATAAAATAGTCAAATCCACTAAAATAGGTATCACCGAATACGAATTTACACATACTTATGACATTGCACAAAAACTTTATGTTATACCACACTATTTTCTATAAATTTCGGAAATTTCAAATGATTCAATAAATGAAAAATTTGACATAAAGAATACCTCACTTTTAACCTATTGAATTAGTGAGAGGAAAAATATGTATTACTTCTGTAATTTAAAATTCTCTTTTTTTCGCTGCACCTTGAGTGAGTGGGGGAGAAACATTCTTTAGTTACACCATGCATGAATGAAAGGAACATATTTATTACTTTTGTAATGTATAATCCTCTTTTTTCTTTTGCACATTGAGTGAGTGGTAGAGAAACATATTTGTTACCTATTTCTGTTGTTTGTAATCTTTTTTTCTCATTAAAAAAAGCCGAATGCATTTAATCACTATCACTAGATTGCATACATGAAAGAAACATATTTATTGATTCTTTAATTTAAAATATTAGTAGAAGAAATAGAGGAACGGGCACATCGAGGAAAAAGTGAGGCTTTTTTCAAAATAGTGTGAGTTACAAAAACACAAATGCACACAAATGCAAAAAAAAAAAAAAAAGGGTCGGATGCAGTGAGATAGCTAAATGCTGGGGCCCCCAAAAGAATTTTTAGCTGTGTTTTGAGAGATGTGTATTATGTACGAGATTCAAGTTTAATAGTAAAAAAAAAGCTTATTAAACTCAATAAAAAAGTTAAATAAATGTAAATATAGTGAATACATGCAATACTTCATTAAAAAAAAATATATATATGTATATAACATTATGCGGTGCTGCGTTAAATCCTGTAAAAAACATCATATGGAATATGAGACATAATCAGCCCGTGAGATGCAAAAATTTTAAACTCCATATTTTATGTGTTTTTACACGATTTAACGCATATTTTTTTTAAAATAAAGTATTGCAAATATTCAATATGATTACTTTTATCTCACTTTTGTATTTATGTTTTCACTATTTTAACGTTTTGAAATCTATAAACACTTTCCTCTAGCTCAGCAAAATGACAGTGGTGCATTTCTATAAAATGTTAACTAATTGTTGTTGTGTAAAAAAAAAAAAATTAAAATGTCATTGTTAAAAAAAGTTACACTGTGTAACATTCCGTTTAGGAACGACCAATGTTAAAAATAATGTTGGTACATATGTCAATCGTAAGGGGTTGAACAAATAATCAAAACACATTTAGAATGAAAATAATCAAAGAAATTTTCTTATTGCATCAAATTTTATTAGGAAAAATATTATGATCACTTAAGTTAATATCTATAATATTTAAATTAAATTCTTCTAACATGTTCATATCAACAATAAAAAGAATTTATTTATTTTGTTCACACATTCTATTTGAAAATTTAAAGCCTTATTGAATGTGCCAAATTTTCGCACGGGTCTTCTGGTTATATATTATTATTTCGTTGCTCTTATTAATTCTTCATTAAAAAATGAAAACTAGATGATTTTCAATCCTCCAGTTTTTGAGAAAATTGAAAATAACCAAACCTACTTTTTATTTGATTTTTATTTTTTAATTATTTTTCTTTGTGGATTATGAAAAAATAGTTATTTTTAAAAGAGTAAGTAATGTAATGATTTTTCGTTAGTCGAAACTTAATCCTCAAATGAACAAAAAATGGAAAAATTCCTAAGTTTAGGATGACCCGTGGTTGTTTAGCCGCCATTGCTTAAAAAACAAACAACAAAAATACATTATTCTCACAAAGGCTGATAAAAGAATTACCTTTGTTTATATGTATTAACTTGTTACACATCATGTGCATGAACAAAAAAATAACGAGACAAATTTTAAAGCTTGAGCAGATTTCTTTTTTATGATCTACATATTATGTACAGTCCGTAACACTTGAATAGTCTAACATATAATTTAAATTAATATAAAATTAAATAAATAATAAAATTTAAATTAATATAAATGTTTGTTTGCTGTATATTTTAAGCTTTAATATTTTGAAACTTTGCTAGTAATTCAAATTGGACGAGGAATACATGTGACTGCTTGGAGGGTTATGTATGGAAAATTTTTAATCCATACGAAACTTTGCATATGCCCAAACTTGCACTCCAAATCCTATACTGGGCCAAGCAGGGGGGTTCTAGGAGGTTTTGTTAAATCTTTTTTTTTTTTTTCAAAAAACAAAAAAAAAAAAAAAACACGAAAAACACGAAAAACAAGTCGTGACACGTTGTGCCGGTACAGAGATAAAATTCCCCTCGCTATACATACAACATAGTTTGCTAAAACGGAGTGACATGTAGCTCGCGAATGTATATGTATGCATGCTCGCACATCACCACTCACCACAGTTTTTTAGAGTGCGTCACCGAAAAAGGTCGTGTTAAATACTGCTACGAAAATTAAATTTTAATAAATTAAAAAAATTAAACCAGTACAGAAGGCAAACGTATAGAACAGCAAAAGAAATATTCAGCTTTTGTACGTTGGAAGTGTACAAGCGAGCCAACAAGGTTGTGAGTCATGTTAAAAATTGTATGTGAGTGTGTACATATAGTTCAGTGTTCATAGTTCGTTCTCTTTACCGAGCGCGAGTATTATTGCAATATGTGATTTCCAGAGTACAGATACAGAATGTTGCGTACGTGACTTGAATTTTTCTCGTCTCGTTTTTTATAAAAACAAAAGAAAAACAAACAAAAACAAAACGAAAAACCATCCCATAATATGAGTTGAGAATTGAATTGAATTGATTTTTATTGAGACTTTAAAATGTGTTTTACATAGTTGACAATTCAAACTAATATATATACTTAAGAGTACAAAGGAAAATACTGCGACTATAATGTATCGCCAGCTTTGTCTTTTACAGTTTTGTTCGCCTCAAGGCTGTTTTTATAATGTTATATTGCTCCTGCTCTAAGAGCACTGACAGTTACGTGTTGGCTTATAGGTGCAACAAAGAATATATACATATAATACAAATTCCTAATAACTTAAAAAAAGACTAACCTTAAATGACTTCTCCTGAGCACTGGAGATACACTAATTACAGCAAAGGCAAAAAAAAATATAATTATAAATATTTGTTTCATGTGTTAGAGCGAGTGCGCTCTATGATAGTACATTCATATTATAAATGAATTCAATTACTGGAATTTGAATTTATACAATTAAACATTGGACATTTTAAGAGCGAGAGCGCTTGAAAAAATAACATTTTAAGAGCGAAAGCGCTTGACAAAAATAAAAAGATTTATGACTTTTACAATGTATATACATTAGAAATTTAAACATTTTATTATGGTTCACTTTTTAAAATCACTAGCTTTTTTTTCGTATTTAAAAACTGTTGAGCTTCACCTCGTCAGTGGTGGTTAAGTTGTTGTAGCAGGTTGGTTATTCCTGTGGCCAGATTGTCGCCCGACAGGGTACCACATTAGCAGATGTTGCATGTTTCCATCTATGTCATCTCAGTAGGCGTAGTACGGCGTAGATGGTCAGGTGCCTCGTCTGTGCTATGGGCAGAGACAGTTATTATCAGCCCCGTTAGGCAGCTGAAGCGGATACTGGCGAAACTGCTTTTCGCCTGGTGTGTTTTAACGGGAAACGGAGAAACGTTCAATATTTAGTTCTGGGAACTAGACAGTTACTGGAGAGTGGACTCCGGTTTACCAGGATAGAAAAACTCCCCCCCACAAAGAGGTTCCATCCTGGGTTTGATTGTACAATTATTTTAAAATAAATAAAAATTACTGTTTTATGTATATTTTTTTTTTTATTAATAAAAAAACAACTGTAGGTATATGCTTGGTTGCACAAAAGGCACAACCAGCCACTTTCCTGTCCTCTCAATATGAGTTGAGCAAAGTGTATCTGGTTAGGCAATTTAAGAGTACTGCACACATATGCAGTTTAGGTAGAGTGAAATGTCAAATAAAAATTCGGCTTATCCCAGAAACGTCATGGGCTAAAAAAAAAAAAACACAACAGACAAACAAAAAAACTCTAAATCAATGGGAACAAACAGCGTTGCCACAATGTTACAAGTGTAACAAAAGTGTTACACTATTTTTAAATTTTATTTCGTTGTTACAATAGGGGTATTCATGCAAAACGCGGAAAACCCATAGAAAGCTTATAAACCATAGACTTTTATATCGGTAGAACTGAACTGTCAAAATTTGTATGGGAAAAGTAATTTGCAAAACATAGAATTTTATCTCACAAATTTGAAGCGAGAAGCGTAGAAATTAAAACGAGCCGTAATCTTGTAACCCATTAAAGCTCCAACTTGATCGCTCAATTTGGCATAATAAACACTGCAAGAAATGTGTTCATCAGTTAAAAACTAAATTTAAAAAAGTATAGTGGTAACGCTGGTCTCTTGATTTAGATTTTTTTTCTTTAATTTTGTTTGTATTGAACTGTCAAAATTAGAAAGAGAAAAGACAGCGATAAATCAGCGAAAAGCCGAGTACACAAAAAGAGAATAGTCACGAGGGGCGTCAATTTAGAGAATAGTCACCAGGGTCGCTAATTTAAGTATAAGGTAGTAGATTGGTATTTAGTACTTAATAACATCTTTTAGCTTCTTGTATGCTACTATTATACAGAAGTAGTTACTCAATACGAGTAACAGTGGCCACGGATAGAAAAGTTTTATTTAGATAAATAATATAACGTAGTACAGATCAAAGGTGAAGGTAGTGAATATACAGAATTATAAAAATAATAAAATGTATGGTAAAACAGTACAGTACAGAGTATAGAGCTTTGTTAAACAAAGGTCAGTGGCAGCCGAGCAAAGTAGTACAGAGTACAGAGTATTTGTTCGCAAAGGTCTACTGGAGGCTGAACAAATGCCGTACAGAAATAAGCATGATAGTACAGAGTACAGAATTGTTGTTCAGACCATGTGCTGGACAAAATAAAATAAAATAAAATAAAATAAAATAAAATAAAATAAAATAAAATAAAATAAAATTAAATAAAATAAAATAAAATCGCAACAGTAAAGAAATAGTACAGTTCCTCAAATACAGTACAGATAAAATTTACACATAAATAAAAATGGAATCACAACAGTACATTAAAGGTACAGAGCCACAAATACAGTACAGATTAAATTGTTGTTCGAAGCGAGTCTTGAACAACATAGATAAAATAAAATAAAACAACGACGGTACAGAAATGATAGAGATTCACAAATAAAACAGTACAGGTAAAATTCAAACATAAACAAAATAAAATTGCAACAATTAGATACAGTACAGATCCATGAGCATGCTACAGTCAAGATATTTTTTATTTATACAGAATTTTTTTTATTGATAAAAACTAAGTCAATTAAAATAAATTGTAGAACCTCGATGCTGGTATAAGTTAAGGTTATTAAAGAGAACGAGGGTGTAAACAGAACGAACTATGAAATAAAACCATGTTAACATGGTTGGAGCACGCAAATATATTGTAGATACAAATTTAACAAGTTGGAGTAATAAAGATATAATTATATTGGTAAAAGTAAAACTAATTTCATACAAACATTCGAGCATAGAATCTCGGGCACTAGAATCATAATTTCAATATTAACCTGACATTCATTATATTCACATAGATTACGATGTCTTCGAACAGGGAAAAGGCCGCAGCCTTTGGCATAAATAAAGCCAAATCATTCACGTGCTCAGATGCGTCTTCGATGGGACCTATACGAAGTGGATCAGCTTCCATGACCGTTTCAAGGCTGCCATCCACGACAACGAAAAGGTGACAGCTGCGTTCAAGTTTTCCTACTTAAAGAACTCTTTAACGGGTCCGGCAGCTAAGACCCTAGGAGAGTGGCAGCTAACGGACGAGAACTACAACGAGGCAGGGGAACGCCTAATCCAAATATTCGATAAGAAGTATTTGATTGGCCGAGCTCATCTGCGCCAGCTGCTTTGCCTTCCAAAACTGCGCGACCAACAACAGGCTAGCGAGCTACAACACATAGCAAATACGGTTCATGAAACGCTTCGGCAGCTGGAGTCGCTGGGGTTACCAGTTGAGCACTGGGAATTTTTTGTGATCCATGTAGTCAGTGAGAAGTTGGACAACGAGACAGCTAGGCAATGGGAACTTCAGAGGACCTCTGAGCAGCCCAAGTTGTCAGATTTTTTGGCATTTGTAGAGAAGCAGGCAGCTGCCCTCTCCAACATCTCAGAAGTCCAGCAGCCACGTTCAGAAGCGGGAAGAAATCCAACACGTACAGATAATCAAGACAAGGCCGCTGCTCCAGCCAAAACCACAAAGAAAATACGCACTCGTGGAGACAGACTGTGCATGGTTTGTGCAGGAGATCATCAGATCTGGGGATGCCCAGATTTTGCTGCACTTTCGTATCGAAGCCGCAGAGACTTCATCGATAGGAAAGCCATTTGTCCCAACTGCTTAAATCAAGGACATAAAGAAAGCAGCTGCTACATCCGAGGGTGCGCCAGATGCCCGGGTGCACCGAAGCACAACATCTTTCTATGCCCCACGAAGGAAGTCTTGAAGCCGGCACTGACAGTTCTCTCACTCGATCCTGAGGCATCAGAGGCGCAACAAAAACGTAAGTCCAAGGGCAGATCTGATGACTAACCCGTCGCAGCTTCGGAGTTCAAAATCAACAGCATAACAAAATAGCACGCAGGCAGCGTATATCTCGTACAGTTGGTGTTAATAAGAAATTTTGTACAGACAAAATTTGCTCTAAGGCGAATCCATTCCGCAATGAAAAAGCAAAACAAGAACGTACAGAGCCTCAGCAGCAAAATAATCCGAATGAATGAAAATCAGAAGTTAATAAATCTATGTTTAGAAATAAGTTAATAAAATCTAACCATGAAAATTATGTACAGTCTATTAATTCAGTAGTGAGTACTACAAATTTAACTCCAACAGCTTTGATCAAAATAGAAGCGAATGGCTTTGTACATGACCCCTTTCGAGCAATGTAAGACACAGGGTCCCACTTGAATTTGATCACAGGTAAGCTTAAACGTGATCTGAAATAATGTACCAAACAGTTATCAGGGCTAGTGGGTATTGATGGCACACCTTTTGCCATAACATGCTAAGTCATGTTAAAGATACTGCCATGGTATGCCTCGAGCCCCACCGATCAACACCCAAGTGAATCGTTCTGGGTTTTGCCAGAAGAAAGCCAATGGAGACCTATTCTACCACTGGTAGATATTTATAGATAATGAGTCAGATATATCTCCGTACAAATGTGCAGATCCTCAGTACTTCAGACCACACGAGGTACATATACTACTGGGAGTTAGCTTCTTTGCGAAATCCATCAAATCAGTATACGAAAGACGTACAGATGGTACAGTTTTGTTAGACAGGACATTAGGCGTAGTATTCCTAGGTCCAAGTCAAGAAAGAAATGAGCGAGCGAGGTATGCCTATCCATCAATTGATTGCTCGTCAAATGATCAGCTAGATAATCTCTTAAGTAGACTTTGGCAATGTTCCAATCGTACAGATGAAGAAGAATTAGTGGAACAACACTTCATGTCAACCCATTATCGCGACGAGAATTGTATCTTTGTGGTGGAAATGCCACTGAAGTCAGAATGGACTGAGATGGGTAGTTCACGTGCAATAGCGTTGCGTCGATTCATGTAACTAGAAAGAAAGTTAGAAAAAAGCGATCAGTTAAGAACAGCTTATGTATAGAAGATGCGTGATAGTATTATACTAGGTCATGTAAAACTAGCATATAGAAATCCTCAGGTAGACAGCCAGGTGTATTACATACCACATCACTGTATAGAAAAGAAGTTTCGAATAGTATATGATGCAAGTTGTCGTACAGATAAAGGCATATCATGGAATGAGATACCGAGGCTAGGAGAAAGTTGCAAAGAGACTTGCATGAAACAATAATGCGCATCAGAAGGCACCGCATCGCAGTATGTGGTGCTATCAAGAAAATGTTTAACCAAGTCAAACTGAATGAAAAACAATGGGACCAGCAACGCATCTTCTGGAGGGAGAGTAAGCGTGAACCGTTACTAGAGTATTGGCTCACGGTAGTGACTTTCAGCTTGACATCATCAGCCCATTTGGCAGTTCGGTCAGTGGTGCAAGCTGCTATTGAAGCAGAAGAGCTCTTCCCAGAAGCGTCCGCAGCAATCAGAAATGACTTCTATATGGACGATTGCACAACAGGCGAATCAGATGAGCCCAGAGCAATTCAATTAGCAGAAGACATCCATACAGTGCTGAAAAGAGCCGGTTTTGAGTTATGTCAGTGGAAATCGAACTCCAAGAAATTCATGAAAGAGGCAATGGGAACTTCAGAGGACCTCTGAGCAGCCCAAGTTGTCAGATTTTTTTGGCATTTGTAGAGAAGCAGGCAGCTGCCCTCTCCAACATCTCAGAAGTCCAGCAGCCACGTTCAGAAGCGGGAAGAAATCCAACACGTACAGATAATCAAGACAAGGCCGCTGCTCCAGCCAAAACCACAAAGAAAATACGCACTCGTGGAGACAGACTGTGCATGGAGATCATCAGATCTGGGGATGCCCAGATTTTGCTGCACTTTCGTATCGAAGCCGCAGAGACTTCATCGATAGGAAAGCCATTTGTCCCAACTGCTTAAATCAAGGACATAAAGAAAGCAGCTGCTACATCCGAGGGTGCGCCAGGTGCCCGGGTGCACCGAAGCACAACATCTTTCTATGCCCCACGAAGGAAGTCTTGAAGCCGGCACTGACAGTTCTCTCACTCGATCCTGAGGCATCAGAGGCGCAACATAAACGTAAGTCCAAGGGCAGATCTGATGACTAACCCATCGCAGCTTCGGAGTTCAAAATCAACAGCATAACAAAATAGCACACAGGCAGCGTATATCTCGTACAGTTGGTGTTAGTAAGAAATTTTGTACAGACAAAATTTGCTCTAAGGCGAATCCATTCCGCAATGAAAAAGCAAAACAAGAACGTACAGAGCCTCAGCAGCAAAATACTACGAATGAATGAAAATCAGAAGTTAATAAATCTATGTTTAGAAATAAGTTAATAAAATCTAACCAAGAAAATTATGTACAGTCTATTAATTCAGTAGTGAGTACTAAAAATTTAACTCCAACAGCTTTGGTCAAAATAGAAGCGAATGGCTTTGTACATGGCCCCTTTCGAGCAATGTTAGACACAGGGTCTCACTTGAATTTGATCACAGGTAAGCTTAAACGTGTTCTGAAATTATGTACCAAACAGTTATCAGGGCTAGTGGGTATTGATGGCACACCTTTTGCCATAACATGCTAAGTCATGTTAAAGATACTGCCATGGTATGTCTCGAGCCCCACCGATCAACACCCAAGTGAATCGTTCTGGGTTTTGCCAGAAGAAAGCCAATGGAGACCTATTCTACCACTGGTAGATATTTATAGATAGTGAGTCAGATATATCTCCGTACAAATGTGCAGATCCTCAGTACTTCAGACCACACGAGGTACATATACTACTGGGAGTTAGCTTCTTTGCGAAATCCATCAAATCAGTATACGAAAGACGTACAGATGGTACAGTTTTGTTAGACAGGACATTAGGCGTAGTATTCCTAGGTCCAAGTCAAGAAAGAAATGAGCGACCGAGGTATGCCTATCCATCAATTGATTGCTCGTCAAATGATCAGCTAGAGAATCTCTTAAGTAGACTTTGGCAATGTTCCAATCGTACAGATGAAGAAGAATTAGTGGAACAACACTTCATGTCATATTTCATGTTTTAACGTTTGTTTTTTCGTGATGGTAGGTGAATTTAGGGTCGATATTAGCAACATTCGGGGGCTGAGAAAGAATTTCTGTGCTGTGTACGTACATACTGTAAAAAACAGGCCAGCAGTCTTGGCACTAAGTGAAACCCAACTAGGTGAAAATTCTGATTACTCCGAATTTAGCCTACCTGGTTATAGCTTAGTGCCTTTATTTTTCCTACACCATGGTCTCGCAATATATGTACGTAATGATGTGGCTTATCAGCTTCAACCACAATATGGCCCTTGTTTAAATACAAACTTTTACTTCATGTGGTTAAAATTCTCCGTCAATAAGCACATCATACATGCATGTTTCATTTATCGTAGCCCAAGTTTGGATAGTAATTCGACTTCTAAGGAATTCGATGCGCTGTCCGATTCAATCCTGAGAATTGTTTCCCATTATCCGCACAGTGAAATCGTTGTTACGGGCGATTTTAATGTACACAATTCTTCGTGGCTACGCTATTCTGGTCAGACAACACCCGAAGGAAGGTATGTCGAGATTTTTGCTGAGTTAAACCACCTGACTCAGCTTGTTGACGAGCCTACTCGGATTCCTGACGTTGCAGGTCAAATCGCCAACACTCTAGACTTGTTCCTTACCTCTGACCCGAATAAATACACTATTAGTGTATTATCTCCTCAAGGCTCATCAGACCATTGTGTCATATCTGCGAATTTCTCGTGCCACCAAATCACAGTTAAAGAAAAAATCCCAAAGAGAACCGTTTGGCAATACGAGAAAGCCAACTAAAACGTCTTCAAGAGCTTTAACTGGTCACTATGCTTCCTCGATAGTGATGTTGACGCCAGTGCAGATATGATTACAAACTTGATTCTTTGTGGAATGAGAAATTTTATCCCGAATAGGGTGAAATCTATCAAACCCAAAGAAAACTCATGGTTTGATTCGAGCTGTAAAGAGGTTATTAGGGTTAGAGAAGTAAGCTTCCGATGTTATAAAGCCAACCCTACTGAGGAAAACCGGAAAAGTTTCAACAAGCTAGAAAGACCTGTAACGTTCATATTCGAAGAACCAAATTTTTACATGATCAAAAATTACGACAAAAAATACTACAATGTCCCAAAGGTAGTAAAATTTTTTGGTCATTTGTAAAAAACATACGAAATACCACATCGTCCTCGGTTCCAACGCTCGTCTTCAATGATACTGCTTTTGTCAGCTCGCAAGATAAAGCCAATTTGCTTGCAGCACAGTTTGCTGGTAATTCGACGCTGCCAGAAAGTGTTATGACTCCTCCTGTACTTGAGAGCGTAAATGATTTTATGGGACAAATCTTCTTTCGCACTCGTGCAGTTGCTAGAGTTCTAAAGGATCTCGATGTTAACAAATCCGCTGGCCCGGATGGTATCCCTCCCATTGTTCTGAAGAGGTGTTCTTCAACGCTGGCAAAACCACTGCGTAAGCTTTTCCATCTGTCCTACTCTACTGGTCTCTATCCGAGTGAATGGAAAACAGCATTTGTCCAGCCTGTCCCTAAAAAAGGCGTATCTTCTTCACCCTCTAACTATCGGCCAATTGCACTTACGTCCCTTCTTTCCAAGGTCATGGAAACGCTGATTAATTTCCAGCTCAAAAAATATCGCGAGGAACGAAAGCTTCTTAATGACCGGCAGTACGGCTTTCGTAGCAATAAGTCCACTGGTGATCTGATGGTATATCTCACCGAACAGTGGAACAAATCTTTACATCGTTTTGGAGAAAGTAAGATTATTGCACTTGATATTTCAAAAGCGTTTGATAGAGTTTGGCACCAAGCTCTCTTATCGAAAATGCGCGCATTTGGTTTCGATGAACCTCTTCTTCGTTGGATTAGAAATAACCTTTCGGACCGTTCAATACAAGTCGTATTGGACGGTTTCAAGTCTGAAATCCACAAAATAAATGCTGGTGTGCCCCAGGGCTCCGTTTTGTCTCCGACTCTCTTCCTTATTTTTATAAATGATCTTTTGTCTGAAACTTCTAATCCATTAAACTGTTTTGCTGACGATAGTACCCTCAGTTTCTCATATTCGTTTACAGATTCTCATCCGTGTCCTTCGGATGTGGAACTTGAACGGCAGCGTATGATAAGCTCACTTAATTCTGATCTCGACAGCATTGTCCAATGGGGAATCAAAAACCGCGTAGAATTTAATGCTTCTAAAACTCATTGTTGTCTCCTGTCGTTAAAGCGAAACCCCCCCCCCCAATGCCGCTATCCATGGGCGGCACTTGCATCGAGGAAACCGAACAGCTCTCAGTTCTCGGTATGTGTGTCACAGACTACCTTTTGTGGAATGACCACATATTTGATGTCGCCAAAAACGCTGCTAAGTGTTTAGGTTTTCTCCGTAGATGCAAGAAGTTTTTTTCCCCTTCTGATCTGGCTGTGATCTACAAAGCCTTTATTCGTCCAAAACTTGAGTACAATTCTCATGTTTGGGCAGGTGCTCCAAGAACTCACTTGAGTTTGTTGGACAGAATTCAAAAGAGAGCTTTAAAAATGATAGGCGAAAGATCTATAACAGAAACAATTACATCTCTCGAACACCGCCTTAATGTTTCGTGTCTTTCTCTATTTTATCGCTATTATTATAATCAGTGTTCTAGTAAAATAGCCAGTTGTATTCCCCCCCTTAAAAAATTCAACCGTAATACTCGCGCTTCTAGGAATGCCCATCAGTTCACCCTCGAGCCCAACTTCGGACGTACTGTAATGTACAGAGATTCTTTCTTCAGTCGCACCACACGAATGTGGAATGCTTTACCTGACTCGACTTTCCCCTCCCATTTCGATGTGCAAACGTTCAAAACTAATGTGCATCGGTATCTCCTTCTAAATCCTCTCCTACTTACCTAATCGCTCGTGCTGTGTTAAAAACATTTTAAGGGTAGCCATAACCCCTTTTGCCCGCGTGGAATATATAAAAAAAAAAAAAAATGTCAACCCATTATCGCGACGAGAATTGTATCTTTGTGGTAGAAATGCCACTGAAGTCAGAATGGACTGAGATGGGTAGTTCACGTGCAATAGCGTTGCGTCGATTCATGTAACTAGAAAGAAAGTTAGAAAAAAGTGATCAGTTAAGAACAGCTTATGTAGAGAAGATGCGTGATAGTATTATACTAGGTCATGTAAAACTAGCATATAGAAATCCTCAGGTAGACAGTCAGGTGTATTACATACCACATCACTGTATAGAAAAGAAGTTTCGAATAGTATATGATGCAAGTTGTCGTACAGATAAAGGCATATCATGGAATGAGATACCGAGGCTAGGAGAAAAGTTGCAAAGAGACTTGCATGAAACAATAATGCGCATCAGAAGGCACCGCATCGCAGTATGTGTTGCTATCAAGAAAATGTTTAACCAAGTCAAACTGAATGAAAAACAATGGGACCTCCAACGCATCTTCTGGAGGGAGAGTAAGCGTGAACCGTTATTAGAGTATTGTCTCACGGTAGTGACTTTCAGCTTGACATCATCAACCCATTTGGCAGTTCGGTCAGTGGTGCAAGCTGCTATTGAAGCAGAAGAGCTCTTCCCAGAACCGTCCGCAGCAATCAGAAATGACTTCTATATGGACGATTCCACAACAGGCGAATCAGATGAGCCCAGAGCAATTCAATTAGCAAAAGACATCCATAAAGTGCTGAAAGGAGCCGGTTTTGAGTTATGTCAGTGGAAATCGAACTCCAAGAAATTAATGAAAGAGGCAATGGAAACTTCAGAGGACCTCTGAGCAGCCCAAGTTGTCAGATTTTTTGGCATTTGTAGAGAAGCAGGCAGCTGCCCTCTCCAACATCTCAGAAGTCCAGCAGCCACGTTCAGAAGCGGGAAGAAATCCAACACGTACAGATAATCAAGACAAGGCCGCTGCTCCAGCCAAAACCACAAAGAAAATACGCACTCGTGGAGACAGACTGTGCATGGTTTGTGCAGGAGATCATCAGATCTGGGGATGCCCAGATTTTGCTGCACTTTCGTATCGAAGCCGCAGAGACTTCATCGATAGGAAAGCCATTTGTCCCAACTGCTTAAATCAAGGACATAAAGAAAGCAGCTGCTACATCCGAGGGTGCGCCAGTTGCCCGGGTGCACCGAAGCACAACATCTTTCTATGCCCCACGAAGGAAGTCTTGAAGCCGGCACTGACAGTTCTCTCACTCGATACTGAGGCATCAGAGGCGCAACATAAACGTAAGTCCAAGGGCAGATCTGATGACTAACCTGTCGCAGCTTCGGAGTTCAAAATCAACAGCATAACAAAATAGCACGCAGGCAACGTATATCTCGTACAGTTGGTGTTAATAAGAAATTTTGTACAGACAAAATTTGCTCTAAGGCGAATCCATTCCGCAATGAAAAAGCAAAACAAGAACGTACAGAGCCTCAGCAGCAAAATAATCCGAATGAATGAAAATCAGAAGTTAATAAATCTATGTTTAGAAATAAGTTAATAAAATCTAACCATGAAAATTATGTACAGTCTATTAATTCAGTAGTGAGTACTACAAATTTAACTCCAACAGCTTTGGTCAAAATAGAAGCGAATGGCTTTGTACATGACCCCTTTCGAGCAATGTTAGACACAGGGTCTCACTTGAATTTGATCACAGGTAAGCTTAAACGTGATCTGAAATTATGTACCAAACAGTTATCAGGGCTAGTGGGTATTGATGGCACACCTTTTGCCATAACATGCTAAGTCATGTTAAAGATACTGCCATGGTATGCCTCGAGCCCTACCGATCAACACCCAAGTGAATCGTTCTGGGTTTTGACAGAAGAAAGCCAATGGAGACCTATTCTACCACTGGTAGATATTTATAGATAGTGAGTCAGATATATCTCCGTACAAATGTGCAGATCCTCAGTACTTCAGACCACACGAGGTACATATACTACTGGGAGTTAGCTTCTTTGCGAAATCCATCAAATCAGTATACGAAAGACGTACAGATGGTACAGTTTTGTTAGACAGGACATTAGGCGTAGTATTCCTAGGTCCAAGTCAAGAAAGAAATGAGCGACCGAGGTATGCATATCCATCAATTGATTGCTCGTCAAATGATCAGCTAGATAATCTCTTAAGTAGACTTTGGCAATGTTCCAATCGTGATGAAGAAAAATTAGTGGAACAACACTTCATGTCATGTTTCATGTTTTAACGTTTGTTTTTTCGTGATGGTAGGTGAATTTAGGGTCGATATTAGCAACATTCGGGGGCTGAGAAAGAATTTCTGTGCTGTGTACGTACATACTGTAAAAAACAGGCCAGCAGTCTTGGCACTAAGTGAAACCCAGGTAGGTGAAAATTCTGATTACTCCGAATTTAGCCTACCTGGTTATAGCTTAGTGCCTTTATTTTTCCTACACCATGGTCTCGCAATATATGTACGTAATGATGTGGCTTATCAGCTTCAACCACAATATGGCCCTTGTTTAAATACAAACTTTAACTTCATGTGGTTAAAATTCACCGTCAATAAGCACATCATACATACATGTTTCATTTATCGTAGCCCAAGTTTGGATAGTAATTCGACTTCTAACGAATTCGATGCGCTGTCCGATTCAATCCTGAGAATTGTTTCCCATTATCCGCACAGTGAAATCGTTGTTACGGGCGATTTTAATGTACACAATTCTTCGTGGCTACGCTATTCTGGTCAGACAACACCCGAAGGAAGGTATGTCGAGATTTTTGCTGAGTTAAACCACCTGACTCAGCTTGTTGACGAGCCTACTCGGATTCCTGACGTTGCAGGTCAAATCGCCAACACTCTAGACTTGTTCCTTACCACTGACCCGAATAAATACACTATTAGTGTATTATCTCCTCTAGGCTCATCAGACCATTGTGTCATATCTGCGAATTTCTCGTGCCACCAAATCACAGTTAAAGAAAAAATCCCAAAGAGAACCGTTTGGCAATACGAGAAAGCCAACTACGGTCTCAATAATTTCTTCAAGAGCTTTAACTGGTCACTATGCTTCCTCGATAGTGATGTTGACGCCAGTGCAGATATGATTACAAACTTGATTCTTTGTGGAATGAGAAATTTTATCCCGAATAGGGTGAAATCTATCAAACCCAAAGAAAACTCATGGTTTGATTCGAGCTGTAAAGAGGTTATTAGGGTTAGAGAAGTAAGCTTCCGATGTTATAAAGCCAACCCTACTGAGGAAAACCGGAAAAAGTTTCAACAAGCTAGAAAGACCTGTAACGTTCATATTCGAAGAACCAAATTTTTACATGATCAAAAATTACGACAAAAATTACTACAATGTCCCAAAGGTAGTAAAATTTTTTGGTCATTTGTAAAAAATATACGAAATACCACCTCGTCCTCGGTTCCAACGCTCGTCTTCAATGATACTCCTTTTGTCAGCTCGCAAGATAAAGCCAATTTGCTTGCAGCACAGTTTGCTGTTAATTCGACGCTGCCAGAAAGTGTTATGACTCCTCCTGTACTTGAGAGCGTAAATGATTTTATGGGACAAATCTTCTTTCGCACTCGTGCAGTTGCTAGAGTTCTAAAGGATCTCGATGTACACAAATCCGCTGGCCCGGATGTTATCCCTCCCATTGTTCTGAAGAGGTGTTCTTCAACGCTGGCAAAACCACTGCGTAAGCTTTTCCATCTGTCCTACTCTACTGGTCTCTATCCGAGTGAATGGAAAACAGCATTTGTCCAGCCTGTCCCTAAAAAAGGCGTATCTTCTTCACCCTCTAACTATCGGCCAATTGCACTTACGTTCCTTCTTTCCAAGGTCATGGAAACGCTGATTAATTTCCAGCTCAAAAAATATCGCGAGGAACGAAAGCTTCTTAATGACCGGCAGTACGGCTTTCGTAGCAATAGGTCCACTGGTGATCTGATGGTATATCTCACCGAACAGTGGAACAAATCTTTACATTGTTTTGGAGAAAGTAAGATTATTGCACTTGATATTTCAAAAGCGTTTGATAGAGTTTGGCACCAAGCTCTCTTATCGAAAATGCGCGCATTTGGTTTCGATGAACCTCTTCTTCGTTGGATTAGAAATAACCTTTCGGACCGTTCAATACAAGTCGTATTGGACGGTTTCAAGTCTGAAATCCACAAAATAAATGCTGGTGTGCCCCAGGGCTCCGTTCTGTCTCCGACTCTCTTCCTTATTTTTATAAATGATCTTTTGTCTGAAACTTCTAATCCATTAAACTGTTTTGCTGACGATAGTACCCTCAGTTTCTCATATTCGTTTACAGATTCTCATCCATGTCCTTCGGATGTGGAACTTGAACGGCAGCGTATGATAAGCTCACTAAATTCTGATCTCGACAGCATTGTCCAATGGGGAATCAAAAACCGCGTAGAATTTAATGCTTCTAAAACTCAATGTTGTCTCCTGTCGTTAAAGCGAAACCCACCCCCCATGCCGCTATCCATGGGCGGCACTTGCATCGAGGAAACCGAACAGCTCTCAGTTCTCGGTATGTGTGTCACAGACCACCTTTTGTGGAATGACCACATATTTGATGTCGCCAAAAACGCTGCTAAGTGTTTAGGTTTTCTCCGTAGATGTAAGAAGTTTTTTTCCCCTTCTGATCTGGCAACAAGCCTTTATTCAAAGCCTTTATTCGTCCAAAACTTGAGTACGATTCTCATGTTTGGGCAGGAGCTCCAAGAACTCACTTGAGTTTGTTGGACAGAATTCAAAAGAGAGCTTTAAAAATGATAGGCGAAAGATCTATAACAGAAACAATTACATCTCTCGAACACCGCCTTAATGTTTCGTGTCTTTCTCTATTTTATCGCTATTATTATAATCAGTGTTCTAGTAAAATAGCCAGTTGTATTCCCCCCCTTAAAAAATTCAACCGTAATACTCGCGCTTCTAGGAATGCCCATCAGTTCACCCTCGAGCCCAACTTCGGACGTACTGTAATGTACAGAGATTCTTTCTTCAGTCGCACCACACGAATGTGGAATGCTTTACCTGACTCGACTTTCCCCTCCCATTTCGATGTGCAAACGTTCAAAACTAATGTGCATCGGTATCTCCTTCTAAATCCTCTCCTACTTACCTAATCGCTCGTGCTGTGTTAAAAACATTTTAAGGGTAGCCATAACCCCTTTTGCGCGCGTGGAATATATATAAAAAAAAAAAAAAATGTCAACCCATTAACGCGACGAGAATTGTATCTTTGTGGTGGAAATGCCACTGAAGTCAGAATGGACTGAGATTGGTAGTTCACGTGCAATAGCGTTGCGTCGATTCATGTAACTAGAAAGAAAGTTAGAAAAAAGCGATCAGTTAAGAACAGCTTATGTAGAGAAGAAGCGTGATAGTATTATACTAGGTCATGTAAAACTAGCATATAGAAATCCTCAGGTAGACAGCCAGGTGTATTACATACCACATCACTGTATAGAAAAGAAGTTTCGAATAGTATATGATGCAAGTTGTCGTACAGATAAAGGCATATCATGGAATGAGATACCGAGGCTAGGAGAAAAGTTGCAAAGAGACTTGCATGAAACAATAATGCGCATCAGAAGGCACCGCATCACAGTATGTGGTGCTATCAAGAAAATGTTTAACCAAGTCAAACTGAATGAAAAACAATGGGACCTCCAACGCATCTTCTGGAGGGAGAGTAAGCGTGAACCCTTACTAGAGTATTGGCTCACGGTAGTGACTTTCAGCTTGACATCATCAGCCCATTTGGCAGTTCGGTCAGTGGTGCAAGCTGCTATTGAAGCAGAAGAGCTCTTCCCAGAAGCGTCCGCAGCAATCAGAAATGACTTCTATATGGACGATTGCACAACAGGCAAATCAGATGAGCCCAGAGCAATTCAATTAGCAAAAGACATCCATAAAGTGCTGAAAGGAGCCGGTTTTGAGTTATGTCAGTGGAAATCGAACTCCAAGAAATTCATGAAAGAGGCAATGGAAACTTCAGAGGACCTCTGAGCAGCCCAAGTTGTCAGATATTTTGGCATTTGTAGAGAAGCAGGCAGCTGCCCTCTCCAACATCTCAGAAGTCCAGCAGCCACGTTCAGAAGCGGGAAGAAATCCAACATGTACAGATAATCAAGACAAGGCCGCTGCTCCAGCCAAAACCACAAAGAAAATACGCACTCGTGGAGACAGACTGTGCATGGTTTGTGCAGGAGATCATCAGATCTGGGGATGCCCAGATTTTGCTGCACTTTCGTATCGAAGCCGCAGAGACTTCATCGATAGGAAAGCCATTTGTCCCAACTGCTTAAATCAAGGACATAAAGAAAGCAGCTGCTACATCCGAGGGTGCGCCAGATGCCCGGGTGCACCGAAGCACAACATCTTTCTATGCCCCACGAAGGAAGTCTTGAAGCCGGCACTGACAGTTCTCTCACTCGATCCTGAGGCATCAGAGGCGCAACATAAACGTAAGTCCAAGGGCAGATCTGATGACTAACCCGTCGCAGCTTCGGAGTTCAAAATCAACAGCATAACAAAATAGCACGCAGGCAGCGTATATCTCGTACAGTTGGTGTTAATAAGAAATTTTGTACAGACAAAATTTGCTCTAAGGCGAATCCATTCCGCAATGAAAAAGCAAAACAAGAACGTACAGAGCCTCAGCAGCAAAATTCTCCGAATGAATGAAAATCAGAAGTTAATAAATCTATGTTTAGAAATAAGTTAATAAAATCTAACCATGAAAATTATGTACAGTCTATTAATTCAGTAGTGAGTACTACAAATTTAACTCCAACAGCTTTGGTCAAAATAGAAGCGAATGGCTTTGTACATGACCCCTTTCGAGCAATGTTAGACACAGGGTCTCACTTGAATTTGATCACAGGTAAGCTTAAACGTGATCTGAAATTATGTACCAAACAGTTATCAGGGCTAGTGGGTATTGATGGCACACCTTTTGCCATAACATGCTAAGTCATGTTAAAGATACTGCCATGGTATGCCTCGAGCCCTACCGATCAACACCCAAGTGAATCGTTCTGGGTTTTGACAGAAGAAAGCCAATGGAGACCTATTCTACCACTGGTAGATATTTATAGATAGTGAGTCAGATATATCTCCGTACAAATGTGCAGATCCTCAGTACTTCAGACCATACGAGGTACATATACTACTGGGAGTTAGCTTCTTTGCGAAATCCATCAAATCAGTATACGAAAGACGTACAGATGGTACAGTTTTGTTAGACAGGACATTAGGCGTAGTATTCCTAGGTCCAAGTCAAGAAAGAAATGAGCGACCGAGGTATGCCTATCCATCAATTGATTGCTCGTCAAATGATCAGCTAGATAATCTCTTAAGTAGACTTTGGCAATGTTCCAATCGTGATGAAGAAAAATTAGTGGAACAACACTTCATGTCATGTTTCATGTTTTAACGTTTGTTTTTTCGTGATGGTAGGTGAATTTAGGGTCGATATTAGCAACATTCGGGGGCTGAGAAAGAATTTCTGTGCTGTGTACGTACATACTGTAAAAAACAGGCCAGCAGTCTTGGCACTAAGTGAAACCCAGGTAGGTGAAAATTCTGATTACTCCGAATTTAGCCTACCTGGTTATAGCTTAGTGCCTTTATTTTTCCTACACCATGGTCTCGCAATATATGTACGTAATGATGTGGCTTATCAGCTTCAACCACAATATGGCCCTTGTTTAAATACAAACTTTAACTTCATGTGGTTAAAATTCACCGTCAATAAGCACATCATACATACATGTTTCATTTATCGTAGCCCAAGTTTGGATAGTAATTCGACTTCTAACGAATTCGATGCGCTGTCCGATTCAATCCTGAGAATTGTTTCCCATTATCCGCACAGTGAAATCGTTGTTACGGGCGATTTTAATGTACACAATTCTTCGTGGCTACGCTATTCTGGTCAGACAACACCCGAAGGAAGGTATGTCGAGATTTTTGCTGAGTTAAACCACCTGACTCAGCTTGTTGACGAGCCTACTCGGATTCCTGACGTTGCAGTTCAAATCGCCAACACTCTAGACTTGTTCTTTACCACTGACCCGAATAAATACACTATTAGTGTATTATCTCCTCTAGGCTCATCAGACCATTGTGTCATATCTGCGAATTTCTCGTGCCACCAAATCACAGTTAAAGAAAAAATCCCAAAGAGAACCGTTTGGCAATACGAGAAAGCCAACTACGGTCTCAATAATTTCTTCAAGAGCTTTAACTGGTCACTATGCTTCCTCGATAGTGATGTTGACGCCAGTGCAGATATGATTACAAACTTGATTCTTTGTGGAATGAGAAATTTTATCCCGAATAGGGTGAAATCTATCAAACCCAAAGAAAACTCATGGTTTGATTCGAGCTGTAAAGAGGTTATTAGGGTTAGAGAAGTAAGCTTCCGATGTTATAAAGCCAACCCTACTGAGGAAAACCGGAAAAAGTTTCAACAAGCTAGAAAGACCTGTAACGTTCATATTCGAAGAACCAAATTTTTACATGATCAAAAATTACGACAAAAAATACTACAATGTCCCAAAGGTAGTAAAATTTTTTGGTCATTTGTAAAAAACATACGAAATACCACCTCGTCCTCGGTTCCAACGCTCGTCTTCAATGATACTCCTTTGTCAGCTCGCAAGATAAAGCCAATTTGCTTGCAGCACAGTTTGCTGTTAATTCGACGCTGCCAGAAAGTGTTATGACTCCTCCTGTACTTGAGAGCGTAAATGATTTTATGGGACAAATCTTCTTTCGCACTCGTGCAGTTGCTAGAGTTCTAAAGGATCTCGATGTACACAAATCCGCTGGCCCGGATGTTATCCCTCCCATTGTTCTGAAGAGGTGTTCTTCAACGCTGGCAAAACCACTGCGTAAGCTTTTCCATCTGTCCTACTCTACTGGTCTCTATCCGAGTGAATGGAAAACAGCATTTGTCCAGACTGTCCCTAAAAAAGGCGTATCTTCTTCACCCTCTAACTATCGGCCAATTGCACTTACGTTCCTTCTTTCCAAGGTCATGGAAACGCTGATTAATTTCCAGCTCAAAAAATATCGCGAGGAACGAAAGCTTCTTAATGACCGGCAGTACGGCTTTCGTAGCAATAGGTCCACTGGTGATCTGATGGTATATCTCACCGAACAGTGGAACAAATCTTTACATTGTTTTGGAGAAAGTAAGATTATTGCACTTGATATTTCAAAAGCGTTTGATAGAGTTTGGCACCAAGCTCTCTTATCGAAAATGCGCGCATTTGGTTTCGATGAACCTCTTCTTCGTTGGATTAGAAATAACCTTTCGGACCGTTCAATACAAGTCGTATTGGACGGTTTCAAGTCTGAAATCCACAAAATAAATGCTGGTGTGCCCCAGGGCTCCGTTCTGTCTCCGACTCTCTTCCTTATTTTTATAAATGATCTTTTGTCTGAAACTTCTAATCCATTAAACTGTTTTGCTGACGATAGTACCCTCAGTTTCTCATATTCGTTTACAGATTCTCATCCATGTCCTTCGGATGTGGAACTTGAACGGCAGCGTATGATAAGCTCACTAAATTCTGATCTCGACAGCATTGTCCAATGGGGAATCAAAAACCGCGTAGAATTTAATGCTTCTAAAACTCAATGTTGTCTCCTGTCGTTAAAGCGAAACCCACCCCCCATGCCGCTATCCATGGGCGGCACTTGCATCGAGGAAACCGAACAGCTCTCAGTTCTCGGTATGTGTGTCACAGACCACCTTTTGTGGAATGACCACATATTTGATGTCGCCAAAAACGCTGCTAAGTGTTTAGGTTTTCTCCGTAGATGCAAGAAGTTTTTTTCCCCTTCTGATCTGGCTGTGATCTACAAAGCCTTTATTCGTCCAAAACTTGAGTACAATTCTCATGTTTGGGCAGGAGCTCCAAGAACTCACTTGAGTTTGTTGGACAGAATTCAAAAGAGAGCTTTAAAAATGATAGGCGAAAGATCTATAACAGAAACAATTACATCTCTCGAACACCGCCGTAATGTTTCGTGTCTTTCTCTATTTTATCGCTATTATTATAATCAGTGTTCTAGTGAAATAGCCAGTTGCATTCCCCCCCTTAAAAAATTCAACCGTAATACTCGCGCTTCTAGGAATGCCCATCAGTTCACCCTCGAGCCCAACTTCGGACGTACTGTAATGTACAGAGATTCTTTCTTCAGTCGCACCACACGAATGTGGAATGCTTTACCTGACTCGACTTTCCCCTCCCATTTCGATGTGCAAACGTTCAAAACCAATGTGCATCGGTATCTCCTTCTAAATCCTCTCCTACTTACCTAATCGCTCGTGCTGTGTTAAAAACATTTTAAGGGTAGCCATAACCCATTTTGCGCGCGTGGAATATATATAAAAAAAAAAAAAATGTCAACCTATTAACGCGACGAGAATTGTATCTTTGTGGTGGAAATGCCACTAAAGTCAGAATGGACTGAGATTGGTAGTTCACGTGCAATAGCGTTGCGTCGATTCATGTAACTAGAAAGAAAGTTAGAAAAAAGCGATCAGTTAAGAACAGCTTATGTAGAGAAGATGCGTGATAGTATTATACTAGGTCATGTAAAACTAGCATATAGAAATCCTCAGGTAGACAGCCAGGTGTATTACATACCACATCACTGTATAGAAAAGAAGTTTCGAATAGTATATGATGCAAGTTGTCGTACAGATAAAGGCATATCATGGAATGAGATACCGAGGCTAGGAGAAAAGTTGCAAAGAGACTTGCATGAAACAATAATGCGCATCAGAAGGCACCGCATCACAGTATGTGGTGCTATCAAGAAAATGTTTAACCAAGTCAAACTGAATGAAAAACAATGGGACCTCCAACGCATCTTCTGGAGGGAGAGTAAGCGTGAACCCTTACTAGAGTATTGGCTCACGGTAGTGACTTTCAGCTTGACATCATCAGCCCATTTGGCAGTTCGGTCAGTGGTGCAAGCTGCTATTGAAGCAGAAGAGCTCTTCCCAGAAGCGTCCGCAGCAATCAGAAATGACTTCTATATGGACGATTGCACAACAGGCAAATCAGATGAGCCCAGAGCAATTCAATTAGCAAAAGACATCCATAAAGTGCTGAAAGGAGCCGGTTTTGAGTTATGTCAGTGGAAATCGAACTCCAAGAAATTCATGAAAGAGGCAATGGAAACTTCAGAGGACCCAAGTTGTCAGATATTTTGGCATTTGTAGAGAAGCAGGCAGCTGCCCTCTCCAACATCTCAGAAGTCCAGCAGCCACGTTCAGAAGCGGGAAGAAATCCAACATGTACAGATAATCAAGACAAGGCCGCTGCTCCAGCCAAAACCACAAAGAAAATACGCACTCGTGGAGACAGACTGTGCATGGTTTGTGCAGGAGATCATCAGATCTGGGGATGCCCAGATTTTGCTGCACTTTCGTATCGAAGCCTCAGAGACTTCATCGATAGAAAAGCCATTTGTCCCAACTGCTTAAATCAAGGACATAAAGAAAGCAGCTGCTACATCCGAGGGTGCGCCAGATGCCCGGGTGCACCGAAGCACAACATCTTTCTATGCCCCACGAAGGAAGTCTTGAAGCCGGCACTGACAGTTCTCTCACTCGATCCTGAGGCATCAGAGGCGCAACATAAACGTAAGTCCAAGGGCAGATCTGATGACTAACCCGTCGCAGCTTCGGAGTTCAAAATCAACAGCATAACAAAATAGCACGCAGGCAGCGTATATCTCGTACAGTTGGTGTTAATAAGAAATTTTGTACAGACAAAATTTGCTCTAAGGCGAATCCATTCCGCAATGAAAAAGCAAAACAAGAACGTACAGAGCCTCAGCAGCAAAATTCTCCGAATGAATGAAAATCAGAAGTTAATAAATCTATGTTTAGAAATAAGTTAATAAAATCTAACCATGAAAATTATGTACAGTCTATTAATTCAGTAGTGAGTACTACAAATTTAACTCCAACAGCTTTGGTCAAAATAGAAGCGAATGGCTTTGTACATGACCCCTTTCGAGCAATGTTAGACACAGGGTCTCACTTGAATTTGATCACAGGTAAGCTTAAACGTGATCTGAAATTATGTACCAAACAGTTATCAGGGCTAGTGGGTATTGATGGCACACCTTTTGCCATAACATGCTAAGTCATGTTAAAGATACTGCCATGGTATGCCTCGAGCCCTACCGATCAACACCCAAGTGAATCGTTCTGGGTTTTGACAGAAGAAAGCCAATGGAGACCTATTCTACCACTGGTAGATATTTATAGATAGTGAGTCAGATATATCTCCGTACAAATGTGCAGATCCTCAGTACTTCAGACCACACGAGGTACATATACTACTGGGAGTTAGCTTCTTTGCGAAATCCATCAAATCAGTATACGAAAGACGTACAGATGGTACAGTTTTGTTAGACAGGACATTAGGCGTAGTATTCCTAAATCCAAGTCAAGAAAGAAATGAGCGACCGAGGTATGCATATCCATCAATTGATTGCTCGTCAAATGATCAGCTAGATAATCTCTTAAGTAGACTTTGGCAATGTTCCAATCGTGATGAAGAAAAATTAGTGGAACAACACTTCATGTCATGTTTCATGTTTTAACGTTTGTTTTTTCGTGATGGTAGGTGAATTTAGGGTCGATATTAGCAACATTCGGGGGCTGAGAAAGAATTTCTGTGCTGTGTACGTACATACTGTAAAAAACAGGCCAGCAGTCTTGGCACTAAGTGAAACCCAGGTAGGTGAAAATTCTGATTACTCCGAATTTAGCCTACCTGGTTATAGCTTAGTGCCTTTATTTTTCCTACACCATGGTCTCGCAATATATGTACGTAATGATGTGGCTTATCAGCTTCAACCACAATATGGCCCTTGTTTAAATACAAACTTTAACTTCATGTGGTTAAAATTCACCGTCAATAAGCACATCATACATACATGTTTCATTTATCGTAGCCCAAGTTTGGATAGTAATTCGACTTCTAACGAATTCGATGCGCTGTCCGATTCAATCCTGAGAATTGTTTCCCATTATCCGCACAGTGAAATCGTTGTTACGGGCGATTTTAATGTACACAATTCTTCGTGGCTACGCTATTCTGGTCAGACAACACCCGAAGGAAGGTATGTCGAGATTTTTGCTGAGTTAAACCACCTGACTCAGCTTGTTGACGAGCCTACTCGGATTCCTGACGTTGCAGTTCAAATCGCCAACACTCTAGACTTGTTCTTTACCACTGACCCGAATAAATACACTATTAGTGTATTATCTCCTCTAGGCTCATCAGACCATTGTGTCATATCTGCGAATTTCTCGTGCCACCAAATCACAGTTAAAGAAAAAATCCCAAAGAGAACCGTTTGGCAATACGAGAAAGCCAACTACGGTCTCAATAATTTCTTCAAGAGCTTTAACTGGTCACTATGCTTCCTCGATAGTGATGTTGACGCCAGTGCAGATATGATTACAAACTTGATTCTTTGTGGAATGAGAAATTTTATCCCGAATAGGGTGAAATCTATCAAACCCAAAGAAAACTCATGGTTTGATTCGAGCTGTAAAGAGGTTATTAGGGTTAGAGAAGTAAGCTTCCGATGTTATAAAGCCAACCCTACTGAGGAAAACCGGAAAAAGTTTCAACAAGCTAGAAAGACCTGTAACGTTCATATTCGAAGAACCAAATTTTTACATGATCAAAAATTACGACAAAAAATACTACAATGTCCCAAAGGTAGTAAAATTTTTTGGTCATTTGTAAAAAACATACGAAATACCACCTCGTCCTCGGTTCCAACGCTCGTCTTCAATGATACTCCTTTGTCAGCTCGCAAGATAAAGCCAATTTGCTTGCAGCACAGTTTGCTGTTAATTCGACGCTGCCAGAAAGTGTTATGACTCCTCCTGTACTTGAGAGCGTAAATGATTTTATGGGACAAATCTTCTTTCGCACTCGTGCAGTTGCTAGAGTTCTAAAGGATCTCGATGTACACAAATCCGCTGGCCCGGATGTTATCCCTCCCATTGTTCTGAAGAGGTGTTCTTCAACGCTGGCAAAACCACTGCGTAAGCTTTTCCATCTGTCCTACTCTACTGGTCTCTATCCGAGTGAATGGAAAA
The DNA here is from genome assembly GCA_949320155.1 of Melangyna quadrimaculata. NCBI lineage: Eukaryota > Metazoa > Arthropoda > Insecta > Diptera > Syrphidae > Melangyna > Melangyna quadrimaculata. The sequence goes on from OX439483.1 coordinate 266,574,089, forward strand.
CAGCATTTGTCCAGCCTGTCCCTAAAAAAGGCGTATCTTCTTCACCCTCTAACTATCGGCCAATTGCACTTACGTTCCTTCTTTCCAAGGTCATGGAAACGCTGATTAATTTCCAGCTCAAAAAATATCGCGAGGAACGAAAGCTTCTTAATGACCGGCAGTACGGCTTTCGTAGCAATAGGTCCACTGGTGATCTGATGGTATATCTCACCGAACAGTGGAACAAATCTTTACATTGTTTTGGAGAAAGTAAGATTATTGCACTTGATATTTCAAAAGCGTTTGATAGAGTTTGGCACCAAGCTCTCTTATCGAAAATGCGCGCATTTGGTTTCGATGAACCTCTTCTTCGTTGGATTAGAAATAACCTTTCGGACCGTTCAATACAAGTCGTATTGGACGGTTTCAAGTCTGAAATCCACAAAATAAATGCTGGTGTGCCCCAGGGCTCCGTTCTGTCTCCGACTCTCTTCCTTATTTTTATAAATGATCTTTTGTCTGAAACTTCTAATCCATTAAACTGTTTTGCTGACGATAGTACCCTCAGTTTCTCATATTCGTTTACAGATTCTCATCCATGTCCTTCGGATGTGGAACTTGAACGGCAGCGTATGATAAGCTCACTAAATTCTGATCTCGACAGCATTGTCCAATGGGGAATCAAAAACCGCGTAGAATTTAATGCTTCTAAAACTCAATGTTGTCTCCTGTCGTTAAAGCGAAACCCACCCCCCATGCCGCTATCCATGGGCGGCACTTGCATCGAGGAAACCGAACAGCTCTCAGTTCTCGGTATGTGTGTCACAGACCACCTTTTGTGGAATGACCACATATTTGATGTCGCCAAAAACGCTGCTAAGTGTTTAGGTTTTCTCCGTAGATGTAAGAAGTTTTTTTCCCCTTCTGATCTGGCAACAAGCCTTTATTCAAAGCCTTTATTCGTCCAAAACTTGAGTACGATTCTCATGTTTGGGCAGGAGCTCCAAGAACTCACTTGAGTTTGTTGGACAGAATTCAAAAGAGAGCTTTAAAAATGATAGGCGAAAGATCTATAACAGAAACAATTACATCTCTCGAACACCGCCGTAATGTTTCGTGTCTTTCTCTATTTTATCGCTATTATTATAATCAGTGTTCTAGTGAAATAGCCAGTTGCATTCCCCCCCTTAAAAAATTCAACCGTAATACTCGCGCTTCTAGGAATGCCCATCAGTTCACCCTCGAGCCCAACTTCGGACGTACTGTAATGTACAGAGATTCTTTCTTCAGTCGCACCACACGAATGTGGAATGCTTTACCTGACTCGACTTTCCCCTCCCATTTCGATGTGCAAACGTTCAAAACCAATGTGCATCGGTATCTCCTTCTAAATCCTCTCCTACTTACCTAATCGCTCGTGCTGTGTTAAAAACATTTTAAGGGTAGCCATAACCCCTTTTGCGCGCGTGGAATATATATAAAAAAAAAAAAAAATGTCAACTCATTAACGCGACGAGAATTGTATCTTTGTGGTGGAAATGCCACTGAAGTCAGAATGGACTGAGATTGGTAGTTCACGTGCAATAGCGTTGCGTCGATTCATGTAACTAGAAAGAAAGTTAGAAAAAAGCGATCAGTTAAGAACAGCTTATGTAGAGAAGATGCGTGATAGTATTATACTAGGTCATGTAAAACTAGCATATAGAAATCCTCAGGTAGACAGCCAGGTGTATTACATACCACATCACTGTATAGAAAAGAAGTTTCGAATAGTATATGATGCAAGTTGTCGTACAGATAAAGGCATATCATGGAATGAGATACCGAGGCTAGAAGAAAAGTTGCAAAGAGACTTGCATGAAACAATAATGCGCATCAGAAGGCACCGCATCACAGTATGTGGTGCTATCAAGAAAATGTTTAACCAAGTCAAACTGAATGAAAAACAATGGGACCAGCAACGCATCTTCTGGAGGGAGAGTAAGCGTGAACCCTTACTAGAGTATTGGCTCACGGTAGTGACTTTCAGCTTGACATCATCAGCCCATTTGGCAGTTCGGTCAGTGGTGCAAGCTGCTATTGAAGCAGAAGAGCTCTTCCCAGAAGCGTCCGCAGCAATCAGAAATGACTTCTATATGGACGATTGCACAACAGGCAAATCAGATGAGCCCAGAGCATTTCAATTAGCAAAAGACATCCATAAAGTGCTGAAAGGAGCCGGTTTTGAGTTATGTCAGTGGAAATCGAACTCCAAGAAATTCATGAAAGAGGCAATGGAAACTTCAGAGGACCTCTGAGCAGCCCAAGTTGTCAGATATTTTGGCATTTGTAGAGAAGCAGGCAGCTGCCCTCTCCAACATCTCAGAAGTCCAGCAGCCACGTTCAGAAGCGGGAAGAAATCCAACATGTACAGATAATCAAGACAAGGCCGCTGCTCCAGCCAAAACCACAAAGAAAATACGCACTCGTGGAGACAGACTGTGCATGGTTTGTGCAGGAGATCATCAGATCTGGGGATGCCCAGATTTTGCTGCACTTTCGTATCGAAGCCGCAGAGACTTCATCGATAGGAAAGCCATTTGTCCCAACTGCTTAAATCAAGGACATAAAGAAAGCAGCTGCTACATCCGAGGGTGCGCCAGATGCCCGGGTGCACCGAAGCACAACATCTTTCTATGCCCCACGAAGGAAGTCTTGAAGCCGGCACTGACAGTTCTCTCACTCGATCCTGAGGCATCAGAGGCGCAACATAAACGTAAGTCCAAGGGCAGATCTGATGACTAACCCGTCGCAGCTTCGGAGTTCAAAATCAACAGCATAACAAAATAGCACGCAGGCAGCGTATATCTCGTACAGTTGGTGTTAATAAGAAATTTTGTACAGACAAAATTTGCTCTAAGGCGAATCCATTCCGCAATGAAAAAGCAAAACAAGAACGTACAGAGCCTCAGCAGCAAAATTCTCCGAATGAATGAAAATCAGAAGTTAATAAATCTATGTTTAGAAATAAGTTAATAAAATCTAACCATGAAAATTATGTACAGTCTATTAATTCAGTAGTGAGTACTACAAATTTAACTCCAACAGCTTTGGTCAAAATAGAAGCGAATGGCTTTGTACATGACCCCTTTCGAGCAATGTTAGACACAGGGTCTCACTTCAATTTGATCACAGGTAAGCTTAAACGTGATCTGAAATTATGTACCAAACAGTTATCAGGGCTAGTGGGTATTGATGGCACACCTTTTGCCATAACATGCTAAGTCATGTTAAAGATACTGCCATGGTATGCCTCGAGCCCCACCGATCAACACCCAAGTGAATCGTTCTGGGTTTTGACAGAAGAAAGCCAATGGAGACCTATTCTACCACTGGTAGATATTTATAGATAGTGAGTCAGATATATCTCCGTACAAATGTGCAGATCCTCAGTACTTCAGACCACACGAGGTACATATACTACTGGGAGTTAGCTTCTTTGCGAAATCCATCAAATCAGTATACGAAAGACGTACAGATGGTACAGTTTTGTTAGACAGGACATTAGGCGTAGTATTCCTAGGTCCAAGTCAAGAAAGAAATGAGCGACCGAGGTATGCCTATCCATCAATTGATTGCTCGTCAAATGATCAGCTAGATAATCTCCTAAGTAGACTTTGGCAATGTTCCAATCGTGATGAAGAAAAATTAGTGGAACAACACTTCATGTCATGTTTCATGTTTTAACGTTTGTTTTTTCGTGATGGTAGGTGAATTTAGGGTCGATATTAGCAACATTCGGGGGCTGAGAAAGAATTTCTGTGCTGTGTACGTACATACTGTAAAAAACAGGCCAGCAGTCTTGGCACTAAGTGAAACCCAGGTAGGTGAAAATTCTGATTACTCCGAATTTAGCCTACCTGGTTATAGCTTAGTGCCTTTATTTTTCCTACACCATGGTCTTGCAATATATGTACGTAATGATGTGGCTTATCAGCTTCAACCACAATATGGCCCTTGTTTAAATACAAACTTTAACTTCATGTGGTTAAAATTCACCGTCAATAAGCACATCATACATACATGTTTCATTTATCGTAGCCCAAGTTTGGATAGTAATTCGACTTCTAACGAATTCGATGCGCTGTCCGATTCAATCCTGAGAATTGTTTCCCATTATCCGCACAGTGAAATCGTTGTTACGGGCGATTTTAATGTACACAATTCTTCGTGGCTACGCTATTCTGGCCAGATAACACCCGAAGGAAGGTATGTCGAGATTTTTGCTGAGTTAAACCACCTGACTCAGCTTGTTGACGAGCCTACTCGGATTCCTGACGTTGCAGGTCAAATCGCCAACACTCTAGACTTGTTCCTTACCACTGACCCGAATAAATACACTATTAGTGTATTATCTCCTCTAGGCTCATCAGACCATTGTCATATCTGCGAATTTCTCGTGCCACCAAATCACAGTTAAAGAAAAAATCCCAAAGAGAACCGTTTGGCAATACGAGAAAGCCAACTGGGACGGTCTCAATAATTTCTTCAAGAGCTTTAACTGGTCACTATGCTTCCTCGATAGTGATGTTGACGCCAGTGCAGATATGATTACAAACTTGATTCTTTGTGGAATGAGAAATTTTATCCCGAATAGGGTGAAATCTATCAAACCCAAAGAAAACTCATGGTTTGATTCGAGCTGTAAAGAGGTTATTAGGGTTAGAGAAGTAAGCTTCCGATGTTATAAAGCCAACCCTACTGAGGAAAACCGGAAAAAGTTTCAACAAGCTAGAAAGACCTGTAACGTTCATATTCGAAGAACCAAATTTTTACATGATCAAAAATTACGACAAAAAATACTACAATGTCCCAAAGGTAGTAAAAATTTTTGGTCATTTGTAAAAAACATACGAAATACCACCTCGTCCTCGGTTCCAACGCTCATCTTCAATGATACTCCTTTTGTCAGCTCGCAAGATAAAGCCAATTTGCTTGCAGCACAGTTTGCTGTTAATTCGACGCTGCCAGAAAGTGTTATGACTCCTCCTGTACTTGAGAGCGTAAATGATTTTATGGGACAAATCTTCTTTCGCACTCGTGCAGTTGCTAGAGTTCTAAAGGATCTCGATGTACACAAATCCGCTGGCCCGGATGGTATCCCTCCCATTGTTCTGAAGAGGTGTTCTTCAACGCTGGCAAAACCACTGCGTAAGCTTTTCCATCTGTCCTACTCTACTGGTCTCTATCCGAGTGAATGGAAAACAGCATTTGTCCAGCCTGTCCCTAAAAAAGGCGTATCTTCTTCACCCTCTAACTATCGGCCAATTGCACTTACGTTCCTTCTTTCCAAGGTCATGGAAACGCTGATTAATTTCCAGCTCAAAAAATATAGCGAGGAACGAAAGCTTCTTAATGACCGGCAGTACGGCTTTCGTAGCAATAGGTCCACTGGTGATCTGATGGTATATCTCACCGAACAGTGGAACAAATCTTTACATCGTTTTGGAGAAAGTAAGATTATTGCACTTGATATTTCAAATCGTTTGATAGAGTTTGGCACCAAGCTCTCTTATCGAAAATGCGCGCATTTGGTTTCGATGAACCTCTTCTTCGTTGGATTAGAAATAACCTTTCGGACCGTTCAATACAAGTCGTATTGGACGGTTTCAAGTCTGAAATCCTCCGTTCTGTCTCCGACTGTCTTCCTTATTTTTATAAATGATCTTTTGTCTGAAACTTCTAATCCATTAAACTGTTTTGCTGACGATAGTACCCTCAGTTTCTCATATTCGTTTACAGATTCTCATCCATGTCCTTCGGATGTGGAACTTGAACGGCAGCGTATGATAAGCTCACTAAATTCTGATCTCGACAGCATTGTCCAATGGGGAATCAAAAACCGCGTAGAATTTAATGCTTCTAAAACTCAATGTTGTCTCCTGTCGTTAAAGCGGAACCCACCCCCCATGCCGCTATCCATGGGCGGCACTTGCATCGAGGAAACCGAACAGCTCTCAGTTCTCGGTATGTGTGTCACAGACCACCTTTTGTGGAATGACCACATATTTGATGTCGCCAAAAACGCTGCTAAGTGTTTAGGTTTTCTCCGTAGATGCAAGAAGTTTTTTTCCCCTTCTGATCTGGCTGTGATCTACAAAGCCTTTATTCGACCAAAACTTGAGTACAATTCTCATGTTTGGGCAGGAGCTCCAAGAACTCACTTGAGTTTGTTGGACAGAATTCAAAAGAGAGCTTTAAAAATGATAGGCGAAAGATCTATAACAGAAACAATTACATCTCTCGAACACCGCCGTAATGTTTCGTGTCTTTCTCTATTTTATCGCTATTATTATAATCAGTGTTCTAGTGAAATAGCCAGTTGCATTCCCCCCCTTAAAAAATTCAACCGTAATACTCGCGCTTCTAGGAATGCCCATCAGTTCACCCTCGAGCCCAACTTCGGACGTACTGTAATGTACAGAGATTCTTTCTTCAGTCGCACCACACGAATGTGGAATGCTTTACCTGACTCGGCTTTCCCCTCCCATTTCGATGTGCAAACGTTCAAAACCAATGTGCATCGGTATCTCCTTCTAAATCGTCTCCTACTTAAAAACACTTTAAGGGTAGCCATAACCCCTTTTGCGCGCGTGGAATATATAAAAAAAAAAAAAAAAATGTCAACCCATTAACGCGACGAGAATTGTATCTTTGTGGTGGAAATGCCACTGAAGTCAGAATGGACTGAGATTGGTAGTTCACGTGCAATAGCGTTGCGTCGATTCATGTAACTAGAAAGAAAGTTAGAAAAAAGCGATCAGTTAAGAACAGCTTATGTAGAGAAGATGCGTGATAGTATTATACTAGGTCATGTAAAACTAGCATATAGAAATCCTCAGGTAGACAGCCAGGTGTATTACATACCACATCACTGTATAGAAAAGAAGTTTCGAATAGTATATGATGCAAGTTGTCATACAGATAGAGGCATATCATGGAATGAGATACCGAGGCTAGAAGAAAAGTTGCAAAGAGACTTGCATGAAACAATAATGCGCATCAGAAGGCACCGCATCACAGTATGTGGTGCTATCAAGAAAATGTTTAACCAAGTCAAACTGAATGAAAAACAATGGGACCTCCAACGCATCTTCTGGAGGGAGAGTAAGCGTGAACCCTTACTAGAGTATTGGCTCACGGTAGTGACTTTCAGCTTGACATCATCAGCCCATTTGGCAGTTCGGTCAGTGGTGCAAGCTGCTATTGAAGCAGAAGAGCTCTTCCCAGAAGCGTCCGCAGCAATCAGAAATGACTTCTATATGGACGATTGCACAACAGGCAAATCAGATGAGTCCAGAGCAATTCAATTAGCAAAAGACATCCATAAAGTGCTGAAAGGAGCCGGTTTTGAGCTATGTCAGTGGAAATCGAACTCCAAGAAATTCATGAAAGAGGCAATGGAAACTTCAGAGGACCTCTGAGCAGCCCAAGTTGTCAGATATTTTGGCATTTGTAGAGAAGCAGGCAGCTGCCCTCTCCAACATCTCAGAAGTCCAGCAGCCACGTTCAGAAGCGGGAAGAAATCCAACATGTACAGATAATCAAGACAAGGCCGCTGCTCCAGCCAAAACCACAAAGAAAATACGCACTCGTGGAGACAGACTGTGCATGGTTTGTGCAGGAGATCATCAGATCTGGGGATGCCCAGATTTTGCTGCACTTTCGTATTGAAGCCGCAGAGACTTCATCGATAGGAAAGCCATTTGTCCCAACTGCTTAAATCAAGGACATAAAGAAAGCAGCTGCTACATCCGAGGGGGCGCCAGATGCCCGGGTGCACCGAAGCACAACATCTTTCTATGCCCCACGAAGGAAGTCTTGAAGCCGGCACTGACAGTTCTCTCACTCGATCCTGAGGCATCAGAGGCGCAACATAAACGTAAGTCCAAGGGCAGATCTGATGACTAACCCGTCGCAGCTTCGGAGTTCAAAATCAACAGCATAACAAAATAGCACGTAGGCAGCGTATATCTCGTACAGTTGGTGTTAATAAGAAATTTTGTACAGACAAAATTTGCTCTAAGGCGAATCCATTCCGCAATGAAAAAGCAAAACAAGAACGTACAGAGCCTCAGCAGCAAAATTCTCCGAATGAATGAAAATCAGAAGTTAATAAATCTATGTTTAGAAATAAGTTAATAAAATCTAACCATGAAAATTATGTACAGTCTATTAATTCAGTAGTGAGTACTACAAATTTAACTCCAACAGCTTTGGTCAAAATAGAAGCGAATGGCTTTGTACATGACCCCTTTCGAGCAATGTTAGACACAGGGTCTCACTTGAATTTGATCACAGGTAAGCTTAAACGTGATCTGAAATTATGTACCAAACAGTTATCAGGGCTAGTGGGTATTGATGGCACACCTTTTGCCATAACATGCTAAGTCATGTTTAAGATACTGCCATGGTATGCCTCGAGCCCCACCGATCAACACCCAAGTGAATCGTTCTGGGTTTTGACAGAAGAAAGCCAATGGAGACCTATTCTACCACTGGTAGATATTTATAGATAGTGAGTCAGATATATCTCCGTACAAATGTGCAGATCATCAGTACTTCAGACCACACGAGGTACATATACTACTGGGAGTTAGCTTCTTTGCGAAATCCATCAAATCAGTATACGAAAGACGTACAGATGGTACAGTTTTGTTAGACAGGACATTAGGCGTAGTATTCCTAGGTCCAAGTCAAGAAAGAAATGAGCGACCGAGGTATGCCTATCCATCAATTGATTGCTCGTCAAATGATCAGCTAGATAATCTCTTAAGTAGACTTTGGCAATGTTCCAATCGTGATGAAGAAAAATTAGTGGAACAACACTTCATGTCATGTTTCATGTTTTAACGTTTGTTTTTTCGTGATGGTAGGTGAATTTAGGGTCGATATTAGCAACATTCGGGGGCTGAGAAAGAATTTCTGTGCTGTGTACGTACATACTGTAAAAAACAGGCCAGCAGTCTTGGCACTAAGTGAAACCCAGGTAGGTGAAAATTCTGATTACTCCGAATTTAGCCTACCTGGTTATAGCTTAGTGCCTTTATTTTTCCTACACCATGGTCTTGCAATATATGTACGTAATGATGTGGCTAATCAGCTTCAACCACAATATGGCCCTTGTTTAAATACAAACTTTAACTTCATGTGGTTAAAATTCACCGTCAATAAGCACATCATACATACATGTTTCATTTATCGTAGCCCAAGTTTGGATAGTAATTCGACTTCTAACGAATTCGATGCGCTGTCCGATTCAATCCTGAGAATTGTTTCCCATTATCCGCACAGTGATATCGTTACGGGCGATTTTAATGTACACAATTCTTCGTGGCTACGCTATTCTGGTCAGACAACACCCGAAGGAAGGTATGTCGAGATTTTTGCTGAGTTAAACCACCTGACTCAGCTTGTTGACGAGCCTACTCGGATTCCTGACGTTGCAGGTCAAATCGCCAACACTCTAGACTTGTTCCTTACCTCTGACCCGAATAAATACACTATTAGTGTATTATCTCCTCTAGGCTCATCAGACCATTGTGTCATATCTGCGAATTTCTCGTGCCACCAAATCACAGTTAAAGAAAAAATCCCAAAGAGAACCGTTTGGCAATACGAGAAAGCCAACTGGGACGGTCTCAATAATTTCTTCAAGAGCTTTAACTGGTCACTATGCTTCCTCGATAGTGATGTTGACGCCAGTGCAGATATAATTACAAACTTGATTCTTTGTGGAATGAGAAATTTTATCCCGAATAGGGTGAAATCTATCAAACCCAAAGAAAACTCATGGTTTGATTCGAGCTGTAAAGAGGTTATTAGGGTTAGAGAAGTAAGCTTCCGATGTTATAAAGCCAACCCTACTGAGGAAAACCGGAAAAAGTTTCAACAAGCTAGAAAGACCTGTAACGTTCATATTCGAAGAACCAAATTTTTACATGATCAAAAATTACGACAAAAAATACTACAATGTCCCAAAGGTAGTAAAATTTTTTGGTCATTTGTAAAAAACATACGAAATACCACCTCGTCCTCGGTTCCAACGCTCGTCTTCAATGATACTCCTTTTGTCAGCTCGCAAGATAAAGCCAATTTGCTTGCAGCACAATTTGCTGTTAATTCGACGCTGCCAGAAAGTGTTATGACTCCTCCTGTACTTGAGAGCGTAAATGATTTTATGGGACAAATCTTCTTTCGCACTCGTGCAGTTGCTAGAGTTCTAAAGGATCTCGATGTACACAAATCCGCTGGCCCGGATAGTATCCCTCCCATTGTTCTGAAGAGGTGTTCTTCAACGCTGGCAAAACCACTGCGTAAGCTTTTCCATCTGTCCTACTCTACTGGTCTCTATCCGAGTGAATGGAAAACAGCATTTGTCCAGCCTGTCCCTAAAAAAGGCGTATCTTCTTCACCCTCTAACTATCGGCCAATTGCACTTACGTCCCTTCTTTCCATGGTCATGGAAACGCTGATTAATTTCCAGCTCAAAAAATATCGCGAGGAACGAAAGCTTCTTAATGACCGGCGGTACGGCTTTCGTAGCAATAGGTCCACTGGTGATCTGATGGTATATCTCACCGAACAGTGGAACAAATCTTTACATCGTTTTGGAGAAAGTAAGATTATTGCACTTGATATTTCAAAAGCGTTTGATAGAGTTTGGCACCAAGCTCTCTTATCGAAAATGCGCGCATTTGGTTTCGATGAACCTCTTCTTCGTTGGATTAGAAATAACCTTTCCGACCGTTCAATACAAGTCGTATTGGACGGTTTCAAGTCTGAAATCCACAAAATAAATGCTGGTGTGCCCCAGGGCTCCGTTTTGTCTCCGACTCTCTTCCTTATTTTTATAAATGATCTTTTGTCTGAAACTTCTAATCCATTAAACTGTTTTGCTGACGATAGTAACCTCAGTTTCTCATATTCGTTTACAGATTCTCATCCATGTCCTTCGGATGTGGAACTTGAACGGCAGCGTATGATAAGCTCACTAAATTCTGATCTCGACAGCATTGTCCAATGGGGAATCAAAAACCGCGTAGAATTTAATGCTTCTAAAACTCAATGTTGTCTCCTGTCGTTAAAGCGAAACCCACCCCCAATGCCGCTATCCATGGGCGGCACTTGCATCGAGGAAACCGAACAGCTCTCAGTTCTCGGTATGTGTGTCACAGACCACCTTTTGTGGAATGACCACATATTTGATGTCGCCAAAAACGCTGCTAAGTGTTTAGGTTTTCTCCGTAGATGCAAGAAGTTTTTTTCCCCTTCTGATCTGGCTGTGATCTACAAAGCCATTATTCGTCCAAAACTTGAGTACAATTCGCATGTTTGGGCAGGTGCTCCAAGAACTCACTTGAGTTTGTTGGACAGAATTCAAAAGAGAGCTTTAAAAATGATAGGCGAAAGATCTATAACAGAAATAATTACATCTCTCGAACACCGCCGTAATGTTTCGTGTCTTTCTCTATTTTATCGCTATTATTATAATCAGTGTTCTAGTGAAATAGCCAGTTGCATTCCCCCCCTTAAAAAATTCAACCGTAATACTCGCGCTTCTAGGAATGCCCATCAGTTCACCTTCGAGCCCAACTTCGGACGTACTGTAATGTACAGAGATTCTTTCTTCAGTCGCACCACACGAATGTGGAATGCTTTACCTGACTCGACTTTCCCCTCCCATTTCGATGTGCAAACGTTCAAAACCAATGTGCATCGGTATCTCCTTCTAAATCCTCTCCTACTTACCTAATCGCTCGTGCTGTGTTAAAAACATTTTAAGCGTAGCCATAACCCCTTTTGCGCGCGTGGAATATAAAAAAAAAAAAAATGTCAACCCATTATCGCGACGAGAATTGTATCTTTGTGGTGGAAATGCCACTGAAGTCAGAATGGACTGAGATGGGTAGTTCACGTGCAATAGCGTTGCGTCGATTCATGTAACTAGAAAGAAAGTTAGAAAAAAGCGATCAGTTAAGAACAGCTTATGTAGAGAAGATGCGTGATAGTATTATACTAGGTCATGTAAAACTAGCATATAGAAATCCTCAGGTAGACAGCCAGGTGTATAACATACCACATCACTGTATAGAAAAGAAGTTTCGAATAGTATATGATGCAAGTTGTCGTACAGATAAAGGCATATCATGGAATGAGATACCGAGGCTAGGAGAAAAGTTGCAAAGAGACTTGCATGAAACAATAATGCGCATCAGAAGGCACCGCAACGCAGTATGTGGTGCTATCAAGAAAATGTTTAACCAAGTCAAACAACAAGTCAAAAACAATGGGACCTCCAACGCATCTTCTGGAGGGAGAGTAAGCGTGAACCGTTACTAGAGTATTGGCTCACGGTAGTGACTTTCAGCTTGACATCATCAGCCCATTTGGCAGTTCGGTCAGTGGTGCAAGCTGCTATTGAAGCAGAAGAGCTCTTCCCAGAAGCGTCCGCAGCAATCAGAAATGACTTCTATATGGACGATTGCACAACAGGCGAATCAGATGAGCCCAGAGCAATTCAATTAGCAAAAGACATCCATAAAGTCCTGAAAGGAGCCGGTTTTGAGTTATGTCAGTGGAAATCGAACTCCAAGAAATTCATGAAAGAAGCAATGGGAACTTCAGAGGACCTCTGAGCAGCCCAAGTTGTCAGATTTTTTGGCATTTGTAGAGAAGCAGGCGGCTGCCCTCTCCAACATCTCAGAAGTCCAGCAGCCACGTTCAGAAGCGGGAAGAAATCCAACACGTACAGATAATCAAGACAAGGCCGCTGCTCCAGCCAAAACCACAAAGAAAATACGCACTCGTGGAGACAGACTGTGCATGGTTTGTGCAGGAGATCACCAGATCTGGGGATGCCCAGATTTTGCTGCACTTTCGTATCGAAGCCGCAGAGACTTCATCGATAGGAAAGCCATTTGTCCCAACTGCTTAAATCAAGGACATAAAGAAAGCTGCTGCTACATCCGAGGGTGCGCCAGATGCCCGGGTGCACCGAAGCACAACATCTTTCTATGCCCCACGAAGGAAGTCTTGAAGCCGGCACTGACAGTTCTCTCACTCGATCCTGAGGCATCAGAGGCGCAACATAAACGTAAGTCCAAGGGCAGATCTGATGACTAACCCGTCGCAGCTTCGGAGTTCAAAATCAACAGCATAACAAAATAGCACGCAGGCAGCGTATATCTCGTACAGTTGGTGTTAATAAGAAATTTTGTACAGACAAAATTTGCTCTAAGGCGAATCCATTCCGCAATGAAAAAGCAAAACAAGAACGTACAGAGCCTCAGCAGCAAAATACTCCGAATGAATGAAAATCAGAAGTTAATAAATCTATGTTTAGAAATAAGTTAATAAAATCTAACCATGAAAATTATGTACAGTCTATTAATTCAGTAGTGAGTACTACAAATTTAACTCCAACAGCTTTGGTCAAAATAGAAGCGAATGGCTTTGTACATGACCCCTTTCGAGCAATGTTAGACACAGGGTCTCACTTCAATTTGATCACAGGTAAGCTTAAACGTGATCTGAAATTATGTACCAAACAGTTATCAGGGCTAGTGGGTATTGATGGCACACCTTTTGCCATAACATGCTAAGTCATGTTAAAGATACTGCCATGGTATGCCTCGAGCCCCACCGATCAACACCCAAGTGAATCGTTCTGGGTTTTGACAGAAGAGAGCCAATGGAGACCTATTCTACCACTGGTAGATATTTATAGATAGTGAGTCAGATATATCTCCGTACAAATGTGCAGATCATCAGTACTTCAGACCACACGAGGTACATATACTACTGGGAGTTAGCTTCTTTGCGAAATCCATCAAATCAGTATACGAAAGACGTACAGATGGTACAGTTTTGTTAGACAGGACATTAGGCGTAGTATTCCTAGGTCCAAGTCAAGAAAGAAATGAGCGACCGAGGTATGCCTATCCATCAATTGATTGCTCGTCAAATGATCAGCTAGATAATCTCTTAAGTAGACTTTGGCAATGTTCCAATCGTACAGATGAAGAAAAATTAGTGGAACAACACTTCATGTCATGTTTCATGTTTAAACGTTTGTTTTTTCGTGATGGTAGGTGAATTTAGGGTCGACATTAGCAACATTCGGGGGCTGAGAAAGAATTTCTGTGCTGTGTACGTACATACTGTAAAAAACAGGCCAGCAGTCTTGGCACTAAGTGAAACCCAGGTAGGTGAAAATTCTGATTACTCCGAATTTAGCCTACCTGGTTATAGCTTAGTGCCTTTATTTTTCCTACACCATGGTCTTGCAATATATGTACGTAATGATGTGGCTTATCAGCTTCAACCACAATATGGCCCTTGTTTAAATACAAACTTTAACTTCATGTGGTTAAAATTCACCGTCAATAAGCACATCATACATACATGTTTCATTTATCGTAGCCCAAGTTTGGATAGTAATTCGACTTCTAACGAATTCGATGCGCTGTCCGATTCAATCCTGAGAATTGTTTCCCATTATCCGCACAGTGAAATCGTTGTTACGGGCGATTTTAATGTACACAATTCTTCGTGGCTACGCTATTCTGGTCAGACAACACCCGAAGGAAGGTATGTCGAGATTTTTCTGAGTTAAACCACCTGACTCAGCTTGTTGACGAGCCTACTCGGATTCCTGACGTTGCAGGTCAAATCGCCAACACTCTAGACTTGTTCCTTACCACTGACCCGAATAAATACACTATTAGTGTATTATCTCCTCTAGGCTCATCAGACCATTGTGTCATATCTGCGAATTTCTCGTGCCACCAAATCACAGTTAAAGAAAAAATCCCAAAGAGAACCGTTTGGCAATACGAGAAAGCCAACTGGGACGGTCTCAATAATTTCTTCAAGAGCTTTAACTGGTCACTATGCTTCCTCGATAGTGATGTTGACGCCAGTGCAGATATGATTACAAACTTGATTCTTTGTGGAATGAGAAATTTTATCCCGAATAGGGTGAAATCTATCAAACCCAAAGAAAACTCATGGTTTGATTCGAGCTGTAAAGAGGTTATTAGGGTTAGAGAAGTAAGCTTCCGATGTTATAAAGCCAACCCTACTGAGGAAAACCGGAAAAAGTTTCAACAAGCTATAAAGACCTGTAACGTTCATATTCGAAGAACCAAATTTTTACATGATCAAAAATTACGACAAAAAATACTACAATGTCCCAAAGGTAGTAAAAATTGTTGGTCATTTGTAAAAAACATACGAAATACCACCTCGTCCTCGGTTCCAACGCTCGTCTTCAATGATACTCCTTTTGTCAGCTCGCAAGATAAAGCCAATTTGCTTGCAGCACAGTTTGCTGTTAATTCGACGCTGCCAGAAAGTGTTATGACTCCTCCTGTACTTGAGAGCGTAAATGATTTTATGGGACAAATCTTCTTTCGCACTCGTGCAGTTGCTAGAGTTCTAAAGGATCTCGATGTACACAAATCCGCTGGCCCGGATGTTATCCCTCCCATTGCTCTGAAGAGGTGTTCTTCAACGCTGGCAAAACCACTGCGTAAGCTTTTCCATCTGTCCTACTCTACTCGTCTCTATCCGAGTGAATGGAAAACAGCATTTGTCCAGCCTGTCCCTAAAAAAGGCGTATCTTCTTCACCCTCTAACTATCGGCCAATTGCGATTACGTCCCTTCTTTCCAAGGTCATGGAAACGCTGATTAATTTCCAGCTCAAAAAATATCGCGAGGAACGAAAGCTTCTTAATGACCGGCAGTACGGCTTTCGTAGCAATAGGTCCACTGGTGATCTGATGGTATATCTCACCGAACAGTGGAACAAATCTTTACATCGTTTTGGAGAAAGTAAGATTATTGCACTTGATATTTCAAAAGCGTTTGATAGAGTTTGGCACCAAGCTCTCTTATCGAAAATGCGCGCATTTGGTTTCGATGAACCTCTTCTTCGTTGGATTAGAAATAACCTTTCGGACCGTTCAATACAAGTCGTATTGGACGGTTTCAAGTCTGAAATCCACAAAATAAATGCTGGTGTGCCCCAGGGCTCCGTTTTGTCTCCGACTCTCTTCCTTATTTTTATAAATGATCTTTTGTCTGAAACTTCTAATCCATTAAACTGTTTTGCTGACGATAGTACCCTCAGTTTCTCATATACGTTTACAGATTCTCATCCATGTCCTTCGGATGTGGAACTTGAACGGCAGCGTATGATAAGCTCACTAAATTCTGATCTCGACAGCATTGTCCAATGGGGAATCAAAAACCGCGTAGAATTTAATGCTTCTAAAACTCAATGTTGTCTCCTGTCGTTAAAGCGAAACCCACCCCCCATGCCGCTATCCATGGGCGGCACTTGCATCGAGGAAACCGAACAGCTCTCAGTTCTCGGTATGTGTGTCACAGACCACCTTTTGTGGAATGACCACATATTTGATGTCGCCAAAAACGCTGCTAAGTGTTTAGGTTTTCTCCGTAGATGCAAGAAGTTTTTTTCCCCTTCTGATCTGGCTGTGATCTACAAAGCCTTTATTCGTCCAAAACTTGAGTACAATTCTCATGTTTGGGCAGGAGCTCCAAGAACTCACTTGAGTTTGTTGGACAGAATTCAAAAGAGAGCTTTAAAAATGATAGGCGAAAGATCTATAACAGAAACAATTACATCTCTCGAACACCGCCGTAATGTTTCGTATCTTTCTCTATTTTATCGCTATTATTATAATCAGTGTTCTAGTGAAATAGCCAGTTGCATTCCCCCCCCTTAAAAAATTCAACCGTAATACTCGCGCTTCTAGGAATGCCCATCAGTTCACCCTCGAGCCCAACTTCGGACGTACTGTAATGTACAGAGATTCTTTCTTCAGTCGCACCACACGAATGTGGAATGCTTTACCTGACTCGACTTTCCCCTCCCATTTCGATGTGCAAACGTTCAAAACCAATGTGCATCGGTATCTCCTTCTAAATCCTCTCCTACTTACCTAATCGCTCGTGCTGTGTTAAAAACATTTTAAGGGTAGCCATAACCCCTTTTGCGCGCGTGGAATATAAAAAAAAAAAAAAAAAAAAAAATGTCAACCCATTAACGCGACGAGAATTGTATCTTTGTGGTGGAAATGCCACTGAAGTCAGAATGGACTGAGAGGGGTAGTTCACGTGCAATAGCGTTGCGTCGATTCATGTAACTAGAAAGAAAGTTAGAAAAAAGCGATGAGTTAAGAACAGCTTATGTAGAGAAGATGCGTGATAGTATTATACTAGGTCATGTAAAACTAGCATATAGAAATCCTCAGGTAGACAGCCAGGTGTATTACATACCACATCACTGTATAGAAAAGAAGTTTCGAATAGTATATGATGCAAGTTGTCGTACAGATAAAGGCATATCATGGAATGAGATACCGAGGCTAGGAGAAAAGTTGCAAAGAGACTTGCATGAAACAATAATGCGCATTAGAAGGCACCGCCTCGCAGTATGTGGTGCTATCAAGAAAATGTTTAACCAAGTCAAACTGAATGAAAAACAATGGGACCTCCAACGCATCTTCTGGAGTGAGAGTAAGCGTGAACCGTTACTAGAGTATTGGCTCACGGTAGTGACTTTCAGCTTGACATCATCAGCCCATTTGGCAGTTCGGTCAGTGGTGCAAGCTGCTATTGAAGCAGAAGAGCTCTTCCCAGAAGCGTCCGCAGCAATCAGAAATGACTTCTATATGGACGATTGCACAACAGGCGAATCAGATGAGCCCAGAGCAATTCAATTAGCAAAAGACATCCATAAAGTGCTGAAAGGAGCCGGTTTTGAGTTATGTCAGTGGAAATCGAACTCCAAGAAATTCATGAAAGAGGCAATGGAAACTTCAGAGGACCTCTGAGCAGTCCAAGTTGTCAGATATTTTGGCATTTGTAGAGAAGCAGGCAGCTGCCCTCTCCAACATCTCAGAAGTCCAGCAGCCACGTTCAGAAGCGGGAAGAAATCCAACATGTACAGATAATCAAGACAAGGCCGCTGCTCCAGCCAAAACCACAAAGAAAATACGCACTCGTGGAGACAGACTGTGCATGGTTTGTGCAGGAGATCATCAGATCTGGGGATGCCCAGATTTTGCTGCACTTTCGTATTGAAGCCGCAGAGACTTCATCAATAGGAAAGCCATTTGTCCCAACTGCTTAAATCAAGGACATAAAGAAAGCAGCTGCTACATCCGAGGGGGCGCCAGATGCCCGGGTGCACCGAAGCACAACATCTTTCTATGCCCCACGAAGGAAGTCTTGAAGCCGGCACTGACAGTTCTCTCACTCGATCCTGAGGCATCAGAGGCGCAACATAAACGTAAGTCCAAGGGCAGATCTGATGACTAACCCGTCGCAGCTTCGGAGTTCAAAATCAACAGCATAACAAAATAGCACGTAGGCAGCGTATATCTCGTACAGTTGGTGTTAATAAGAAATTTTGTACAGACAAAATTTGCTCTAAGGCGAATCCATTCCGCAATGAAAAAGCAAAACAAGAACGTACAGAGCCTCAGCAGCAAAATTCTCCGAATGAATGAAAATCAGAAGTTAATAAATCTATGTTTAGAAATAAGTTAATAAAATCTAACCATGAAAATTATGTACAGTCTATTAATTCAGTAGTGAGTACTACAAATTTAACTCCAACAGCTTTGGTCAAAATAGAAGCGAATGGCTTTGTACATGACCCCTTTCGAGCAATGTTAGACACAGGGTCTCACTTGAATTTGATCACAGGTAAGCTTAAACGTGATCTGAAATTATGTACCAAACAGTTATCAGGGCTAGTGGGTATTGATGGCACACCTTTTGCCATAACATGCTAAGTCATGTTAAAGATACTGCCATGGTATGCCTCGAGCCCCACCGATCAACACCCAAGTGAATCGTTCTGGGTTTTGACAGAAGAAAGCCAATGGAGACCTATTCTACCACTGGTAGATATTTATAGATAGTGAGTCAGATATATCTCCGTACAAATGTGCAGATCATCAGTACTTCAGACCACACGAGGTACATATACTACTGGGAGTTAGCTTCTTTGCGAAATCCATCAAATCAGTATACGAAAGACGTACAGATGGTACAGTTTTGTTAGACAGGACATTAGGCGTAGTATTCCTAGGTCCAAGTCAAGAAAGAAATGAGCGACCGAGGTATGCCTATCCATCAATTGATTGCTCGTCAAATGATCAGCTAGATAATCTCTTAAGTAGACTTTGGCAATGTTCCAATCGTGATGAAGAAAAATTAGTGGAACAACACTTCATGTCATGTTTCATGTTTTAACGTTTGTTTTTTCGTGATGGTAGGTGAATTTAGGGTCGATATTAGCAACATTCGGGGGCTGAGAAAGAATTTCTGTGCTGTGTACGTACATACTGTAAAAAACAGGCCAGCAGTCTTGGCACTAAGTGAAACCCAGGTAGGTGAAAATTCTGATTACTCCGAATTTAGCCTACCTGGTTATAGCTTAGTGCCTTTATTTTTCCTACACCATGGTCTTGCAATATATGTACGTAATGATGTGGCTTATCAGCTTCAACCACAATATGGCCCTTGTTTAAATACAAACTTTAACTTCATGTGGTTAAAATTCACCGTCAATAAGCACATCATACATACATGTTTCATTTATCGTAGCCCAAGTTTGGATAGTAATTCGACTTCTAACGAATTCGATGCGCTGTCCGATTCAATCCTGAGAATTGTTTCCCATTATCCGCACAGTGAAATCGTTACGGGCGATTTTAATGTACACAATTCTTCGTGGCTACGCTATTCTGGTCAGACAACACCCGAAGGAAGGTATGTCGAGATTTTTGCTGAGTTAAACCACCTGACTCAGCTTGTTGACGAGCCTACTCGGATTCCTGACGTTGCAGGTCAAATCGCCAACACTCTAGACTTGTTCCTTACCTCTGACCCGAATAAATACACTATTAGTGTATTATCTCCTCTAGGCTCATCAGACCATTGTGTCATATCTGCGAATTTCTCGTGCCACCAAATCACAGTTAAAGAAAAAATCCCAAAGAGAACCGTTTGGCAATACGAGAAAGCCAACTGGGACGGTCTCAATAATTTCTTCAAGAGCTTTAACTGGTCACTATGCTTCCTCGATAGTGATGTTGACGCCAGTGCAGATATGATTACAAACTTGATTCTTTGTGGAATGAGAAATTTTATCCCGAATAGGGTGAAATCTATCAAACCCAAAGAAAACTCATGGTTTGATTCGAGCTGTAAAGAGGTTATTAGGGTTAGAGAAGTAAGCTTCCGATGTTATAAAGCCAACCCTACTGAGGAAAACCGGAAAAAGTTTCAACAAGCTAGAAAGACCTGTAACGTTCATATTCGAAGAACCAAATTTTTACATGATCAAAAATTACGACAAAAAATACTACAATGTCCCAAAGGTAGTAAAATTTTTTGGTCATTTGTAAAAAACATACGAAATACCACCTCGTCCTCGGTTCCAACGCTCGTCTTCAATGATACTCCTTTTGTCAGCTCGCAAGATAAAGCCAATTTGCTTGCAGCACAATTTGCTGTTAATTCGACGCTGCCAGAAAGTGTTATGACTCCTCCTGTACTTGAGAGCGTAAATGATTTTATGGGACAAATCTTCTTTCGCACTCGTGCAGTTGCTAGAGTTCTAAAGGATCTCGATGTACACAAATCCGCTGGCCCGGATGGTATCCCTCCCATTGTTCTGAAGAGGTGTTCTTCAACGCTGGCAAAACCACTGCGTAAGCTTTTCCATCTGTCCTACTCTACTGGTCTCTATCCGAGTGAATGGAAAACAGCATTTGTCCAGCCTGTCCCTAAAAAAGGCGTATCTTCTTCACCCTCTAACTATCGGCCAATTGCACTTACGTCCCTTCTTTCCATGGTCATGGAAACGCTGATTAATTTCCAGCTCAAAAAATATCGCGAGGAACGAAAGCTTCTTAATGACCGGCGGTACGGCTTTCGTAGCAATAGGTCCACTGGTGATCTGATGGTATATCTCACCGAACAGTGGAACAAATCTTTACATTTGGAGAAAGTAAGATTATTGCACTTGATATTTCAAAAGCGTTTGATAGAGTTTGGCACCAAGCTCTCTTATCGAAAATGCGCGCATTTGGTTTCGATGAACCTCTTCTTCGTTGGATTAGAAATAACCTTTCCGACCGTTCAATACAAGTCGTATTGGACGGTTTCAAGTCTGAAATCCACAAAATAAATGCTGGTGTGCCCCAGGGCTCCGTTTTGTCTCCGACTCTCTTCCTTATTTTTATAAATGATCTTTTGTCTGAAACTTCTAATCCATTAAACTGTTTTGCTGACGATAGTAACCTCAGTTTCTCATATTCGTTTACAGATTCTCATCCATGTCCTTCGGATGTGGAACTTGAACGGCAGCGTATGATAAGCTCACTAAATTCTGATCTCGACAGCATTGTCCAATGGGGAATCAAAAACCGCGTAGAATTTAATGCTTCTAAAACTCAATGTTGTCTCCTGTCGTTAAAGCGAAACCCACCCCCAATGCCGCTATCCATGGGCGGCACTTGCATCGAGGAAACCGAACAGCTCTCAGTTCTCGGTATGTGTGTCACAGACCACCTTTTGTGGAATGACCACATATTTGATGTCGCCAAAAACGCTGCTAAGTGTTTAGGTTTTCTCCGTAGATGCAAGAAGTTTTTTTCCCCTTCTGATCTGGCTGTGATCTACAAAGCCATTATTCATCCAAAACTTGAGTACAATTCGCATGTTTGGGCAGGTGCTCCAAGAACTCACTTGAGTTTGTTGGACAGAATTCAAAAGAGAGCTTTAAAAATGATAGGCGAAAGATCTATAACAGAAATAATTACATCTCTCGAACACCGCCGTAATGTTTCGTGTCTTTCTCTATTTTATCGCTATTATTATAATCAGTGTTCTAGTGAAATAGCCAGTTGCATTCCCCCCCTTAAAAAATTCAACCGTAATACTCGCGCTTCTAGGAATGCCCATCAGTTCACCTTCGAGCCCAACTTCGGACGTACTGTAATGTACAGAGATTCTTTCTTCAGTCGCACCACACGAATGTGGAATGCTTTACCTGACTCGACTTTCCCCTCCCATTTCGATGTGCAAACGTTCAAAACCAATGTGCATCGGTATCTCCTTCTAAATCCTCTCCTACTTACCTAATCGCTCGTGCTGTGTTAAAAACATTTTAAGGGTAGCCATAACCCCTTTTGCGCGCGTGGAATATAAAAAAAAAAAAAATGTCAACCCATTATCGCGACGAGAATTGTATCTTTGTGGTGGAAATGCCACTGAAGTCAGAATGGACTGAGATGGGTAGTTCACGTGCAATAGCGTTGCGTCGATTCATGTAACTAGAAAGAAAGTTAGAAAAAAGCGATCAGTTAAGAACAGCTTATTTAGAGAAGATGCGTGATAGTATTATACTAGGTCATGTAAAACTAGCATATAGAAATCCTCAGGTAGACAGCCAGGTGTATAACATACCACATCACTGTATAGAAAAGAAGTTTCGAATAGTATATGATGCAAGTTGTCGTACAGATAAAGGCATATCATGGAATGAGATACCGAGGCTAGGAGAAAAGTTGCAAAGAGACTTGCATGAAACAATAATGCGCATCAGAAGGCACCGCAACGCAGTATGTGGTGCTATCAAGAAAATGTTTAACCAAGTCAAACAACAAGTCAAAAACAATGGGACCTCCAACGCATCTTCTGGAGGGAGAGTAAGCGTGAACCGTTACCAGAGTATTGGCTCACGGTAGTGACTTTCAGCTTGACATCATCAGCCCATTTGGCAGTTCGGTCAGTGGTGCAAGCTGCTTTTGAAGCAGAAGAGCTCTTCCCAGAAGCGTCCGCAGCAATCAGAAATGACTTCTATATGGACGATTGCACAACAGGCGAATCAGATGAGCCCAGAGCAATTCAATTAGCAACAGACATCCATAAAGTCCTGAAAGGAGCCGGTTTTGAGTTATGTCAGTGGAAATCGAACTCCAAGAAATTCATGAAAGAAGCAATGGGAACTTCAGAGGACCTCTGAGCAGCCCAAGTTGTCAGATTTTTTGGCATTTGTAGAGAAGCAGGCGGCTGCCCTCTCCAACATCTCAGAAGTCCAGCAGCCACGTTCAGAAGCGGGAAGAAATCCAACACGTACAGATAATCAAGACAAGGCCGCTGCTCCAGCCAAAACCACAAAGAAAATACGCACTCGTGGAGACAGACTGTGCATGGTTTGTGCAGGAGATCACCAGATCTGGGGATGCCCAGATTTTGCTGCACTTTCGTATCGAAGCCGCAGAGACTTCATCGATAGGAAAGCCATTTGTCCCAACTGCTTAAATCAAGGACATAAAGAAAGCTGCTGCTACATCCGAGGGTGCGCCAGATGCCCGGGTGCACCGAAGCACAACATCTTTCTATGCCCCACGAAGGAAGTCTTGAAGCCGGCACTGACAGTTCTCTCACTCGATCCTGAGGCATCAGAGGCGCAACATAAACGTAAGTCCAAGGGCAGATCTGATGACTAACCCGTCGCAGCTTCGGAGTTCAAAATCAACAGCATAACAAAATAGCACGCAGGCAGCGTATATCTCGTACAGTTGGTGTTAATAAGAAATTTTGCACAGACAAAATTTGCTCTAAGGCGAATCCATTCCGCAATGAAAAAGCAAAACAAGAACGTACAGAGCCTCAGCAGCAAAATACTCCGAATGAATGAAAATCAGAAGTTAATAAATCTATGTTTAGAAATAAGTTAATAAAATCTAACCATGAAAATTATGTACAGTCTATTAATTCAGTAGTGAGTACTACAAATTTAACTCCAACAGCTTTGGTCAAAATAGAAGCGAATGGCTTTGTACATGACCCCTTTCGAGCAATGTTAGACACAGGGTCTCACTTGAATTTGATCACAGGTAAGCTTAAACGTGATCTGAAATTATGTACCAAACAGTTATCAGGGCTAGTGGGTATTGATGGCACACCTTTTGCCATAACATGCTAAGTCATGTTAGAGATACTGCCATGGTATGCCTCGAGCCCCACCGATCAACACCCAAGTGAATCGTTCTGGGTTTTGACAGAAGAAAGCCAATGGAGACCTATTCTACCACTGGTAGATATTTATAGATAGTGAGTCAGATATATCTCCGTACAAATGTGCAGATCCTCAGTACTTCAGACCACACGAGGTACATATACTACTGGGAGTTAGCTTCTTTGCGAAATCCATCAAATCAGTATACGAAAGACGTACAGATGGTACAGTTTTGTTAGACAGGACATCAGGCGTAGTATTCCTAGGTCCAAGTCAAGAAATTCGATGCGCTGTCCGATTCAATCCTGAGAATTGTTTCCCATTATCCGCACAGTGAAATCGTTGTTACGGGCGATTTTAATGTACACAATTCTTCGTGGCTACGCTATTCTGGTCAGACAACACCCGAAGGAAAGTATGTCGAGATTTTTGCTGAGTTAAACCACCTGACTCAGCTTGTTGACGAGCCTACTCGGATTCCTGACGTTGCAGGTCAAATCGCCAACACTCTAGACTTGTTCCTTACCTCTGACCCGAATAAATACACTATTAGTGTATTATCTCCTCTAGGCTCATCAGACCATTGTGTCATATCTGCGAATTTCTCGTGCCACCAAATCACAGTTAAAGAAAAAATCCCAAAGAGAACCGTTTGGCAATACGAGAAAGCCAACTGGGACGGTCTCAATAATTTCTTCAAGAGCTTTAACTGGTCACTATGCTTCCTCGATAGTGATGTTGACGCCAGTGCAGATATGATTACAAACTTGATTCTTTGTGGAATGAGAAATTTTATCCCGAATAGGGTGAAATCTAGCAAACCCAAAGAAAACTCATGGTTTGATTCGAGCTGTAAAGAGGTTATTAGGGTTAGAGAAGTAAGCTTCCGATGTTATAAAGCCAACCCTACTAAGGAAAACCGGAAAAAATTTCAACAAGCTAGAAAGACCTGCAACGTTCATATTCGAAGAATCAAATTTTTACATGATCAAAAATTACGACAAAAAATACTACAATGTCCCAAAGGTAGTAAAAATTGTTGGTCATTTGTAAAAAACATACGAAATACCACTTCGTCCTCGGTTCCAACGCTCGTCTTCAATGATACTCCTTTTGTCAGCTCGCAAGATAAAGCCAATTTGCTTGCAGCACAGTTTGCTGTTAATTCGACGCTGCCAGAAAGTGTTATGACTCCTCCTGTACTTGAGAGCGTAAATGATTTTATGGGACAAATCTTCTTTCGCACTCGTGCAGTTGCTAGAGTTCTAAAGGATCTCGATGTACACAAATCCGCTGGCCCGGATGGTATCCCTCCCATTGTTCTGAAGAGGTGTTCTTCAACGCTGGCAAAACCACTGCGTAAGCTTTTCCATCTGTCCTACTCTACTGGTCTCTATCCGAGTGAATGGAAAACAGCATTTGTCCAGCCTGTCCCTAAAAAAGGCGTATCTTCTTCACCCTCTAACTATCGGCCAATTGCACTTACGTCCCTTCTTTCCAAGGTCATGGAAACGCTGATTAATTTCCAGCTCAAAAAATATCGCGAGGAACGAAAGCTTCTTAATGACCGGCAGTACGGCTTTCGTAGCAATAGGTCCACTGGTGATCTGATGGTATATCTCACCGAACAGTGGAACAAATCTTTACATCGTTTTGGAGAAAGTAAGATTATTGCACTTGATATTTCAAAAGCGTTTGATAGAGTTTGGCACCAAGCTCTCTTATCGAAAATGCGCGCATTTGGTTTCGATGAACCTCTTCTTCGTTGGATTAGAAATAACCTTTCGGACCGTTCAATACAAGTCGTATTGGACGGTTTCAAGTCTGAAATCCACAAAATAAATGCTGGTGTGCCCCAGGGCTCCGTTTTGTCTCCGACTCTCTTCCTTATTTTTATAAATGATCTTTTGTCTGAAACTTCTAATCCATTAAACTGTTTTGCTGACGATAGTACCCTCAGTTTCTCATATTCGTTTACAGATTCTCATCCATGTCCTTCGGATGTGGAACTTGAACGGCAGCGTATGATAAGCTTACTAAATTCTGATCTCGACAGCATTGTCCAATGGGGAATCAAAAACCGCGTAGAATTTAATGCTTCTAAAACTCAATGTTGTCTCCTGTCGTTAAAGCGAAACCCACCCCCAATGCCGCTATCCATGGGCGGCACTTGCATCGAGGAAACCGAACAGCTCTCAGTTCTCGGTATGTGTGTCACAGACCATCTTTTGTGGAATGACCACATATTTGATGTCGCCAAAAACGCTGCTAAGTGTTTAGGTT
Source organism: Melangyna quadrimaculata (assembly GCA_949320155.1). Lineage (NCBI taxonomy): Eukaryota > Metazoa > Arthropoda > Insecta > Diptera > Syrphidae > Melangyna > Melangyna quadrimaculata. Next base: position 266,600,464 of record OX439483.1, read on the forward strand.
TTCTCCGTAGATGCAAGAAGTTTTTTTCCCCTTCTGATCTGGCTGTGATCTACAAAGCCTTTATTCGTCCAAAACTTGAGTACAATTCTCATGTTTGGGCAGGAGCTCCAAGAACTCACTTGAGTTTGTTGGACAGAATTCAAAAGAGAGCTTTAAAAATGATAGGCGAAAGATCTATAACAGAAACAATTACATCTCTCGAACACCGCCGTAATGTTTCGTGTCTTTCTCTATTTTATCGCTATTATTATAATCAGTGTTCAAGTGAAATAGCCAGTTGCATTCCCCCCCCTTAAAAAATTCAACCGTAATACTCGCGCTTCTAGGAATGCCCATCAGTTCACCCTCGAGCCCAACTTCGGACGTACTGTAATGTACAGAGATTCTTTCTTCAGTCGCACCACACGAATGTGGAATGCTTTACCTGACTCGACTTTCCCCTCCCATTTCGATGTACAAACGTTCAAAACCAATGTGCATCGGTATCTCCTTCTAAATCCTCTCCTACTTACCTAATCGCTCGTGCTGTGTTAAAAACATTTTAAGGGTAGCCACAACCCCTTTTGCGCGCGTGGAATATAAAAAAAAAAAAATGTCAACCCATTAACGCGACGAGAATTGTATCTTTGTGGTGGAAATGCCACTGAAGTCAGAATGGACTGAGATGGGTAATTCACGTGCAATAGCGTTGCGTCGATTCATGTAACTAGAAAGAAAGTTAGAAAAAAGCGATCAGTTAAGAACAGCTTATGTAGAGAAGATGCGTGATAGTATTATACTAGGTCATGTAAAACTAGCATATAGAAATCCTCAGGTAGACAGCCAGGTGTATTACATACCACATCACTGTATAGAAAAGAAGTTTCGAATAGTATATGATGCAAGTTGTCGTACAGATAAAGGCATATCATGGAATGAGATACCGAGGCTAGGAGAAAAGTTGCAAAGAGACTTGCATGAAACAATAATGCGCATCAGAAGGCACCGCATCGCAGTATGTGGTGCTATCAAGAAAATGTTTAACCAAGTCAAACTGAATGAAAAACAATGGGACCTCCAACGCATCTTCTGGAGGGAGAGTAAGCGTGAACCGTTACTAGAGTATTGGCTCACGGTAGTGACTTTCAGCTTGACATCATCAGCCCATTTGGCAGTTCGGTCAGTGGTGCAAGCTGCTATTGAAGCAGAAGAGCTCTTCCCAGAAGCGTCCGCAGCAATCAGAAATGACTTCTATATGGACGATTGCACAACAGGCGAATCAGATGAGCCCAGAGCAATTCAATTAGCAAAAGACATCCATAAAGTGCTGAAAGGAGCCGGTTTTGAGTTATGTCAGTGGAAATCGAACTCCAAGAAATTCATGAAAGAGGCAATGGAAACTTCAGAGGACCTCTGAGCAGCCCAAGTTGTCAGATTTTTTGGCATTTGTAGAGAAGCAGGCAGCTGCCCTCTCCAACATCTCAGAAGTCCAGCAGCCACGTTCAGAAGCGGGAAGAAATCCAACACGTACAGAAAATCAAGACAAGGCCGCTGCTCCAGCCAAAACCACAAAGAAAATACGCACTCGTGGAGACATGTGCACGGTTTGTGCAGGAGATCATCAGATCTGGGGATGCCCAGATTTTGCTGCACTTTCGTATCGAAGCCGCAGAGACTTCATCGATAGGAAAGCCATTTGTCCCAACTGCTTAAATCAAGGACATAAAGAAAGCAGATGCTACATCCGAGGGTGCGCCAGATGCCCGGGTGCACCGAAGCACAACATCTTTCTATGCCCCACGAAGGAAGTCTTGAAGCCGGCACTGACAGTTCTCTCACTCGATCCTGAGGCATCAGAGGCGCATCATAAACGTAAGTCCAAGGGCAGATCTGATGACTAACCCGTCGCAGCTTCGGAGTTCAAAATCAACAGCATAACAAAATAGCACGCAGGCAGCGTATATCTCGTACAGTTGGTGTTAATAAGAAATTTTGTACAGACAAAATTTGCTCTAAGGCGAATCCATTCCGCAATGAAAAAGCAAAACAAGAACGTACAGAGCCTCAGCAGCAAAATTCTCCGAATGAATGAAAATCAGAAGTTAATAAATCTATGTTTAGAAATAAGTTAATAAAATCTAACCATGAAAATTATGTACAGTCTATTAATTCAGTAGTGAGTACTACAAATTTAACTCCAACAGCTTTGGTCAAAATAGAAGCGAATGGCTTTGTACATGACCCCTTTCGAGCAATGTTAGACACAGGGTCTCACTTGAATTTGATCACAGGTAAGCTTAAACGTGATCTGAAATTATGTACCAAACAGTTATCAGGGCTAGTGGGTATTGATGGCACACCTTTTGCCATAACATGCTAAGTCATGTTAAAGATACTGCCATGGTATGCCTCGAGCCCCACCGATCAACACCCAAGTGAATCGTTCTGGGTTTTGACAGAAGAGAGCCAATGGAGACCTATTCTACCACTGGTAGATATTTATAGATAGTGAGTCAGATATATCTCCGTACAAATGTGCAGATCCTCAGTACTTCAGACCACACGAGGTACATATACTACTGGGAGTTAGCTTCTTTGCGAAATCCATCAAATCAGTATACGAAAGACGTACAGATGGTACAGTTTTGTTAGACAGGACATTAGGCGTAGTATTCCTAGGTCCAAGTCAAGAAAGAAATGAGCGACCGAGGTATGCCTATCCATCAATTGATTGCTCGTCAAATGATCAGCTAGATAATCTCTTAAGTAGACTTTGGCAATGTTCCAATCGTACAGATGAAGAAAAATTAGTGGAACAACACTTCATGTCATGTTTCATGTTTAAACGTTTGTTTTTTCGTGATGGTAGGTGAATTTAGGGTCGACATTAGCAACATTCGGGGGCTGAGAAAGAATTTCTGTGCTGTGTACGTACATACTGTAAAAAACAGGCCAGCAGTCTTGGCACTAAGTGAAACCCAGGTAGGTGAAAATTCTGATTACTCCGAATTTAGCCTACCTGGTTATAGCTTAGTGCCTTTATTTTTCCTACACCATGGTCTTGCAATATATGTACGTAATGATGTGGCTTATCAGCTTCAACCACAATATGGCCCTTGTTTAAATACAAACTTTAACTTCATGTGGTTAAAATTCACCGTCAATAAGCACATCATACATACATGTTTCATTTATCGTAGCCCAAGTTTGGATAGTAATTCGACTTCTAACGAATTCGATGCGCTGTCCGATTCAATCCTGAGAATTGTTTCCCATTATCCGCACAGTGAAATCGTTGTTACGGGCGATTTTAATGTACACAATTCTTCGTGGCTACGCTATTCTGGTCAGACAACACCCGAAGGAAGGAATGTCGAGATTTTGCTGAGTTAAACCACCTGACTCAGCTTGTTGACGAGCCTACTCGGATTCCTGACGTTGCAGGTCAAATCGCCAACACTCTAGACTTGTTCCTTACCACTGACCCGAATAAATACACTATTAGTGTATTATCTCCTCTAGGCTCATCAGACCATTGTGTCATATCTGCGAATTTCTCGTGCCACCAAATCACAGTTAAAGAAAAAATCCCAAAGAGAACCGTTTGGCAATACGAGAAAGCCAACTGGGACGGTCTCAATAATTTCTTCAAGAGCTTTAACTGGTCACTATGCTTCCTCGATAGTGATGTTGACGCCAGTGCAGATATGATTACAAACTTGAATCTTTGTGGAATGAGAAATTTTATCCCGAATAGGGTGAAATCTATCAAACCCAAAGAAAACTCATGGTTTGATTCGAGCTGTAAAGAGGTTATTAGGGTTAGAGAAGTAAGCTTCCGATGTTATAAAGCCAACCCTACTGAGGAAAACCGGAAAAAGTTTCAACAAGCTATAAAGACCTGTAACGTTCATATTCGAAGAACCAAATTTTTACATGATCAAAAATTACGACAAAAAATACTACAATGTCCCAAAGGTAGTAAAAATTGTTGGTCATTTGTAAAAAACATACGAAATACCACCTCGTCCTCGGTTCCAACGCTCGTCTTCAATGATACTCCTTTTGTCAGCTCGCAAGATAAAGCCAATTTGCTTGCAGCACAGTTTGCTGTTAATTCGACGCTGCCAGAAAGTGTTATGACTCCTCCTGTACTTGAGAGCGTAAATGATTTTATGGGACAAATCTTCTTTCGCACTCGTGCAGTTGCTAGAGTTCTAAAGGATCTCGATGTACACAAATCCGCTGGCGCGGATGTTATCCCTCCCATTGTTCTGAAGAGGTGTTCTTCAACGCTGGCAAAACCACTGCGTAAGCTTTTCCATCTGTCCTACTCTACTGGTCTCTATCCGAGTGAATGGAAAACAGCATTTGTCCAGCCTGTCCCTAAAAAAGGCGTATCTTCTTCACCCTCTAACTATCGGCCAATTGCGATTACGTCCCTTCTTTCCAAGGTCATGGAAACGCTGATTAATTTCCAGCTCAAAAAATATCGCGAGGAACGAAAGCTTCTTAATGACCGGCAGTACGGCTTTCGTAGCAATAGGTCTGGTGATCTGATGGTATATCTCACCGAACAGTGGAACAAATCTTTACATCGTTTTGGAGAAAGTAAGATTATTGCACTTGATATTTCAAAAGCGTTTGATAGAGTTTGGCACCAAGCTCTTTTATCGAAAATGCGCGCATTTGGTTTCGATGAACCTCTTCTTCGTTGGATTAGAAATAACCTTTCGGACCGTTCAATACAAGTCGTATTGGACGGTTTCAAGTCTGAAATCCACAAAATAAATGCTGGTGTGCCCCAGGGCTCCGTTTTGTCTCCGACTCTCTTCCTTATTTTTATAAATGATCTTTTGTCTGAAACTTCTAATCCATTAAACTGTTTTGCTGACGATAGTACCCTCAGTTTCTCATATACGTTTACAGATTCTCATCCATGTCCTTCGGATGTGGAACTTGAACGGCAGCGTATGATAAGCTCACTAAATTCTGATCTCGACAGCATTGTCCAATGGGGAATCAAAAACCGCGTAGAATTTAATGCTTCTAAAACTCAATGTTGTCTCCTGTCGTTAAAGCGAAACCCACCCCCAATGCCGCTATCCATGGGCGGCACTTGCATCGAGGAAACCGAACAGCTCTCAGTTCTCGGTATGTGTGTCACAGACCACCTTTTGTGGAATGACCACATATTTGATGTCGCCAAAAACGCTGCTAAGTGTTTAGGTTTTCTCCGTAGATGCAAGAAGTTTTTTTCCCCTTCTGATCTGGCTGTGATCTACAAAGCCTTTATTCGTCCAAAACTTGAGTACAATTCTCATGTTTGGGCAGGAGCTCCAAGAACTCACTTGAGTTTGTTGGACAGAATTCAAAAGAGAGCTTTAAAAATGATAGGCGAAAGATCTATAACAGAAACAATTACATCTCTCGAACACCGCCGTAATGTTTCGTGTCTTTCTCTATTTTATCGCTATTATTATAATCAGTGTTCTAGTGAAATAGCCAGTTGCATTCCCCCCCTTAAAAAATTCAACCGTAATACTCGCGCTTCTAGGAATGCCCATCAGTTCACCCTCGAGCCCAACTTCGGACGTACTGTAATGTACAGAGATTCTTTCTTCAGTCGCACCACACGAATGTGGAATGCTTTACCTGACTCGACTTTCCCCTCCCATTTCGATGTGCAAACGTTCAAAACCAATGTGCATCGGTATCTCCTTCTAAATCCTCTCCTACTTACCTAATCGCTCGTGCTGTGTTAAAAACATTTTAAGGGTAGCCATAACCCCTTTTGCGCGCGTGGAATATAAAAAAAAAAAAAAAAAAAAATGTCAACCCATTAACGCGACGAGAATTGTATCTTTGTGGTGGAAATGCCACTGAAGTCAGAATGGACTGAGAGGGGTAGTTCACGTGCAATAGCGTTGCGTCGATTCATGTAACTAGAAAGAAAGTTAGAAAAAAGCGATGAGTTAAGAACAGCTTATGTAGAGAAGATGCGTGATAGTATTATACTAGGTCATGTAAAACTAGCATATAGAAATCCTCAGGTAGACAGCCAGGTGTATTACATACCACATCACTGTATAGAAAAGAAGTTTCGAATAGTATATGATGCAAGTTGTCGTACAGATAAAGGCATATCATGGAATGAGATACCGAGGCTAGGAGAAAAGTTGCAAAGAGACTTGCATGAAACAATAATGCGCATCAGAAGGCACCGCCTCGCAGTATGTGGTGCTATCAAGAAAATGTTTAACCAAGTCAAACTGAAGGAAAAACAATGGGACCTCCAACGCATCTTCTGGAGTGAGAGTAAGCGTGAACCGTTACTAGAGTATTGGCTCACGGTAGTGACTTTCAGCTTGACATCATCAGCCCATTTGGCAGTTCGGTCAGTGGTGCAAGCTGCTATTGAAGCAGAAGAGCTCTTCCCAGAAGCGTCCGCAGCAATCAGAAATGACTTCTATATGGACGATTGCACGACAGGCGAATCAGATGAGCCCAGAGCAATTCAATTAGCAAAAGACATCCATAAAGTGCTGAAAGGAGCCGGTTTTGAGTTATGTCAGTGGAAATCGAACTCCAAGAAATTCCTGAAAGAGGCAATGGAACCTTCAGAGGACCTCTGAGCAGCCTAAGTTGTCAGATTTTTTGGCATTTGTAGAGAAGCAGGCAGCCACGTTCAGAAGCGGGAAGAAATCCAACACGTACAGATAATCAAGACAAGGCCGCTGCTCCAGCCAAAACCACAAAGAAAATACGCACTCGTGGAGACAGACTGTGCATGGTTTGTGCATATGATCATCAGATCTGGGGATGCCCAGATTTTGCTGCACTTTCGTAGCGAAGCCGTAGAGACTTCATCGATAGGAAAGCCATTTGTCCCAACTGCTTAAATCAAGGACATAAAGAAAGCAGCTGCTACATCCGAGGGTGTGCCAGATGCCCGGGTGCACCGAAGCACAACATCTTTCTATGCCCCACGAAGGAAGTCTTGAAGCCGGCACTGACAGTTCTCTCACTCGATCCTGAGGCATCAGAGGCGCAACATAAACGTAAGTCCAAGGGCAGATCTGATGACTAACCCGTCGCAGCTTCGGAGTTCAAAATCAACAGCATAACAAAATAGCACGCAGGCAGCGTATATCTCGTACAGTTGGTGTTAATGAGAAATTTTGTACAGACAAAATTTGCTCTAAGGCGAATCCATTCCGCAATGAAAAAGCAAAACAAGAACGTACAGAGCCTCAGCAGCAAAATACTCCGAATGAATGAAAATCGGAAGTTAATAAATCTCTGTTTAGAAATAAGTTAATAAAATCTAACCATGAAAATTATGTACAGTCTATTAATTCAGTAGTAAGTACTACAAATTTAACTCCAACAGCTTTGGTCAAAATAGAATCGAATGGCTTTGTACATGGCCCATTTCGAGCAATGTTAGACACAGGGTCTCACTTGAATTTGATCACAGGTAAGCTTAAACTAGATCTGAAATTATGTACCAAACAGTTATCAGGGCTAGTGGGTATTGATGGCACACCTTTTGCCATAACATGCTAAGTCATGTTAAAGATACTGCCATGGTATGCCTCGAGCCCCACCGATCAACACCCAAGTGAATCGTTCTGGGTTTTGCCAGAAGAAAGCCAATGGAGACCTATTCTACCACTGGTAGATATTTATAGATAGTGAGTCAGATATATCTCCGTACAAATGTGCAGATCCTCAGTACTTCAGACCACACGAGGTACATATACTACTGGGAGTTAGCTTCTTTGCGAAATCCATCAAATCAGTATACGAAAGACGTACAGATGGTAGAGTTTTGTTAGACAGGACATTAGGCGTAGTATTCCTACGTCCAAGTCAAGAAAGAAATGAGCGACCGAGGTATGCCTATCCATCAATTGATTGCTCGTCAAATGATCAGCTGGATAATCTCTTAAGTAGACTTTGGCAATGTTCCAATCGTACAGATGAAGAAAAATTAGTGGAACAACACTTCGTGTCATGTTTCATGTTTAAACGTTTGTTTTTTCGTGATGGTAGGTGAATTTAGGGTCGATATTAGCAACATTCGGGGGCTGAGAAAGAATTTCTGTGCTGTGTACGTACATACTGTAAAAAACAGGCCAGCAGTCTTGGCACTAAGTGAAACCCAGGTAGGTGAAAATTCTGATTACTCCGAATTTATCCTACCTGGTTATAGCTTAGTGCCTTTATTTTTCCTACACCATGGTCTTGCAATATATGTACGTAATGATGTGGCTTATCAGCTTCAACCACAATATGGCCCTTGTTTAAATACAAACTTTAACTTCATGTGGTTAAAATTCACCGTCAATAAGCACATCATACATACATGTTTCATTTATCGTAGCCCAAGTTTGGATAGTAATTCGACTTCTAACGAATTCGATGCGCTGTCCGATTCAATCCTGAGAATTGTTTCCCATTATCCGCACAGTGAAATCGTTGTTACGGGCGATTTTAATGTACACAATTCTTCGTGGCTACGCTATTCTGGTCAGACAACACCCGAAGGAAGGTATGTCGAGATTTTTGCTGAGTTAAACCACCTGACTCAGCTTGTTGACGAGCCTACTCGGATTCCTGACGTTGCAGGTCAAATCGCCAACACTCTAGACTTGTTCCTTACCACTGACCCGAATAAATACACTATTAGTGTATTATCTCCTCTAGGCTCATCAGACCATTGTGTCATATCTGCGAATTTCTCGTGCCACCAAATCACAGTTAAAGAAAAAATCCCAAAGAGAACCGTTTGGCAATACGAGAAAGCCAACTGGGACGGTCTCAATAATTTCTTCAAGAGCTTTAACTGGTCACTATGCTTCCTCGATAGTGATGTTGACGCCAGTGCAGATATGATTACAAACTTGATTCTTTGTGGAATGAGAAATTTTATCCCGAATAGGGTGAAATCTATCAAACCCAAAGAAAACTCATGGTTTGATTCGAGCTGTAAAGAGGTTATTAGGGTTAGAGAAGTAAGCTTCCGATGTTATAAAGCCAACCCTACTGAGGAAAACCGGAAAAAGTTTCAACAAGCTAGAAAGACCTGTAACGTTCATATTCGAAGAACCAAATTTTTACATGATCAAAAATTACGACAAAAAATACTACAATGTCCCAAAGGTAGTAAAAATTGTTGGTCATTTGTAAAAAACATACGAAATACCACCTCGTCCTCGGTTCCAACGCTCGTCTTCAATGATACTCCTTTTGTCAGCTCGCAAGATAAAGCCAATTTGCTTGCAGCACAGTTTGCTGTTAATTCGACGCTGCCAGAAAGTGTTATGACTCCTCCTGTACTTGAGAGCGTAAATGATTTTATGGGACAAATCTTCTTTCGCACTCGTGCAGTTGCTAGAGTTCTAAAGGATCTCGATGTACACAAATCCGCTGGCCCGGATGTTATCCCTCCCATTGTTCTGAAGAGGTGTTCTTCAACGCTGGCAAAACCACTGCGTAAGCTTTTCCATCTGTCCTACTCTACTGGTCTCTATCCGAGTGAATGGAAAACAGCATTTGTCCAGCCTGTCCCTAAAAAAGGCGTATCTTCTTCACCCTCTAACTATCGGCCAATTGCGATTACGTCCCTTCTTTCCAAGGTCATGGAAACGCTGATTAATTTCCAGCTCAAAAAATATCGCGAGGAACGAAAGCTTCTTAATGACCGGCAGTACGGCTTTCGTAGCAATAGGTCCACTGGTGATCTGATGGTATATCTCACCGAACAGTGGAACAAATCTTTACATCGTTTTGGAGAAAGTAAGATTATTGCACTTGATATTTCAAAAGCGTTTGATAGAGTTTGGCACCAAGCTCTTTTATCGAAAATGCGCGCATTTGGTTTCGATGAACCTCTTCTTCGTTGGATTAGAAATAACCTTTCGGACCGTTCAATACAAGTCGTATTGGACGGTTTCAAGTCTGAAATCCACAAAATAAATGCTGGTGTGCCCCAGGGCTCCGTTTTGTCTCCGACTCTCTTCCTTATTTTTATAAATGATCTTTTGTCTGAAACTTCTAATCCATTAAACTGTTTTGCTGACGATAGTACCCTCAGTTTCTCATATACGTTTACAGATTCTCATCCATGTCCTTCGGATGTGGAACTTGAACGGCAGCGTATGATAAGCTCACTAAATTCTGATCTCGACAGCATTGTCCAATGGGGAATCAAAAACCGCGTAGAATTTAATGCTTCTAAAACTCAATGTTGTCTCCTGTCGTTAAAGCGAAACCCACCCCCAATGCCGCTATCCATGGGCGGCACTTGCATCGAGGAAACCGAACAGCTCTCAGTTCTCGGTATGTGTGTCACAGACCACCTTTTGTGGAATGACCACATATTTGATGTCGCCAAAAACGCTGCTAAGTGTTTAGGTTTTCTCCGTAGATGCAAGAAGTTTTTTTCCCCTTCTGATCTGGCTGTGATCTACAAAGCCTTTATTCGTCCAAAACTTGAGTACAATTCTCATGTTTGGGCAGGAGCTCCAAGAACTCACTTGAGTTTGTTGGACAGAATTCAAAAGAGAGCTTTAAAAATGATAGGCGAAAGATCTATAACAGAAACAATTACATCTCTCGAACACCGCCGTAATGTTTCGTGTCTTTCTCTATTTTATCGCTATTATTATAATCAGTGTTCTAGTGAAATAGCCAGTTGCATTCCCCCCCTTAAAAAATTCAACCGTAATACTCGCGCTTCTAGGAATGCCCATCAGTTCACCCTCGAGCCCAACTTCGGACGTACTGTAATGTACAGAGATTCTTTCTTCAGTCGCACCACACGAATGTGGAATGCTTTACCTGACTCGACTTTCCCCTCCCATTTCGATGTGCAAACGTTCAAAACCAATGTGCATCGGTATCTCCTTCTAAATCCTCTCCTACTTACCTAATCGCTCGTGCTGTGTTAAAAACATTTTAAGGGTAGCCATAACCCCTTTTGCGCGCGTGGAATATAAAAAAAAAAAAAAAAAAAAAAATGTCAACCCATTAACGCGACGAGAATTGTATCTTTGTGGTGGAAATGCCACTGAAGTCAGAATGGACTGAGAGGGGTAGTTCACGTGCAATAGCGTTGCGTCGATTCATGTAACTAGAAAGAAAGTTAGAAAAAAGCGATGAGTTAAGAACAGCTTATGTAGAGAAGATGCGTGATAGTATTATACTAGGTCATGTAAAACTAGCATATAGAAATCCTCAGGTAGACAGCCAGGTGTATTACATACCACATCACTGTATAGAAAAGAAGTTTCGAATAGTATATGATGCAAGTTGTCGTACAGATAAAGGCATATCATGGAATGAGATACCGAGGCTAGGAGAAAAGTTGCAAAGAGACTTGCATGAAACAATAATGCGCATCAGAAGGCACCGCCTCGCAGTATGTGGTGCTATCAAGAAAATGTTTAACCAAGTCAAACTGAATGAAAAACAATGGGACCTCCAACGCATCTTCTGGAGTGAGAGTAAGCGTGAACCGTTACTAGAGTATTGGCTCACGGTAGTGACTTTCAGCTTGACATCATCAGCCCATTTGGCAGTTCGGTCAGTGGTGCAAGCTGCTATTGAAGCAGAAGAGCTCTTCCCAGAAGCGTCCGCAACAATCAGAAATGACTTCTATATGGACGATTGCACAACAGGCGAATCAGATGAGCCCAGAGCAATTTAATTAGCAAAAGACATCCATAAAGTGCTGAAAGGAGCCGGTTTTGAGTTATGTCAGTGGAAATCGAACTCCAAGAAAAATCTGAAAGAGGCAATGGAAACTTCAGAGGACCTCTGAGCAGCCTAAGTTGTCAGATTTTTTGGCATTTGTAGAGAAGCAGGCAGCCACGTTCAGAAGCGGGAAGAAATCCAACACGTACAGATAATCAAGACAAGGCCGCTGCTCCAGCCAAAACCACAAAGAAAATACGCACTCGTGGAGACAGACTGTGCATGGTTTGTGCAGGAGATCATCAGATCTGGGGATGCCCAGATTTTGCTGCACTTTCGTAGCGAAGCCGTAGAGACTTCATCGATAGGAAAGCCATTTGTCCCAACTGCTTAAATCAAGGACATAAAGAAAGCAGCTGCTACATCCGAGGGTGCGCCAGATGCCCGGGTGCACCGAAGCACAACATCTTTCTATGCCCCACGAAGGAAGTCTTGAAGCCGGCACTGACAGTTCTCTCACTCGATCCTGAGGCATCAGAGGCGCAACATAAACGTAAGTCCAAGGGCAGATCTGATGACTAACCCGTCGCAGCTTCGGAGTTCAAAATCAACAGCATAACAAAATAGCACGCAGGCAACGTATATCTCGTACAGTTGGTGTTAATAAGAAATTTTGTACAGACAAAATTTGCTCTAAGGCGAATCCATTCCGCAATGAAAAAGCAAAACAAGAACGTACAGAGCCTCAGCAGCAAAATTCTTCGAATGAATGAAAATCAGAAGTTAATAAATCTATGTTTAGAAATAAGTTAATAAAATCTAACCATGAAAATTATGTACAGTCTATTAATTCAGTAGTGAGTACTACAAATTTAACTCCAACAGCTTTGGTCAAAATAGAAGCGAATGGCTTTGTACATGACCCCTTTCGAGCTATGTTAGACACAGGGTCTCACTTGAATTTGATCACAGGTAAGCTTAAACGTGATCTGAAATTATGTACCAAACAGTTATCAGGGCTAGTGGATATTGATGGCACACCTTTTGCCATAACATGCTAAGGCATGTTAAAGATACTGCCATGGTATGCCTCGAGCCCCACCGATCAACACCCAAGTGAATCGTTCTGGGTTTTGACAGAAGAAAGCCAATGGAGACCTATTCTACCACTGGTAGATATTTATAGATAGTGAGTCAGATATATCTTCGAACAAATGTGCAGATCCTCAGTACTTCAGACCACACGAGGTACATATACTACTGGGAGTTAGCTTCTTTGCGAAATCCATCAAATCAGTATACGAAAGACGTACAGATGGTACAGTTTTGTTAGACAGGACATTAGGCGTAGTATTCCTAGGTCTAAGTCAAGAAAGAAATGAGCGACCGAGGTATGTCTATCCATCAATTGATTGCTCGTCAAATGATCAGCTAGATAATCTCTTAAGTAGACTTTGGCAATGTTCCAATCGTACAGATGAAGAAAAATTAGTGGAACAACACTTCATGTCATGTTTCATGTTTTAACGTTTGTTTTTTCGTGATGGTAGGTGAATTTAGGGTCGATATTAGCAACATTCGGGGGCTGAGAAAGAATTTCTGTGCTGTGTACGTACATACTGTAAAAAACAGGCCAGCAGTCTTGGCACTAAGTGAAACCCAGGTAGGTGAAAATTCTGATTACTCCGAATTTAGCCTACCTGGTTATAGCTTAGTGCCTTTATTTTTCCTACACCATGGTCTCGCAATATATGTACGTAATGATGTGGCTTATCAGCTTCAACCACAATATGGCCCTTGTTTAAATACAAACTTTAACTTCATGTGGTTAAAATTCACCGTCAATAAGCACATCATACATACATGTTTCATTTATCGTAGCCCAAGTTTGGATAGTAATTCGACTTCTAACGAATTCGATGCGCTGTCCGATTCAATCCTGAGAATTGTTTCCCATTATCCGCACGTTGAAATCGTTGTTACGTGCGATTTTAATGTACCCAATTCTTTGTGGCTACGCTATTCTGGTCAGACAACACCCGAAGGAAGGTATGTCGAGATTTTTGCTGAGTTAAACCACCTGACTCAGCTTGTTGACGAGCCTACTCGGATTCCTGACGTTGCAGGTCAAATCGCCAACACTCTAGACTTGTTCCTTACCTCTGACCCGAATAAATACACTATTAGTGTATTATCTCCTCTAGGCTCATCAGACCATTGTGTCATATCTGCGAATTTCTCGTGCCACCAAATCACAGTTAAAGAAAAAATCCCAAAGAGAACCGTTTGGCAATACGAGAAAGCCAACTGGGACGGTCTCAATAATTTCTTCAAGAGCTTTAACTGGTCACTATGCTTCCTCGATAGTGATGTTGACGCCAGTGCAGATATGATTACAAACTTGATTCTTTGTGGAATGAGAAATTTTATCCCGAATAGGGTGAAATCTATCAAACCCAAAGAAAACTCATGGTTTGATTCGAGCTGTAAAGAGGTTATTAGGGTTAGAGAAGTAAGCTTCCGATGTTATAAAGCCAACCCTACTGAGGAAAACCGGAAAAAGTTTCAACAAGCTATAAAGACCTGTAACGTTCATATTCGAAGAACCAAATTTTTACATGATCAAAAATTACGACAAAAAATACTACAATGTCCCAAAGGTAGTAAAAATTGTTGGTCATTTGTAAAAAACATACGAAATACCACCTCGTCCTCGGTTCCAACGCTCGTCTTCAATGATACTCCTTTTGTCAGCTCGCAAGATAAAGCCAATTTGCTTGCAGCACAGTTTGCTGTTAATTCGACGCTGCCAGAAAGTGTTATGACTCCTCCTGTACTTGAGAGCGTAAATGATTTTATGGGACAAATCTTCTTTCGCACTCGTGCAGTTGCTAGAGTTCTAAAGGATCTCGATGTACACAAATCCGCTGGCGCGGATGTTATCCCTCCCATTGTTCTGAAGAGGTGTTCTTCAACGCTGGCAAAACCACTGCGTAAGCTTTTCCATCTGTCCTACTCTACTGGTCTCTATCCGAGTGAATGGAAAACAGCATTTGTCCAGCCTGTCCCTAAAAAAAGCGTATCTTCTTCACCCTCTAACTATCGGCCAATTGCGATTACGTCCCTTCTTTCCAAGGTCATGGAAACGCTGATTAATTTCCAGCTCAAAAAATATCGCGAGGAACGAAAGCTTCTTAATGACCGGCAGTACGGCTTTCGTAGCAATAGGTCCACTGGTGATCTGATGGTATATCTCACCGAACAGTGGAACAAATCTTTACATCGTTTTGGAGAAAGTAAGATTATTGCACTTGATATTTCAAAAGCGTTTGATAGAGTTTGGCACCAAGCTCTCTTATCGAAAATGCGCGCATTTGGTTTCGATGAACCTCTTCTTCGTTGGATTAGAAATAACCTTTCGGACCGTTCAATACAAGTCGTATTGGACGGTTTCAAGTCTGAAATCCACAAAATAAATGCTGGTGTGCCCCAGGGCTCCGTTTTGTCTCCGACTCTCTTCCTTATTTTTATAAATGATCTTTTGTCTGAAACTTCTAATCCATTAAACTGTTTTGCTGACGATAGTACCCTCAGTTTCTCATATACGTTTACAGATTCTCATCCATGTCCTTCGGATGTGGAACTTGAACGGCAGCGTATGATAAGCTCACTAAATTCTGATCTCGACAGCATTGTCCAATGGGGAATCAAAAACCGCGTAGAATTTAATGCTTCTAAAACTCAATGTTGTCTCCTGTCGTTAAAGCGAAACCCACCCCCAATGCCGCTATCCATGGGCGGCACTTGCATCGAGGAAACCGAACAGCTCTCAGTTCTCGGTATGTGTGTCACAGACCACCTTTTGTGGAATGACCACATATTTGATGTCGCCAAAAACGCTGCTAAGTGTTTAGGTTTTCTCCGTAGATGCAAGAAGTTTTTTTCCCCTTCTGATCTGGCTGTGATCTACAAAGCCTTTATTCGTCCAAAACTTGAGTACAATTCTCATGTTTGGGCAGGAGCTCCAAGAACTCACTTGAGTTTGTTGGACAGAATTCAAAAGAGAGCTTTAAAAATGATAGGCGAAAGATCTATAACAGAAACAATTACATCTCTCGAACACCGCCGTAATGTTTCGTGTCTTTCTCTATTTTATCGCTATTATTATAATCAGTGTTCTAGTGAAATAGCCAGTTGCATTCCCCCCCTTAAAAAATTCAACCGTAATACTCGCGCTTCTAGGAATGCCCATCAGTTCACCCTCGAGCCCAACTTCGGACGTACTGTAATGTACAGAGATTCTTTCTTCAGTCGCACCACACGAATGTGGAATGCTTTACCTGACTCGACTTTCCCCTCCCATTTCGATGTGCAAACGTTCAAAACCAATGAGCATCGGTATCTCCTTCTAAATCCTCTCCTACTTACCTAATCGCTCGTGCTGTGTTAAAAACATTTTAAGGGTAGCCATAACCCCTTTTGCGCGCGTGGAATATAAAAAAAAAAAAAAAAAAAAAATGTCAACCCATTAACGCGACGAGAATTGTATCTTTGTGGTGGAAATGCCACTGAAGTCAGAATGGACTGAGAGGGGTAGTTCACGTGCAATAGCGTTAAGTCGATTCATGTAACTAGAAAGAAAGTTAGAAAAAAGCGATGAGTTAAGAACAGCTTATGTAGAGAAGATGCGTGATAGTATTATACTAGGTCATGTAAAACTAGCATATAGAAATCCTCAGGTAGACAGCCAGGTGTATTACATACCACATCACTGTATAGAAAAGAAGTTTCGAATAGTATATGATGCAAGTTGTCGTACAGATAAAGGCATATCATGGAATGAGATACCGAGGCTAGGAGAAAAGTTGCAAAGAGACTTGCATGAAACAATAATGCGCATCAGAAGGCACCGCCTCGCAGTATGTGGTGCTATCAAGAAAATGTTTAACCAAGTCAAACTGAAGGAAAAACAATGGGACCTCCAACGCATCTTCTGGAGTGAGAGTAAGCGTGAACCGTTACTAGAGTATTGGCTCACGGTAGTGACTTTCAGCTTGACATCATCAGCCCATTTGGCAGTTCGGTCAGTGGTGCAAGCTGCTATTGAAGCAGAAGAGCTCTTCCCAGAAGCGTCCGCAGCAATCAGAAATGACTTCTATATGGACGATTGCACGACAGGCGAATCAGATGAGCCCAGAGCAATTCAATTAGCAAAAGACATCCATAAAGTGCTGAAAGGAGCCGGTTTTGAGTTATGTCAGTGGAAATCGAACTCCAAGAAATTCCTGAAAGAGGCAATGGAAACTTCAGAGGACCTCTGAGCAGCCTAAGTTGTCAGATTTTTTGGCATTTGTAGAGAAGCAGGCAGCCACGTTCAGAAGCGGGAAGAAATCCAACACGTACAGATAATCAAGACAAGGCCGCTGCTCCAGCCAAAACCACAAAGAAAATACGCACTCGTGGAGACAGACTGTGCATGGTTTGTGCATATGATCATCAGATCTGGGGATGCCCAGATTTTGCTGCACTTTCGTAGCGAAGCCGTAGAGACTTCATCGATAGGAAAGCCATTTGTCCCAACTGCTTAAATCAAGGACATAAAGAAAGCAGCTGCTACATCCGAGGGTGTGCCAGATGCCCGGGTGCACCGAAGCACAACATCTTTCTATGCCCCACGAAGGAAGTCTTGAAGCCGGCACTGACAGTTCTCTCACTCGATCCTGAGGCATCAGAGGCGCAACATAAACGTAAGTCCAAGGGCAGATCTGATGACTAACCCGTCGCAGCTTCGGAGTTCAAAATCAACAGCATAACAAAATAGCACGCAGGCAGCGTATATCTCGTACAGTTGGTGTTAATGAGAAATTTTGTACAGACAAAATTTGCTCTAAGGCGAATCCATTCCGCAATGAAAAAGCAAAACAAGAACGTACAGAGCCTCAGCAGCAAAATACTCCGAATGAATGAAAATCAGAAGTTAATAAATCTCTGTTTAGAAATAAGTTAATAAAATCTAACCATGAAAATTATGTACAGTCTATTAATTCAGTAGTGAGTACTACAAATTTAACTCCAACAGCTTTGGTCAAAATAGAAGCGAATGGCTTTGTACATGGCCCATTTCGAGCAATGTTAGACACAGGGTCTCACTTGAATTTGATCACAGGTAAGCTTAAACTAGATCTGAAATTATGTACCAAACAGTTATCAGGGCTAGTGGGTATTGATGGCACACCTTTTGCCATAACATGCTAAGTCATGTTAAAGATACTGCCATGGTATGCCTCGAGCCCCACCGATCAACACCCAAGTGAATCGTTCTGGGTTTTGCCAGAAGAAAGCCAATGGAGACCTATTCTACCACTGGTAGATATTTATAGATAGTGAGTCAGATATATCTCCGTACCAATGTGCAGATCCTCAGTACTTCAGACCACACGAGGTACATATACTACTGGGAGTTAGCTTCTTTGCGAAATCCATCAAATCAGTATACGAAAGACGTACAGATGGTACAGTTTTGTTAGACAGGACATTAGGCGTAGTATTCCTAGGTCCAAGTCAAGAAAGAAATGAGCGACCGAGGTATGCCTATCCATCAATTGATTGCTCGTCAAATGATCAGCTAGAGAATCTCTTAAGTAGACTTTGGCAATGTTCCAATCGTACAGATGAAGAAGAATTAGTGGAACAACACTTCATGTCATGTTTCATGTTTAAACGTTTGTTTTTTCGTGATGGTAGGTGAATTTAGGGTCGACATTAGCAACATTCGGGGGCTGAGAAAGAATTTCTGTGCTGTGTACGTACATACTGTAAAAAACAGGCCAGCAGTCTTGGCACTAAGTGAAACCCAGGTAGGTGAAAATTCTGATTACTCCGAATTTAGCCTACCTGGTTATAGCTTAGTGCCTTTATTTTTCCTACACCATGGTCTTGCAATATATGTACGTAATGATGTGGCTTATCAGCTTCAACCACAATATGGCCCTTGTTTAAATACAAACTTTAACTTCATGTGGTTAAAATTCACCGTCAATAAGCACATCATACATACATGTTTCATTTATCGTAGCCCAAGTTTGGATAGTAATTCGACTTCTAACGAATTCGATGCGCTGTCCGATTCAATCCTGAGAATTGTTTCCCATTATCCGCACAGTGAAATCGTTGTTACGGGCGATTTTAATGTACACAATTCTTCGTGGCTACGCTATTCTGGTCAGACAACACCCGAAGGAAGGTATGTCGAGATTTTGCTGAGTTAAACCACCTGACTCAGCTTGTTGACGAGCCTACTCGGATTCCTGACGTTGCAGGTCAAATCGCCAACACTCTAGACTTGTTCCTTACCACTGACCCGAATAAATACACTATTAGTGTATTATCTCCTCTAGGCTCATCAGACCATTGTGTCATATCTGCGAATTTCTCGTGCCACCAAATCACAGTTAAAGAAAAAATCCCAAAGAGAACCGTTTGGCAATACGAGAAAGCCAACTGGGACGGTCTCAATAATTTCTTCAAGAGCTTTAACTGGTCACTATGCTTCCTCGATAGTGATGTTGACGCCAGTGCAGATATGATTACAAACTTGATTCTTTGTGGAATGAGAAATTTTATCCCGAATAGGGTGAAATCTATCAAACCCAAAGAAAACTCATGGTTTGATTCGAGCTGTAAAGAGGTTATTAGGGTTAGAGAAGTAAGCTTCCGATGTTATAAAGCCAACCCTACTGAGGAAAACCGGAAAAAGTTTCAACAAGCTATAAAGACCTGTAACGTTCATATTCGAAGAACCAAATTTTTACATGATCAAAAATTACGACAAAAAATACTACAATGTCCCAAAGGTAGTAAAAATTGTTGGTCATTTGTAAAAAACATACGAAATACCACCTCGTCCTCGGTTCCAACGCTCGTCTTCAATGATACTCCTTTTGTCAGCTCGCAAGATAAAGCCAATTTGCTTGCAGCACAGTTTGCTGTTAATTCGACGCTGCCAGAAAGTGTTATGACTCCTCCTGTACTTGAGAGCGTAAATGATTTTATGGGACAAATCTTCTTTCGCACTCGTGCAGTTGCTAGAGTTCTAAAGGATCTCGATGTACACAAATCCGCTGGCGCGGATGTTATCCCTCCCATTGTTCTGAAGAGGTGTTTTTTAACGCTGGCAAAACCACTGCGTAAGCTTTTCCATCTGTCCTACTCTACTGGTCTCTATCCGAGTGAATGGAAAACAGCATTTGTCCAGCCTGTCCCTAAAAAAGGCGTATCTTCTTCACCCTCTAACTATCGGCCAATTGCGATTACGTCCCTTCTTTCCAAGGTCATGGAAACGCTGATTAATTTCCAGCTCAAAAAATATCGCGAGGAACGAAAGCTTCTTAATGACCGGCAGTACGGCTTTCGTAGCAATAGGTCCACTGGTGATCTGATGGTATATCTCACCGAACAGTGGAACAAATCTTTACATCGTTTTGGAGAAAGTAAGATTATTGCACTTGATATTTCAAAAGCGTTTGATAGAGTTTGGCACCAAGCTCTCTTATCGAAAATGCGCGCATTTGGTTTCGATGAACCTCTTCTTCGTTGGATTAGAAATAACCTTTCGGACCGTTCAATACAAGTCGTATTGGACGGTTTCAAGTCTGAAATCCACAAAATAAATGCTGGTGTGCCCCAGGGCTCCGTTTTGTCTCCGACTCTCTTCCTTATTTTTATAAATGATCTTTTGTCTGAAACTTCTAATCCATTAAACTGTTTTGCTGACGATAGTACCCTCAGTTTCTCATATACGTTTACAGATTCTCATCCATGTCCTTCGGATGTGGAACTTGAACGGCAGCGTATGATAAGCTCACTAAATTCTGATCTCGACAGCATTG
Source organism: Melangyna quadrimaculata (assembly GCA_949320155.1). Lineage (NCBI taxonomy): Eukaryota > Metazoa > Arthropoda > Insecta > Diptera > Syrphidae > Melangyna > Melangyna quadrimaculata. The sequence continues at coordinate 266,621,034 of OX439483.1, forward strand.
TCCAATGGGGAATCAAAAACCGCGTAGAATTTAATGCTTCTAAAACTCAATGTTGTCTCCTGTCGTTAAAGCGAAACCCACCCCCAATGCCGCTATCCATGGGCGGCACTTGCATCGAGGAAACCGAACAGCTCTCAGTTCTCGGTATGTGTGTCACAGACCACCTTTTGTGGAATGACCACATATTTGATGTCGCCAAAAACGCTGCTAAGTGTTTAGGTTTTCTCCGTAGATGCAAGAAGTTTTTTTCCCCTTCTGATCTGGCTGTGATCTACAAAGCCTTTATTCGTCCAAAACTTGAGTACAATTCTCATGTTTGGGCAGGAGCTCCAAGAACTCACTTGAGTTTGTTGGACAGAATTCAAAAGAGAGCTTTAAAAATGATAGGCGAAAGATCTATAACAGAAACAATTACATCTCTCGAACACCGCCGTAATGTTTCGTGTCTTTCTCTATTTTATCGCTATTATTATAATCAGTGTTCTAGTGAAATAGCCAGTTGCATTCCCCCCCTTAAAAAATTCAACCGTAATACTCGCGCTTCTAGGAATGCCCATCAGTTCACCCTCGAGCCCAACTTCGGACGTACTGTAATGTACAGAGATTCTTTCTTCAGTCGCACCACACGAATGTGGAATGCTTTACCTGACTCGACTTTCCCCTCCCATTTCGATGTGCAAACGTTCAAAACCAATGTGCATCGGTATCTCCTTCTAAATCCTCTCCTACTTACCTAATCGCTCGTGCTGTGTTAAAAACATTTTAAGGGTAGCCATAACCCCTTTTGCGCGCGTGGAATATAAAAAAAAAAAAAAAAAAAAAAAATGTCAACCCATTAACGCGACGAGAATTGTATCTTTGTGGTGGAAATGCCACTGAAGTCAGAATGGACTGAGAGGGGTAGTTCACGTGCAATAGCGTTGCGTCGATTCATGTAACTAGAAAGAAAGTTAGAAAAAAGCGATGAGTTAAGAACAGCTTATGTAGAGAAGATGCGTGATAGTATTATACTAGGTCATGTAAAACTAGCATATAGAAATCCTCAGGTAGACAGCCAGGTGTATTACATACCACATCACTGTATAGAAAAGAAGTTTCGAATAGTATATGATGCAAGTTGTCGTACAGATAAAGGCATATCATGGAATGAGATACCGAGGCTAGGAGAAAAGTTGCAAAGAGACTTGCATGAAACAATAATGCGCATCAGAAGGCACCGCCTCGCAGTATGTGGTGCTATCAAGAAAATGTTTAACCAAGTCAAACTGAAGGAAAAACAATGGGACCTCCAACGCATCTTCTGGAGTGAGAGTAAGCGTGAACCGTTACTAGAGTATTGGCTCACGGTAGTGACTTTCAGCTTGACATCATCAGCCCATTTGGCAGTTCGGTCAGTGGTGCAAGCTGCTATTGAAGCAGAAGAGCTCTTCCCAGAAGCGTCCGCAGCAATCAGAAATGACTTCTATATGGACGATTGCACGACAGGCGAATCAGATGAGCCCAGAGCAATTCAATTAGCAAAAGACATCCATAAAGTGCTGAAAGGAGCCGGTTTTGAGTTATGTCAGTGGAAATCGAACTCCAAGAAATTCCTGAAAGAGGCAATGGAAACTTCAGAGGACCTCTGAGCAGCCTAAGTTGTCAGATTTTTTGGCATTTGTAGAGAAGCAGGCAGCCACGTTCAGAAGCGGGAAGAAATCCAACACGTACAGATAATCAAGACAAGGCCGCTGCTCCAGCCAAAACCACAAAGAAAATACGCACTCGTGGAGACAGACTGTGCATGGTTTGTGCATATGATCATCAGATCTGGGGATGCCCAGATTTTGCTGCACTTTCGTAGCGAAGCCGTAGAGACTTCATCGATAGGAAAGCCATTTGTCCCAACTGCTTAAATCAAGGACATAAAGAAAGCAGCTGCTACATCCGAGGGTGTGCCAGATGCCCGGGTGCACCGAAGCACAACATCTTTCTATGCCCCACGAAGGAAGTCTTGAAGCCGGCACTGACAGTTCTCTCACTCGATCCTGAGGCATCAGAGGCGCAACATAAACGTAAGTCCAAGGGCAGATCTGATGACTAACCCGTCGCAGCTTCGGAGTTCAAAATCAACAGCATAACAAAATAGCACGCAGGCAGCGTATATCTCGTACAGTTGGTGTTAATGAGAAATTTTGTACAGACAAAATTTGCTCTAAGGCGAATCCATTCCGCAATGAAAAAGCAAAACAAGAACGTACAGAGCCTCAGCAGCAAAATACTCCGAATGAATGAAAATCAGAAGTTAATAAATCTCTGTTTAGAAATAAGTTAATAAAATCTAACCATGAAAATTATGTACAGTCTATTAATTCAGTAGTGAGTACTACAAATTTAACTCCAACAGCTTTGGTCAAAATAGAAGCGAATGGCTTTGTACATGGCCCATTTCGAGCAATGTTAGACACAGGGTCTCACTTGAATTTGATCACAGGTAAGCTTAAACTAGATCTGAAATTATGTACCAAACAGTTATCAGGGCTAGTGGGTATTGATGGCACACCTTTTGCCATAACATGCTAAGTCATGTTAAAGATACTGCCATGGTATGCCTCGAGCCCCACCGATCAACACCCAAGTGAATCGTTCTGGGTTTTGCCAGAAGAAAGCCAATGGAGACCTTTTCTACCACTGGTAGATATTTATAGATAGTGAGTCAGATATATCTCCGTACAAATGTGCAGATCCTCAGTACTTCAGACCACACGAGGTACATATACTACTGGGAGTTAGCTTCTTTGCGAAATCCATCAAATCAGTATACGAAAGACGTACAGATGGTAGAGTTTTGTTAGACAGGACATTAGGCGTAGTATTCCTACGTCCAAGTCAAGAAAGAAATGAGCGACCGAGGTATGCCTATCCATCAATTGATTGCTCGTCAAATGATCAGCTGGATAATCTCTTAAGTAGACTTTGGCAATGTTCCAATCGTACAGATGAAGAAAAATTAGTGGAACAACACTTCGTGTCATGTTTCATGTTTAAACGTTTGTTTTTTCGTGATGGTAGGTGAATTTAGGGTCGATATTAGCAACATTCGGGGGCTGAGAAAGAATTTCTGTGCTGTGTACGTACATACTGTAAAAAACAGGCCAGCAGTCTTGGCACTAAGTGAAACCCAGGTAGGTGAAAATTCTGATTACTCCGAATTTAGCCTACCTGGTTATAGCTTAGTGCCTTTATTTTTCCTACACCATGGTCTTGCAATATATGTACGTAATGATGTGGCTTATCAGCTTCAACCACAATATGGCCCTTGTTTAAATACAAACTTTAACTTCATGTGGTTAAAATTCACCGTCAATAAGCACATCATACATACATGTTTCATTTATCGTAGCCCAAGTTTGGATAGTAATTCGACTTCTAACGAATTCGATGCGCTGTCCGATTCAATCCTGAGAATTGTTTCCCATTATCCGCACAGTGAAATCGTTGTTACGGGCGATTTTAATGTACACAATTCTTCGTGGCTACGCTATTCTGGTCAGACAACACCCGAAGGAAGGTATGTCGAGATTTTTGCTGAGTTAAACCACCTGACTCAGCTTGTTGACGAGCCTACTCGGATTCCTGACGTTGCAGGTCAAATCGCCAACACTCTAGACTTGTTCCTTACCACTGACCCGAATAAATACACTATTAGTGTATTATCTCCTCTAGGCTCATCAGACCATTGTGTCATATCTGCGAATTTCTCGTGCCACCAAATCACAGTTAAAGAAAAAATCCCAAAGAGAACCGTTTGGCAATACGAGAAAGCCAACTGGGACGGTCTCAATAATTTCTTCAAGAGCTTTAACTGGTCACTATGCTTCCTCGATAGTGATGTTGACGCCAGTGCAGATATGATTACAAACTTGATTCTTTGTGGAATGAGAAATTTTATCCCGAATAGGGTGAAATCTATCAAACCCAAAGAAAACTCATGGTTTGATTCGAGCTGTAAAGAGGTTATTAGGGTTAGAGAAGTAAGCTTCCGATGTTATAAAGCCAACCCTACTGAGGAAAACCGGAAAAAGTTTCAACAAGCTAGAAAGACCTGTAACGTTCATATTCGAAGAACCAAATTTTTACATGATCAAAAATTACGACAAAAAATACTACAATGTCCCAAAGGTAGTAAAAATTGTTGGTCATTTGTAAAAAACATACGAAATACCACCTCGTCCTCGGTTCCAACGCTCGTCTTCAATGATACTCCTTTTGTCAGCTCGCAAGATACAGCCAATTTGCTTGCAGCACAGTTTGCTGTTAATTCGACGCTGCCAGAAAGTGTTATGACTCCTCCTGTACTTGAGAGCGTAAATGATTTTATGGGACAAATCTTCTTTCGCACTCGTGCAGTTGCTAGAGTTCTAAAGGATCTCGATGTACACAAATCCGCTGGCCCGGATGTTATCCCTCCCATTGTTCTGAAGAGGTGTTCTTCAACGCTGGCAAAACCACTGCGTAAGCTTTTCCATCTGTCCTACTCTACTGGTCACTATCCGAGTGAATGGAAAACAGCATTTGTCCAGCCTGTCCCTAAAAAAGGCGTATCTTCTTCACCCTCTGACTATCGGCCAATTGCGATTACGTCCCTTCTTTCCAAGGTCATGGAAACGCTGATTAATTTCCAGCTCAAAAAATATCGCGAGGAACGAAAGCTTCTTAATGACCGGCAGTACGGCTTTCGTAGCAATAGGTCCACTGGTGATCTGATGGTATATCTCACCGAACAGTGGAACAAATCTTTACATCGTTTTGGAGAAAGTAAGATTATTGCACTTGATATTTCAAAAGCGTTTGATAGAGTTTGGCAGCAAGCTCTTTTATCGAAAATGCGCGCATTTGGTTTCGATGAACCTCTTCTTCGTTGGATTAGAAATAACCTTTCGGACCGTTCAATACAAGTCGTATTGGACGGTTTCAAGTCTGAAATCCACAAAATAAATGCTGGTGTGCCCCAGGGCTCCGTTTTGTCTCCGACTCTCTTCCTTATTTTTATAAATGATCTTTTGTCTGAAACTTCTTATCCATTAAACTGTTTTGCTGACGATAGTACCCTCAGTTTCTCATATACGTTTACAGATTCTCATCCATGTCCTTCGGATGTGGAACTTGAACGGCAGCGTTTGATAAGCTCACTAAATTCTGATCTCGACAGCATTGTCCAATGGGGAATCAAAAACCGCGTAGAATTTAATGCTTCTAAAACTCAATGTTGTCTCCTGTCGTTAAAGCGAAACCCACCCCCAATGCCGCTATCCATGGGCGGCACTTGCATCGAGGAAACCGAACAGCTCTCAGTTCTCGGTATGTGTGTCACAGACCACCTTTTGTGGAATGACCACATATTTGATGTCGCCAAAAACGCTGCTAAGTGTTTAGGTTTTCTCCGTAGATGCAAGAAGTTTTTTTCCCCTTCTGATCTGGCTGTGATCTACAAAGCCTTTATTCGTCCAAAACTTGAGTACAATTCTCATGTTTGGGCAGGAGCTCCAAGAACTCACTTGAGTTTGTTGGACAGAATTCAAAAGAGAGCTTTAAAAATGATAGGCGAAAGATCTATAACAGAAACAATTACATCTCTCGAACACCGCCGTAATGTTTCGTATCTTTCTCTATTTTATCGCTATTATTATAATCAGTGTTCTAGTGAAATAGCCAGTTGCATTCCCCCCCTTAAAAAATTCAACCGTAATACTCGCGCTTCTAGGAATGCCCATCAGTTCACCCTCGAGCCCAACTTCGGACGTACTGTAATGTACAGAGATTCTTTCTTCAGTCGCACCACACGAATGTGGAATGCTTTACCTGACTCGACTTTCCCCTCCCATTTCGATGTGCAAACGTTCAAAACCAATGTGCATCGGTATATCCTTCTAAATCCTCTCCTACTTACCTAATCGCTCGTGCTGTGTTAAAAACATTTTAAGGGTAGCCATAACTCCTTTTGCGCGCGTGGAATATAAAAAAAAAAAAAAAAAAAAAATGTCAACCCATTAACGCGACGAGAATTGTATCTTTGTGGTGGAAATGCCACTGAAGTCAGAATGGACTGAGAGGGGTAGTTCACGTGCAATAGCGTTGCGTCGATTCATGTAACTAGAAAGAAAGTTAGAAAAAAGCGATGAGTTAAGAACAGCTTATGTAGAGAAGATGCGTGATAGTATTATACTAGGTCATGTAAAACTAGCATATAGAAATCCTCAGGTAGACAGCCAGGTGTATTACATACCACATCACTGTATAGAAAAGAAGTTTCGAATAGTATATGATGCAAGTTGTCGTACAGATAAAGGCATATCATGGAATGAGATACCGAGGCTAGGAGAAAAGTTGCAAAGAGACTTGCATGAAACAATAATGCGCATCAGAAGGCACCGCCTCGCAGTATGTGGTGCTATCAAGAAAATGTTTAACCAAGTCAAACTGAATGAAAAACAATGGGACCTCCAACGCATCTTCTGGAGTGAGAGTAAGCGTGAACCGTTACTAGAGTATTGGCTCACGGTAGTGACTTTCAGCTTGACATCATCAGCCCATTTGGCAGTTCGGTCAGTGGTGCAAGCTGCTATTGAAGCAGAAGAGCTCTTCCCAGAAGCGTCCGCAACAATCAGAAATGACTTCTATATGGACGATTGCACAACAGGCGAATCAGATGAGCCCAGAGCAATTCAATTAGCAAAAGACATCCATAAAGTGCTGAAAGGAGCCGGTTTTGAGTTATGTCAGTGGAAATCGAACTCCAAGAAAAATCTGAAAGAGGCAATGGAAACTTCAGAGGACCTCTGAGCAGCCTAAGTTGTCAGATTTTTTGGCATTTGTAGAGAAGCAGGCAGCCACGTTCAGAAGCGGGAAGAAATCCAACACGTACAGATAATCAAGACAAGGCCGCTGCTCCAGCCAAAACCACAAAGAAAATACGCACTCGTGGAGACAGACTGTGCATGGTTTGTGCAGGAGATCATCAGATCTGGGGATGCCCAGATTTTGCTGCACTTTCGTAGCGAAGCCGTAGAGACTTCATCGATAGGAAAGCCATTTGTCCCAACTGCTTAAATCAAGGACATAAAGAAAGCAGCTGCTACATCCGAGGGTGCGCCAGATGCCCGGGTGCACCGAAGCACAACATCTTTCTATGCCCCACGAAGGAAGTCTTGAAGCCGGCACTGACAGTTCTCTCACTCGATCCTGAGGCATCAGAGGCGCAACATAAACGTAAGTCCAAGGGCAGATCTGATGACTAACCCGTCGCAGCTTCGGAGTTCAAAATCAACAGCATAACAAAATAGCACGCAGGCAACGTATATCTCGTACAGTTGGTGTTAATAAGAAATTTTGTACAGACAAAATTTGCTCTAAGGCGAATCCATTCCGCAATGAAAAAGCAAAACAAGAACGTACAGAGCCTCAGCAGCAAAATTCTTCGAATGAATGAAAATCAGAAGTTAATAAATCTATGTTTAGAAATAAGTTAATAAAATCTAACCATGAAAATTATGTACAGTCTATTAATTCAGTAGTGAGTACTACAAATTTAACTCCAACAGCTTTGGTCAAAATAGAAGCGAATGGCTTTGTACATGACCCCTTTCGAGCTATGTTAGACACAGGATCTCACTTGAATTTGATCACAGGTAAGCTTAAACGTGATCTGAAATTATGTACCAAACAGTTATCAGGGCTAGTGGATATTGATGGCACACCTTTTGCCATAACATGCTAAGGCATGTTAAAGATACTGCCATGGTATGCCTCGAGCCCCACCGATCAACACCCAAGTGAATCGTTCTGGGTTTTGACAGAAGAAAGCCAATGGAGACCTATTCTACCACTGGTAGATATTTATAGATAGTGAGTCAGATATATCTTCGAACAAATGTGCAGATCCTCAGTACTTCAGACCACACGAGGTACATATACTACTGGGAGTTAGCTTCTTTGCGAAATCCATCAAATCAGTATACGAAAGACGTACAGATGGTACAGTTTTGTTAGACAGGACATTAGGCGTAGTATTCCTAGGTCTAAGTCAAGAAAGAAATGAGCGACCGAGGTATGTCTATCCATCAATTGATTGCTCGTCAAATGATCAGCTAGATAATCTCTTAAGTAGACTTTGGCAATGTTCCAATCGTACAGATGAAGAAAAATTAGTGGAACAACACTTCATGTCATGTTTCATGTTTTAACGTTTGTTTTTTCGTGATGGTAGGTGAATTTAGGGTCGATATTAGCAACATTCGGGGGCTGAGAAAGAATTTCTGTGCTGTGTACGTACATACTGTAAAAAACAGGCCAGCAGTCTTGGCACTAAGTGAAACCCAGGTAGGTGAAAATTCTGATTACTCCGAATTTAGCCTACCTGGTTATAGCTTAGTGCCTTTATTTTTCCTACACCATGGTCTCGCAATATATGTACGTAATGATGTGGCTTATCAGCTTCAACCACAATATGGCCCTTGTTTAAATACAAACTTTAACTTCATGTGGTTAAAATTCACCGTCAATAAGCACATCATACATACATGTTTCATTTATCGTAGCCCAAGTTTGAATAGTAATTCGACTTCTAACGAATTCGATGCGCTGTCCGATTCAATCCTGAGAATTGTTTCCCATTATCCGCACGTTGAAATCGTTGTTACGTGCGATTTTAATGTACCCAATTCTTTGTGGCTACGCTATTCTGGTCAGACAACACCCGAAGGAAGGTATGTCGAGATTTTTGCTGAGTTAAACCACCTGACTCAGCTTGTTGACGAGCCTACTCGGATTCCTGACGTTGCAGGTCAAATCGCCAACACTCTAGACTTGTTCCTTACCTCTGACCCGAATAAATACACTATTAGTGTATTATCTCCTCTAGGCTCATCAGACCATTGTGTCATATCTGCGAATTTCTCGTGCCACCAAATCACAGTTAAAGAAAAAATCCCAAAGAGAACCGTTTGGCAATACGAGAAAGCCAACTGGGACGGTCTCAATAATTTCTTCAAGAGCTTTAACTGGTCACTATGCTTCCTCGATAGTGATGTTGACGCCAGTGCAGATATAATTACAAACTTGATTCTTTGTGGAATGAGAAATTTTATCCCGAATAGGGTGAAATCTATCAAACCCAAAGAAAACTCATGGTTTGATTCGAGCTGTAAAGAGGTTATTAGGGTTAGAGAAGTAAGCTTCCGATGTTATAAAGCCAACCCTACTGAGGAAAACCGGAAAAAGTTTCAACAAGCTAGAAAGACCTGTAACGTTCATATTCGAAGAACCAAATTTTTACATGATCAAAAATTACGACAAAAAATACTACAATGTCCCAAAGGTAGTAAAAATTGTTGGTCATTTGTAAAAAACATACGAAATACCACCTCGTCCTCGGTTCCAACGCTCGTCTTCAATGATACTCCTTTTGTCAGCTCGCAAGATAAAGCCAATTTGCTTGCAGCACAGTTTGCTGTTAATTCGACGCTGCCAGAAAGTGTTATGACTCCTCCTGTACTTGAGAGCGTAAATGATTTTATGGGACAAATCTTCTTTCGCACTCGTGCAGTTGCTAGAGTTCTAAAGGATCTCGATGTACACAAATCCGCTGGCCCGGATGTTATCCCTCCCATTGTTCTGAAGAGGTGTTCTTCAACGCTGGCAAAACCACTGCGTAAGCTTTTCCATCTGTCCTACTCTACTGGTCTCTATCCGAGTGAATGGAAAACAGCATTTGTCCAGCCTGTCCCTAAAAAAGGCGTATCTTCTTCACCCTCTAACTATCGGCCAATTGCGATTACGTCCCTTCTTTCCAAGGTCATGGAAACGCTGATTAATTTCCAGCTCAAAAAATATCGCGAGGAACGAAAGCTTCTTAATGACCGGCAGTACGGCTTTCGTAGCAATAGGTCCACTGGTGATCTGATGGTATATCTCACCGAACAGTGGAACAAATCTTTACATCGTTTTGGAGAAAGTAAGATTATTGCACTTGATATTTCAAAAGCGTTTGATAGAGTTTGGCACCAAGCTCTCTTATCGAAAATGCGCGCATTTGGTTTCGATGAACCTCTTCTTCGTTGGATTAGAAATAACCTTTCGGACCGTTCAATACAAGTCGTATTGGACGGTTTCAAGTCTGAAATCCACAAAATAAATGCTGGTGTGCCCCAGGGCTCCGTTTTGTCTCCGACTCTCTTCCTTATTTTTATAAATGATCTTTTGTCTGAAACTTCTAATCCATTAAACTGTTTTGCTGACGATAGTACCCTCAGTTTCTCATATACGTTTACAGATTCTCATCCATGTCCTTCGGATGTGGAACTTGAACGGCAGCGTATGATAAGCTCACTAAATTCTGATCTCGACAGCATTGTCCAATGGGGAATCAAAAACCGCGTAGAATTTAATGCTTCTAAAACTCAATGTTGTCTCCTGTCGTTAAAGCGAAACCCACCCCCAATGCCGCTATCCATGGGCGGCACTTGCATCGAGGAAACCGAACAGCTCTCAGTTCTCGGTATGTGTGTCACAGACCACCTTTTGTGGAATGACCACATATTTGATGTCGCCAAAAACGCTGCTAAGTATTTAGGTTTTCTCCGTAGATGCAAGAAGTTTTTTTCCCCTTCTGATCTGGCTGTGATCTACAAAGCCTTTATTCGTCCAAAACTTGAGTACAATTCTCATGTTTGGGCAGGAGCTCCAAGAACTCACTTGAGTTTGTTGGACAGAATTCAAAAGAGAGCTTTAAAAATGATAGGCGAAAGATCTATAACAGAAACAATTACAACTCTCGAACACCGCCGTAATGTTTCGTGTCTTTCTCTATTTTATCGCTATTATTAAAATCAGTGTTCTAGTGAAATAGCCAGTTGCATTCCCCCCCTTAAAAAATTCAACCGTAATACTCGCGCTTCTAGGAATGCCCATCAGTTCACCCTCGAGCCCAACTTCGGACGTACTGTAATGTACAGAGATTCTTTCTTCAGTCGCACCACACGAATGTGGAATGCTTTACCTGACTCGACTTTCCCCTCCCATTTCGATGTGCAAACGTTCAAAACCAATGTGCATCGGTATCTCCTTCTAAATCCTCTCCTACTTACCTAATCGCTCGTGCTGTGTTAAAAACATTTTAAGGGTAGCCATAACCCCTTTTGCGCGCGTGGAATTTAAAAAAAAAAAAAATGTCAACCCATTATCGCGACGAGAATTGTATCTTTGTGGTGGAAATGCCACTGAAGTCAGAATGGACTGAGATGGGTAGTTCACGTGCAATAGCGTTGCGTCGATTCATGTAACTAGAAAGAAAGTTAGAAAAAAGCGATGAGTTAAGAACAGCTTATGTAGAGAAGATGCGTGATAGTATTATACTAGGTCATGTAAAACTAGCATATAGAAATCCTCAGGTAGACAGCCAGGTGTATTACATACCACATCACTGTATAGAAAAGAAGTTTCGAATAGTATATGATGCAAGTTGTCGTACAGATAAAGGCATATCATGGAATGAGATACCGAGGCTAGGAGAAAAGTTGCAAAGAGACTTGCATGAACCAATAATGCGCATCAGAAGGCACCGCATCGCAGTATGTGGTGCTATCAAGAAAATGTTTAACCAAGTCAAACTGAATGAAAAACAATGGGACCTCCAACGCATCTTCTGGAGGGAGAGTAAGCGTGAACCCTTACTAGAGTATTGGCTCACGGTAGTGACTTTCAGCTTGACATCATCAGCCCATTTGGCAGTTCGGTCAGTGGTGCAAGCTGCTATTGAAGCAGAAGAGCTCTTCCCAGAAGCGTCCGCAGCAATCAGAAATGACTTCTATATGGACGATTGCACAACAGGCGAATCAGATGAGCCCAGAGCAATTCAATTAGCAAAAGACATCCATAAAGTGCTGAAAGGAGCCGGTTTTGAGTTATGTCAGTGGAAGCTCCAAGAAATTCCTGAAAGAGGCAATGGAAACTTCAGAGGACCTCTGAGCAGCCTAAGTTGTCAGATTTGTTGGCATTTGTAGAGAAGCAGGCAGCCACGTTCAGAAGCGGGAAGAAATCCAACACGTACAGATAATCAAGACAAGGCCGCTGCTCCAGCCAAAACCACAAAGAAAATACGCACTCGTGGAGACAGACTGTGCATGGATTGTGCAGGAGATCATCAGATCTGGGGATGCCCAGATTTTGCTGCACTTTCGTAGCGAAGCCGTAGAGACTTCATCGATAGGAAAGCCATTTGTCCCAACTGCTTAAATCAAGGACATAAAGAAAGCAGCTGCTACATCCGAGGGTGCGCCGAAGCACAACATCTTTCTATGCCCCACGAAGGAAGTCTTGAAGCCGGCACTGACAGTTCTCTCACTCGATCCTGAGGCATCAGAGGCGCAACATAAACGTAAGTCCAAGGGCAGATCTGATGACTAACCCGTCGCAGCTTCGGAGTTCAAAATCAACAAATAGCACGCAGGCAGCGTATATCTCGTACAGTTGGTGTTAATAAGAAATTTTGTACAGACAAAATTTGCTCTAAGGCGAATCCATTCCGCAATGAAAAAGCAAAACAAGAACGTACAGAGCCTCAGCAGCAAAATACTCCGAATGAATGAAAATCAGAAGTTAATAAATCTCTGTTTAGAAATAAGTTAATAAAATCTAACCATGAAAATTATGTACAGTCTATTAATTCAGTAGTGAGTACTACAAATTTAACTCCAACAGCTTTGGTCAAAATAGAAGCGAATGGCTTTGTACATGGCCCATTTCGAGCAATGTTAGACACAGGGTCTCACTTGAATTTGATCACAGGTAAGCTTAAACTAGATCTGAAATTATGTACCAAACAGTTATCAGGGCTAGTGGGTATTGATGGCACACCTTTTGCCATAACATGCTAAGTCATGTTAAAGATACTGCCATGGTATGCCTCGAGCCCCACCGATCAACACCCAAGTGAATCGTTCTGGGTTTTGCCAGAAGAAAGCCAATGGAGACCTATTCTACCACTGGTAGATATTTATAGATAGTGAGTCAGATATATCTCCGTACAAATGTGCAGATCCTCAGTACTTCAGACCACACGAGGTAAATATACTACTGGGAGTTAGCTTCTTTGCGAAATCCATCAAATCAGTATACGAAAGACGTACAGATGGTAGAGTTTTGTTAGACAGGACATTAGGCGTAGTATTCCTACGTCCAAGTCAAGAAAGAAATGAGCGACCGAGGTATGCCTATCCATCAATTGATTGCTCGTCAAATGATCAGCTAGATAATCTCTTAAGTAGACTTTGGCAATGTTCCAATCGTACAGATGAAGAAAAATTAGTGGAACAACACTTCATGTCATGTTTCATGTTTTAACGTTTGTTTTTTCGTGATGGTAGGTGAATTTAGGGTCGATATTAGCAACATTCGGGGGCTGAGAAAGAATTTCTGTGCTGTGTACGTACATACTGTAAAAAACAGGCCAGCAGTCTTGGCACTAAGTGAAACCCAGGTAGGTGAAAATTCTGATTACTCCGAATTTAGCCTACCTGGTTATAGCTTAGTGCCTTTATTTTTCCTACACCATGGTCTCGCAATATATGTACGTAATGATGTGGCTTATCAGCTTCAACCACAATATGGCCCTTGTTTAAATACAAACTTTAACTTCATGTGGTTAAAATTCACCGTCAATAAGCACATCATACATACATGTTTCATTTATCGTAGCCCAAGTTTGGATAGTAATTCGACTTCTAACGAATTCGATGCGCTGTCCGATTCAATCCTGAGAATTGTTTCCCATTATCCGCACAGTGAAATCGTTGTTACGGGCGATTTTAATGTACACAATTCTTCGTGGCTACGCTATTCTGGTCAGACAACACCCGAAGGAAGGTATGTCGAGATTTTTGCTGAGTTAAACCACCTGACTCAGCTTGTTGACGAGCCTACTCGGATTCCTGACGTTGCAGGTCAAATCGCCAACACTCTAGACTTGTTTCTCACCTCTGACCCGAATAAATACACTATTAGTGTATTATCTCCTCTAGGCTCATCAGACCATTGTGTCATATCTGCGAATTTCTCGTGCCACCAAATCACAGTTAAAGAAAAAATCCCAAAGAGAACCGTTTGGCAATACGAGAAAGCCAACTGGGACGGTCTCAATAATTTCTTCAAGAGCTTTAACTGGTCACTATGCTTCCTCGATAGTGATGTTGACGCCAGTGCAGATATGATTACAAACTTGATTCTTTGTGGAATGAGAAATTTTATCCCGAATAGGGTGAAATCTATCAAACCCAAAGAAAACTCATGGTTTGATTCGAGCTGTAAAGAGGTTATTTGGGTTAGAGAAGTAAGCTTCCGATGTTATAAAGCCAACCCTACTGAGGAAAACCGGAAAAAGTTTCAACAAGCTAGAAAGACCTGTAACGTTCATATTCGAAGAACCAAATTTTTACATGATCAAAAATTACGACAAAAAATACTACAATATCCCAAAGGTAGTAAAAAATTTTGGTCATTTGTAAAAAACATACGAAATACCACCTCGTCCTCGGTTCCAACGCTCGTCTTCAATGATACTCCTTTTGTCAGCTCGCAAGATAAAGCCAATTTGTTTGCAGCACAGTTTGCTGTTAATTCGACGCTGCCAGAAAGTGTTATGACTCCTCCTGTACTTGAGAGCGTAAATGATTTTATGGGACAAATCTTCTTTCGCACTCGTGCAGTTGCTAGAGTTCTAAAGGATCTCGATGTACACAAATCCGCTGGCCCGGATGTTATCCCTCCCATTGTTCTGAAGAGGTGTTCTTCAACGCTGGCAAAACCACTGCGTAAGCTTTTCCATCTGTCCTACTCTACTGGTCTCTATCCGAGTGAATGGAAAACAGCATTTGTCCAGCCTGTCCCTAAAAAAGGCGTATCTTCTTCACCCTCTAACTATCGGCCAATTGCACTTACGTCCCTTCTTTCCAAGGTCATGGAAACGCTGATTAATTTCCAGCTCAAAAAATATCGCGAGGAACGAAAGCTTCTTAATGACCGGCAGTACGGCTTTCGTAGCAATAGGTCCACTGGTGATCTGATGGTATATCTCACCGAACAGTGGAACAAATCTTTACATCGTTTTGGAGAAAGTAAGATTATTGCACTTGATATTTCAAAAGCGTTTGATAGAGTTTGGCACCAAGCTCTCTTATCGAAAATGCGCGCATTTGGTTTCGATGAACCTCTTCTTCGTTGGATTAGAAATAACCTTTCGGACCGTTCAATACAAGTCGTATTGGACGGTTTCAAGTCTGAAATCCACAAAATAAATGCTGGTGTGCCCCAGGGCTCCGTTTTGTCTCCGACTCTCTTCCTTATTTTTATAAATGATCTTTTGTCTGAAACTTCTAATCCATTAAACTGTTTTGCTGACGATAGTACCCTCAGTTTCTCATATACGTTTACAGATTCTCATCCATGTCCTTCGGATGTGGAACTTGAACGGCAGCGTATGATAAGCTCACTAAATTCTGATCTCGACAGCATTGTCCAATGGGGAATCAAAAACCGCGTAGAATTTAATGCTTCTAAAACTCAATGTTGTCTCCTGTCGTTAAAGCGAAACCCACCCCCAATGCCGCTATCCATGGGCGGCACTTGCATCGAGGAAACCGAACAGCTCTCAGTTCTCGGTATGTGTGTCACAGACCACCTTTTGTGGAATGACCACATATTTGATGTCGCCAAAAACGCTGCTAAGTGTTTAGGTTTTCTCCGTAGATGCAAGAAGTTTTTTTCCCCTTCTGATCTGGCTGTGATCTACAAAGCCTTTATTCGTCCAAAACTTGAGTACAATTCTCATGTTTGGGCAGGAGCTCCAAGAACTCACTTGAGTTTGTTGGACAGAATTCAAAAGAGAGCTTTAAAAATGATAGGCGAAAGATCTATAACAGAAACAATTACATCTCTCGAACACCGCCTTAATGTTTCGTGTCTTTCTCTATTTTATCGCTATTATTATAATCAGTGTTCTAGTGAAATAGCCAGTTGCATTCCCCCCCTTAAAAAATTCAACCGTAATACTCGCGCTTCTAGGAATGCCCATCAGTTCACCCTCGAGCCCAACTTCGGACGTACTGTAATGTACAGAGATTCTTTCTTCAGTCGCACCACACGAATGTGGAATGCTTTACCTGACTCGACTTTCCCCTCCCATTTCGATGTGCAAACGTTCAAAACCAATGTGCATCGGTATCTCCTTCTAAATCCTCTCCTACTTACCTAATCGCTCTTGCTGTGTTAAAAACATTTTAAGGGTAGCCATAACCCCTTTTGCGCGCGTGGAATATAAAAAAAAAAAAAAAAATGTCAACCCATTAACGCGACGAGAATTGTATCTTTGTGGTGGAAATGCCACTGAAGTCAGAATGGACTGAGAGGGGTAGTTCACGTGCAATAGCGTTGCGTCGATTCATGTAACTAGAAAGAAAGTTAGAAAAAAGCGATGAGTTAAGAACAGCTTATGTAGAGAAGATGCGTGATAGTATTATACTAGGTCATGTAAAACTAGCATAAAGAAATCCTCAGGTAGACAGCCAGGTGTATTACATACCACATCACTGTATAGAAAAGAAGTTTCGAATAGTATATGATGCAAGTTGTCGTACAGATAAAGGCATATCATGGAATGAGATACCGAGGCTAGGAGAAAAGTTGCAAAGAGACTTGCATGAAACAATAATGCGCATCAGAAGGCACCGCATCGCAGTATGTGGTGCTATCAAGAAAATGTTTAACCAAGTCAAACTGAATGAAAAACAATGGGACCTACAACGCATCTTCTGGAGTGAGAGTAAGCGTGAACCGTTACTAGAGTATTGGCTCACGGTAGTGACTTTCAGCTTGACATCATCAGCCCATTTGGCAGTTCGGTCAGTGGTGCAAGCTGCTATTGAAGCAGAAGAGCTCTTCCCAGAAGCGTCCGCAGCAATCAGAAATGACTTCTATATGGACGATTGCACAACAGGCGAATCAGATGAGCCCAGAGCAATTCAATTAGCAAAAGACATCCATAAAGTGCTGAAAGGAGCCGGTTTTGAGTTATGTCAGTGGAAGCTCCAAGAAATTCCTGAAAGAGGCAATGGAAACTTCAGAGGACCTCTGAGCAGCCTAAGTTGTCAGATTTGTTGGCATTTGTAGAGAAGCAGGCAGCCACGTTCAGAAGCGGGAAGAAATCCAACACGTACAGATAATCAAGACAAGGCCGCTGCTCCAGCCAAAACCACAAAGAAAATACGCACTCGTGGAGACAGACTGTGCATGGTTTGTGCAGGAGATCATCAGATCTGGGGATGCCCAGATTTTGCTGCACTTTCGTAGCGAAGCCGCAGAGACTTCATCGATAGGAAAGCCATTTGTCCCAACTGCTTAAATCAAGGACATAAAGAAAGCAGCTGCTACATCCGAGGGTGCGCCAGATGCCCGGGTGCACCGAAGCACAACATCTTTCTATGCCCCACGAAGGAAGTCTTGAAGCCGGCACTGACAGTTCTCTCACTCGATCCTGAGGCATCAGAGGCGCAACATAAACGTAAGTCCAAGGGCAGATCTGATGACTAACCCGTCGCAGCTTCGGAGTTCAAAATCAACAGCATAACAATATAGCACGCAGGCAGCGTATATCTCGTACAGTTGGTGTTAATAAGAAATTTTGTACAGACAAAATTTGCTCTAAGGCGAATCCATTCCGCAATGAAAAAGCAAAACAAGAACGTACAGAGCCTCAGCAGCAAAATACTCCGAATGAATGAAAATCAGAAGTTAATAAATCTCTGTTTAGAAATAAGTTAATAAAATCTAACCATGAAAATTATGTACAGTCTATTAATTCAGTAGTGAGTACTACAAATTTAACTCCAACAGCTTTGGTCAATATAGAAGCGAATGGCTTTGTACATGGCCCATTTCGAGCAATGTTAGACACAGGGTCTCACTTGAATTTGATCACAGGTAAGCTTAAACTAGATCTGAAATTATGTACCAAACAGTTATCAGGGCTAGTGGGTATTGATGGCACACCTTTTGCCATAACATGCTAAGTCATGTTAAAGATACTGCCATGGTATGCCTCGAGCCCCACCGATCAACACCCAAGTGAATCGTTCTGGGTTTTGCCAGAAGAAAGCCAATGGAGACCTATTCTACCACTGGTAGATATTTATAGATAGTGAGTCAGATATATCTCCGTACAAATGTGCAGATCCTCAGTACTTCAGACCACACGAGGTACATATACTACTGGGAGTTAGCTTCTTTGCGAAATCCATCAAATCAGTATACGAAAGACGTACAGATGATACAGTTTTGTAAGACAGGACATTAGGCGTAGTATTCCTAGGTCCAAGTCAAGAAAGAAATGAGCGACCGAGGTATGCCTATCCATCAATTGATTGCTCGTCAAATGATCAGCTAGATAATCTCTTAAGTAGACTTTGGCAATGTTCCAATCGTACAGATGAAGAAAAATTAGTGGAAAAACACTTCATGTCATGTTTCATGTTTTAACGTTTGTTTTTTCGTGATGGTAGGTGAATTTAGGGTCGATATTAGCAACATTCGGGGGCTGAGAAAGAATTTCTGTGCTGTGTACGTACATACTGTAAAAAACAGGCCAGCAGTCTTGGCACTAAGTGAAACCCAGGTAGGTGAAAATTCTGATTACTCCGAATTTAGCCTACCTGGTTATAGCTTAGTGCCTTTATTTTTCCTACACCATGGTCTCGCAATATATGTACGTAATGATGTGGCTTATCAGCTTCAACCACAATATGGCCCTTGTTTAAATACAAACTTTAACTTCATGTGGTTAAAATTCACCGTCAATAAGCACATCATACATACATGTTTCATTTATCGTAGCCCAAGTTTGGATAGTAATTCGACTTCTAACGAATTCGATGCGCTGTCCGATTCAATCCTGAGAATTGTTTCCCATTATCCGCACAGTGAAATCGTTGTTACGGGCGATTTTAATGTACACAATTCTTCGTGGCTACGCTATTCTGGTCAGACAACACCCGAAGGAAGGTATGTCGAGATTTTTGCTGAGTTAAACCACCTGACTCAGCTTGTTGACGAGCCTACTCGGATTCCTGACGTTGCAGGTCAAATCGCCAACACTCTAGACTTGTTCCTCACCTCTGACCCGAATAAATACACTATTAGTGTATTATCTCCTCTAGGCTCATCAGACCATTGTGTCATATCTGCGAATTTCTCGTGCCACCAAATCACAGTTAAAGAAAAAATCCCAAAGAGAACCGTTTGGCAATACGAGAAAGCCAACTGGGACGGTCTCAATAATTTCTTCAAGAGCTTTAACTGGTCACTATGCTTCCTCGATAGTGATGTTGACGCCAGTGCAGATATGATTACAAACTTGATTCTTTGTGGAATGAGAAATTTTATCCCGAATAGGGTGAAATCTATCAAACCCAAAGAAAACTCATGGTTTGATTCGAGCTGTAAAGAGGTTATTAGGGTTAGAGAAGTAAGCTTTCGATGTTATAAAGCCAACCCTACTGAGGAAAACCGGAAAAAGTTTCAACAAGCTAGAAAGACCTGTAACGTTCATATTCGAAGAACCAAATTTTTACATGATCAAAAATTACGACAAAAAATGCTACAATATCCCAAAGGTAGTAAAAATTTTTGGTCATTTGTAAAAAACATACGAAATACCACCTCGTCCTCGGTTCCAACGCTCGTCTTCAATGATACTCCTTTTGTCAGCTCGCAAGATAAAGCCAATTTGCTTGCAGCAGTTTGCTGTTAATTCGACGCTGCCAGAAAGTGTTATGACTCCTCCTGTACTTGAGAGCGTAAATGATTTTATGGGACAAATCTTCTTTCGCACTCGTGCAGTTGCTAGAGTTCTAAAGGATCTCGATGTACACAAATCCGCTGGCCCGGATGGTATCCCTCCCATTGTTCTGAAGAGGTGTTCTTCAACGCTGGCAAAACCACTGCGTAAACTTTTCCATCTGTCCTACTCTACTGGTCTCTATCCGAGTGAATGGAAAACAGCATTTGTCCAGCCTGTCCCTAAAAAAAGGCGTATCTTCTTCACCCTCTAACTATCGGCCAATTGCACTTACGTCCCTTCTTTCCAAGGTCATGGAAACGCTGATTAATTTCCAGCTCAAAAAATACCGCGAGGAACGAAAGCTTCTTAATGACCGGCAGTACGGCTTTCGTAGCAATAGGTCCACTGGTGATCTGATGGTATATCTCACCGAACAGTGGAACAAATCTTTACATCGTTTTGGAGAAAGTAAGATTATTGCACTTGATATTTCAAAAGCGTTTGATAGAGTTTGGCACCAAGCTCTCTTATCGAAAATGCGCGCATTTGGTTTCGATGAACCTCTTCTTCGTTGGATTAGAAATAACCTTTCGGACCGTTCAATACAAGTCGTATTGGACGGTTTCAAGTCTGAAATCCACAAAATAAATGCTGGTGTGCCCCAGGGCTCCGTTTTGTCTCCGACTCTCTTCCTTATTTTTATAAATGATCTTTTGTCTGAAACTTCTAATCCATTAAACTGTTTTGCTGACGATAGTACCCTAAGTTTCTCATATTCGTTTACAGATTCTCATCCATGTCCTTCGGATGTGGAACTTGAACGGCAGCGTATGATAAGCTCACTAAATTCTGATCTCGACAGCATTGTTCAATGGGGAATCAAAAACCGCGTAGAATTTAATGCTTCTAAAACTCAATGTTGTCTCCTGTCGTTAAAGCGAAACCCACCCCCAATGCCGCTATCCATGGGCGGCACTTGCATCGAGGAAACCGAACAGCTCTTAGTTCTCGGTATGTGTGTCACAGACCACTTTTTGTGGAATGACCACATATTTGATGTCGCCTAAAACGCTGCTAAGTGTTTAGGTTTTCTCCGTAGATGCAAGAAGTTTTTTCCCCCTTCTGATCTGGCTGTGATCTACAAAACATTTATTCGTCCAAAACTTGAGTACAATTCTCATGTTTGGGCAGGAGCTCCAAGAACTCACTTGAGTTTGTTGGACAGAATTCAAAAGAGAGCTTTAAAAATGATAGGCGCAAGATCTATAACAGAAACAATTACATCTCTCGAACACCGCCTTAATGTTTCGTGTCTTTCTCTATTTTATCGCTATTATTAAAATCAGTGTTCTAGTGAAATAGCCAGTTGCATTCCCCCCCTTAAAAAATTCAACCGTAATACTCGCGCCCAACTTCACCCTCGAGCCCAACTTCGGACGTACTGTAATGTACAGAGATTCTTTCTTCAGTCACACCACACGAATGTGGAATGCTTTACCTGACTCGACTTTCCCCTCCCATTTCGATGTGCAAACGTTCAAAACCAATGTGCCTCGGTATCTCCTTCTAAATCCTCTCCTACTTACCTAATCGCTCGTGCTATGTTAAAAACATTTTAAGGGTAGCCATAACCCCTTTTGCGGGCGTGGAATATATAAAAAAAAAAAAAAAAAAATGTCAACCCATTATCGCGACGAGAATTGTATCTTTGTGGTGGAAATGCCACTGAAGTCAGAATGGACTGAGATGGGTAGTTCACGTGCAATAGCGTTGCGTCGATTCATGTAACTAGAAAGAAAGTTAGAAAAAAGCGATCAGTTAAGAACAGCTTATGTATAGAAGATGCGTGATAGTATTATACTAGGTCATGTAAAACTAGCATATAGAAATCCTCAGGTAGACAGCCAGGTGTATTACATACCACATCACTGTATAGAAAAGAAGTTTCGAATAGTATATGATGCAAGTTGTCGTACAGATAAAGGCATATCATGGAATGAGATACCGAGGATAGGAGAAAAGTTGCAAAGAGACTTGCATGAAACAATAATGCGCATCAGAAGGCACCGCATCGCAGTATGTGGTGCTATCAAGAAAATGTTTAACCAAGTCAAACTGAATGAAAAACAATGGGACCTCCAACGCATCTTCTGGAGGGAGAGTAAGCGTGAACCGTTACTAGCGTATTGGCTCACGGTAGTGACTTTCAGCTTGACATCATCAGCCCATTTGGCAGTTCGGTCAGTGGTGCAAGCTGCTATTGAAGCAGAAGAGCTCTTCCCAGAAGCGTCCGCAGCAATCAGAAATGACTTCTATATGGACGATTGCACGACAGGCGAATCAGATGAGCCCAGAGCAATTCAATTAGCAAAAGACATCCATAAAGTGCTGAAAGGAGCCGGTTTTGAGTTATGACAGTGGAAATCGAACTCCAAGAAATTCATGAAAGAGATGAATGCTGGCACGAGTGATGCCTCATTGGTGTTTTTGGGGGAATAGGAATCATCCATCCTAGGTTTTAAATAGCTGATATCGTCGGACCAATTCACGTATGAAGTAAAAACACCAAAGATAGTTGGCACACTCTCCAAGAGGAAAATAGTCGGACGTGTAGCCCAGTTGTATGATCCAAATGGCTATATATCTCCGGTAACCTCATAGGAAAGGTATTGGTTCAAGACATCTGGAGGCTGGGATGACCGGATACCAAAAAAAAATAGAAGAAAGATGGAAAGAGTACTGGAATGGCATAGTATTCCTAGAAGAATTCCGTATAGACAGATGGTTAGGCACCATAGGAGTGTCAGCGGTTCAGATCCTCGGTTTCTCAGACGCATAAAGTACAGCGTATGGGACAGTAATTTATATTCGTACTAATCACAGAAGAAACGATAGAAGTACAGAAATAGTTTAAGGTTTTGGCAGTCATATCTACGAGACCAGAGCTATGCATAGGTCTAAAACGTACAGCTCACAATGTTCCACTTTTAGAGTATTTTAATGATCTAGAAAGATTAGTTGTCATTATCGGCTATGCGATTCGTTTCGTGGAAAACTGGTCTAAGAATCCAACATTCAGAATAAGAGCGAGAAAAAGTACAACCAAAATCCGCCCACCGAAGTTGGAAGAAAAAGCGAGAGCGATGTCATATCTCCTAAGAAAGTCGCAAGAAGCACATCATAGTACAGAACTGGCATCGATTGAGAATAAAAAAGGTCTTCCAGAGAAAAGTAAACTAGAACCACTCAAGTCGATACTTGATGGCAGAGGTCTACCAAGAGTAGGCGGCAGGTTAGATAGAAACAGTAACTCGTATGAGATGAATCATCCAGTCATAGTTCCAAATGGCTCAAGATTAGCATGGTTGATAACAGATCACGCTCATCGTGCAATCAAGCATGGCGCGACACAGATAATGATGCAGTTTATCAGAAAAAAATACTGGATCCCAAAGCTTCGCAGCGAATTACGAAACTACCTGCACAAATGCGTTACCTGCGCCAGATATAGTTACAGGTTTGAACATCAGCTGATGTCGGAGTTACCAGCCGACAGGGTGCGAGTTGGCAAACCGTTTCTAGTTACATTGCGGCGTGGACTATGCAGGTCCATTAGAAGTAAAGATGATTGACAGACAAGGTAGTCAGATCTCCAGAAGCAAATGTTGGGTGGCAGTCTTTGTGTGCCTTAAAACTCGAGCCATGCATATCGACCTAGTGACAGATCTAACTTCATTGGCTTTCATCGCATGCTATGAGCGTTTGATTGCTCGCAGAGGTAGATGGGAACGTATGTACAGCGATAATGGTACAACTTTCTTCGGTACCAACAAAGAACTAAAAAGACATAATTTCTCATCTAAATCACAAAAGTACAGAGTGGCATTTCATGATTCCTGCCGCACCACATCAGGGCGGAATTTATGAAGCAGCAGTGAAATCCATGAAGTATCATCTGAAGAGAATCGTAGGGTTGAAGGTTCTCCCGTATGAGTAACTCACGACCCTTTTGGTACAGATAGAAGCCATCCTCAACTCAAGACCAATTCATCCTTTGAGCGATGACCCGTTATACATACAGGCGCTAACGCCAGCGCACTTCCTGGTGGGTGAACCCACCATATTGCCTATTCCATTTGATGTCAGCAAGCAGACGAAAACAGTAGGTGTCAAACTCTGGAAAGATCGTCAGATGATGCTCAAACATTTCTGGGACCGATGGAGTTCCGAGTACCTAACAACTCTTCAACAGCGTAAAAAGTGGCGAAGGGAGAAGGAGAAGTTTAAAGTCGGTCAGTTGGTAACAATTGCAAGCGAAAATTTTCCACTAGCACATTGGGCTCTGGGCAGAATCTGCGAACTCATCACTAGCCGAGATGGCCTTGCGAGGTCCGTGATCGTACAGACTGAGACAGGAAAGCTAAAGCGGCCAGTACAGAAGATTTGTATTATTCCAATAGAAGTGGAGAAGTTGAATGATTAAAGTACAGAGACGCAAAATAAAGTTGATGTACAGTAATGTAAAAATTAATTAAAGTAAAGTAGAATATAAAAAGAAAATATAAGCATAAAATCAAGATAAAGAATGTAATTTGACAACATAAAAATAAAAAAAATAAAGCATGAATACTAAGTAAACAAGTTAAAGACAAAAGCAAATAATTATTATAAAGTGTTATGACTTATGAATAATAGATACAAAGCGAAGTCCTAAAAGAATTTAAATATGTAAAAAATTGTTAATTTTAGCTGGCACTGTATCGAATGCTTTACATACATTTGTGCAATTACATATTATATTTATAAACACATTGCATTAGTATGCGTTATCATAGGAGTAACTATATAGAGTAAAGTAGTCTTAGTTGCATACGTGCACTCAGTTTCCATAAATGAGTTCAGTTATAAAATAACTCTCTATTGTACAGTTCGTGAATAACTATTAATTGTACAGGTTATAAAACAATTATCAATTGTACAGAATATCATTCGAGTGAAATAAAAGATACCAATAGTCGGGTTTTTATATCAGTTTCCCGACTCTAAAAACCACTGTGTTTCCTTCTTCTATAAATCCTATGGAGATACAGGTCCGCGTATTATACAACTGGTTCTTTCTTTTAAAAAATGGCCTTGCCTTTGGAATTTCCAAAAAAGTATAAATCTTACCAATGCAGACTCTAAATCAAAATTTGCAACCATTTAAACTCAATGAGTCGTGGTTTTCAGATAAATTAAAATAAATTTCTTTTTTTTGTTTTTTTATTGTTTTGTTGCTTATTTTATGATTTTTCTTGTATTTTTTTGTTTTTCTTTGTGATTGTTTTATTTTTATTTTTATTATTGTTTTTGTTTCTTATTTTGTGTACTGTCGAAACTTCAACCCATATTTTCTTACTTCGTTATTATATTACCGACATCTAATATCAATTTCAATAAATAATTTCATCATCAAACCAACTTAATTTACCTTACAATGGCGGTCTTTAATTTTGCGACGCCACGCTTGTCCAATCCTTGTACTAATGTTTTAATTATTTTTACCGGAAATGGTATGACTGGTAAGAATTTCAAAACGTTAAACTTATTCAAAGTGAGATAATTGTCTTTTTTTTTTGGTTTTTCAAAAACGTTTTTGATTGAAAGAAAAAAATAATTTAAAATGTCTTACACGCCTCAGGAATATGCTTCAATGCATTACATTTATGGAGAATGTGGAGGAAACGCCAGAGCAGCAGCCCGAACAAATGCTTAGAGGTACCCAAATGCTTTCTATCCTGACCATCATACGGGTTTACTAGGCTGATTTGGAGGGCAGAACACCAGGGAGAAGTCTAGGACAAGGAAGAAATCAACGCCATCATGATGAGGCAGTTTTGCGTGCTGTCGAGAATGACCCTTCTTCATCTGTTAGAGCCATCGAAAGGGCAACAGGGGTCTCAGAAACAACTATCCAAAGAGTGCTGAAAAGGAACAACCTTCATCCCTATCATTTGCAACGTGTTCAAACTCTATTTCCAAATGACTATACACAAAGAGTTGAATTTTGTCGGACGATGCTCCGAAAAAACCAAGAGGATCCATATTTTTTCGATAATATATTGTGGACCGATGAGTCATCTTGCAAAATATTGGCAATAGGAAAATCCGCATTTGGTGCGAGAAAGAAATTCCCAATACCAATTCAAAATAAATTTGTGGAGTGGGATTTTGAATGGCCACATAACAGGACCCATTGAACTGCTGGATACACTAAATAGTGAAATTTATTTAGATTTTCTGCAAAATAGACTATTTTTTTTTTTTGTACGTGCCACTTGCCATAAAACAGTCAATGTGGTATCAACAACACGGTTGCCCAGCTCATTACAGTATTAATGTGAGACGTTTTTTGGACAATTCTTACCATGAACGATGGATTGGGCGTGGTGGACCAATTTTATGGCCACCAGACCTTAATCAAGGAAAAGGTCTATGCTAAGCTCATTTCAAACACACGTGAACTCCAGTAACGTATTCAGGTTTCTGCTGCAGAAATAAACTACTCATTAAGCACAAGAAATTTAAAAAGACAGTTTTTAAACGCTGTCGAGCTTGCATACGTGCAGGTGAGGCACATTTTTAACAATTTTTATAAATGTACTGGGTTAAATAAATTTAAAGAAAAAAAGCAATCAGAAACAAAAAAACAAAAAAATACCTAGAAAAACCAAAAACAAAAAAATACAAGGAATAACATAAAATAAACAACAAAACAAAAAAAAAAGGAATTTATTTTAATTTATCTTAAAACCACGACTGATTGAGTTTAAATGGTTTTAACTTTTGATTTACAGTCTGCATTGGTAAGATTTATGCCTTTTTAGAAATTCCAAAGGCAAGGAAATTTTTTTAAAGTAAGCACCAGTATTGAGTCATACGATTTTTTTCAGGACGCTCATTCAAAGATTGAAGTAAAAAAATAATTTTGATCAAACTATGACTTTATCTAGTAATTTTATAAAAATGGTGTATAAAATTAAAATTGTTTGAATGCACAAAAAAAGTCTTATTATAAGTCAATGCTTAAGTTACATCGATGGTGTTTTCCAATTTTTGAACTGTACAACACTGGGTATGTGTCTGAACTGAACCCAGCAAACGTAGAACTATATAAATAACCGGTGAAATATGTACGTAATAGAGGTACTTCTTTTCCACTAAAAAAAGATAGGGGCTCGGGAAAAACTCAGTTATATACCTCCTATACATGAGAATACATGAAGCAGCTATCTCTTTCTAGCATGCGAAATGTAGTGAATTTTCACCCCATTCAAGTTCTGACAGAGGTACTTTAAATGTATATCAGCGAAACACAACTGGAAGTACTTCTAATGTCTATTCGCCAGTAGTTTCTTAAACCATAGCGAAAGCACTGAAACTTGTCCTTTAAAAGTTTTTCTTATGAGTATACATTTCACCGGTTATTACCGTACTACTACTGAGTTCTCGAATCAAGAAGAATATAACTGCTGAAACTTGTACGTAAAAGAAGTAGTTTGTTTCTTCTGAAACTGAGACTTTTGAAATTATTATTATATGAAATAAATTTATATGATAAATTGAATTTTACGAATAGTTTTCATTCAATAGTTCTAATGAAAACTATTTGTTAAATTCAATTGTTCATATAAATTTGTATCATATTATGCAATTTTAAAAAGGAATTAGTTTCATTTAGGACAAATTCACCAGTTTATTGCGAGTTTTATAAAAATAAATAAAAAAAATGTTCAGACCTTAGAGCCGTTTCAATAATTTAATAATTTGCTGTATAACAATCTCAAAATACACGACGATCGTCGAAAATGGTTTCCTTGACCCTGATGAATCTGAAATGCAGTAATAACGAAGAAGTATAAAACACTAATAAGAACATTTGTGTTTGTTATTTAAATTTAATTACAATAATTAAATATAATTTCTCTGTTTCGTTTCTTTTAAAAAACAACCATTTATAACTTGCGCTCGCCGATAAAATTACTGTTTTTGTTTGTCATGTTGTGCACATACGAAATGAGACAAAACTTTGTGCATCGTATACATCGCACTCTTTCTTCCCTTTTGCAATAGAATAGTTTTATTTTTTTTTAGGAGAAACTAAAGTAAACGTTTTTGGTAAAAAAAGAAACACATACATTTATAGAATACGTTTTGTTTGTGGTTGTGTTGTGTTTCAAGGCAAACTACTGAGTTTGGTTTGCAGGGAACGTCGTGGCCTGTAAACTCAGTTGAGTAAATATTTGTAAAGAAAGCAGAACTCTGGTGATAAGAATAAAATAGTTAATAATGGCAATAAATAAATTTGGTAATGCGTTAAGACAGCATATTGTAGATGATTTTATTTCGGGCATTATACAAAAAGATATTTCAGTAAAATACAGCGAAATAAGTTGTCGATTCAGTACCAAGCTACCTCTGTAAGAGAGCAGACGTATTATAGAGTGCGCTATCGTATAGGTTTAATTTTTCAAATCACTTGACCCAGTGTTAACAGTTAATCTCTTGAACAAGAGATTATATTTTTCGTTTACAGTAGTTCGCAATCTCTACTTAAGGGGCCAGTTATAGCTATCATTGAAAACCATCATTGAAAAAGTTAGTTGTTGATTTTGAGACCCTTAGAAAGTTTAATCATTGAATATTTTAATGCAGAAATATAGCTTACGACTTCAAAATTATTTCTCCTCCAAAAAAAAATTCATTTTGACCCATATCTTCCCCATAACGTAACTTTTAATTTTTCAATGATGAACTATCTTAACAATGATCATTGAAAAAATTAAAAGTTATGTTATGGGGAAGATATGG
This sequence comes from Melangyna quadrimaculata, assembly GCA_949320155.1. Classification (NCBI taxonomy): domain Eukaryota; kingdom Metazoa; phylum Arthropoda; class Insecta; order Diptera; family Syrphidae; genus Melangyna; species Melangyna quadrimaculata. Next base: position 266,649,745 of record OX439483.1, read on the forward strand.
GTCAAAATGAATTTTTTTGGAGGAGAAATAATTCAATGATTAAACTTTCGAAGGGTCTCAAAATCAACAGCTAACTTTTTCAATGATCGTTTTCAATGATAGCTATAACTGGCCCCTTAGGGGCTGAAATATAGCTTACGACTTCAAAATTATTTTTCCTCCAAAAAAAATTCATTTTGACCCATATCTTCCCCATAACACAACTTTTAATTTTTTCAATGATCATTGGTAAGGTAGTTCATCATTGAAAAAATAAAAGTAGTTTTATGAAAAAAGTTGCGCCAAATTCAATTTTGTTTTACATAGAAATAAAATGTTTTACAAGAAAATATTAATTGTCAATTTTGAGAGATTTTGAAGAAAAAATAAATGCGGGTTTACTAGGCTGATTTGGAGGGCAGAACACCAGGGAGAAGTCTAGGACAAGGAAGAAATCAACGCCATCATGATGAGGCAGTTTTGCGTGCTGTCGAGAATGACCCTTCTTCATCTGTTAGAGCCATCGAAAGGGCAACAGGGGTCTCAGAAACAACTATCCAAAGAGTGCTGAAAAGGAACAACCTTTATCCCTATCATTTGCAACGTGTTCAAACTCTATTTCCAAATGACTATACACAAAGAGTTGAATTTTGTCGGACGATGCTCCGAAAAAACCAAGAGGATCCATATTTTTTCGATAATATATTGTGGACCGATGAGTCATCTTGCAAAATATTGGCAATAGGAAAATCCGCATTTGGTGCGAGAAAGAAATTCCCAATACCAATTCAAAATAAATTTGTGGAGTGGGATTTTGAATGGCCACATAACAGGACCCATTGAACTGCTGGATACACTAAATAGTGAAATTTATTTAGATTTTCTGCAAAATAGACTATTTTTTTTTTTGTACGTGCCACTTGCCATAAAACAGTCAATGTGGTATCAACAACACGGTTGCCCAGCTCATTACAGTATTAATGTGAGACGTTTTTTGGACAATTCTTACCATGAACGATGGATTGGGCGTGGTGGACCAATTTTATGGCCACCAGACCTTAATCAAGGAAAAGGTCTATGCTAAGCTCATTTCAAACACACGTGAACTCCAGTAACGTATTCAGGTTTCTGCTGCAGAAATAAACTACTCATTAAGCACAAGAAATTTAAAAAGACAGTTTTTAAACGCTGTCGAGCTTGCATACGTGCAGGTGAGGCACATTTTTAACAATTTTTATAAATGTACTGGGTTAAATAAATTTAAAGAAAAAAAGCAATCAGAAACAAAAAAACAAAAAAATACCTAGAAAAACCAAAAACAAAAAAATACAAGGAATAACATAAAATAAACAACAAAACAAAAAAAAAAAGGAATTTATTTTAATTTATCTTAAAACCACGACTGATTGAGTTTAAATGGTTTTAACTTTTGATTTACAGTCTGCATTGGTAAGATTTATGCCTTTTTAGAAATTCCAAAGGCAAGGAAATTTTTTTAAAGTAAGCACCAGTATTGAGTCATACGATTTTTTTCAGGACGCTCATTCAAAGATTGAAGTAAAAAAATAATTTTGATCAAACTATGACTTTATCTAGTAATTTTATAAAAATGGTGTATAAAATTAAAATTGTTTGAATGCACAAAAAAAAGTCTTATTATAAGTCAATGCTTAAGTTACATCGATGGTGTTTTCCAATTTTTGAACTGTACAACACTGGGTATGTGTCTGAACTGAACCCAGCAAACGTAGAACTATATAAATAACCGGTGAAATATGTACGTAATAGAGGTACTTCTTTTCCACTAAAAAAAGATAGGGGCTCGGGAAAAACTCAGTTATATACCTCCTATACATGAGAATACATGAAGCAGCTATCTCTTTCTAGCATGCGAAATGTAGTGAATTTTCACCCCATTCAAGTTCTGACAGAGGTACTTTAAATGTATATCAGCGAAACACAACTGGAAGTACTTCTAATGTCTATTCGCCAGTAGTTTCTTAAACCATAGCGAAAGCACTGAAACTTGTCCTTTAAAAGTTTTTCTTATGAGTATACATTTCACCGGTTATTACCGTACTACTACTGAGTTCTCGAATCAAGAAGAATATAACTGCTGAAACTTGTACGTAAAAGAAGTAGTTTGTTTCTTCTGAAACTGAGACTTTTGAAATTATTATTATATGAAATAAATTTATATGATAAATTGAATTTTACGAATAGTTTTCATTCAATAGTTCTAATGAAAACTATTTGTTAAATTCAATTGTTCATATAAATTTGTATCATATTATGCAATTTTAAAAAGGAATTAGTTTCATTTAGGACAAATTCACCAGTTTATTGCGAGTTTTATAAAAATAAATAAAAAAAATGTTCAGACCTTAGAGCCGTTTCAATAATTTAATAATTTGCTGTATAACAATCTCAAAATACACGACGATCGTCGAAAATGGTTTCCTTGACCCTGATGAATCTGAAATGCAGTAATAACGAAGAAGTATAAAACACTAATAAGAACATTTGTGTTTGTTATTTAAATTTAATTACAATAATTAAATATAATTTCTCTGTTTCGTTTCTTTTAAAAAACAACCATTTATAACTTGCGCTCGCCGATAAAATTACTGTTTTTGTTTGTCATGTTGTGCACATACGAAATGAGACAAAACTTTGTGCATCGTATACATCGCACTCTTTCTTCCCTTTTGCAATAGAATAGTTTTATTTTTTTTTAGGAGAAACTAAAGTAAACGTTTTTGGTAAAAAAAGAAACACATACATTTATAGAATACGTTTTGTTTGTGGTTGTGTTGTGTTTCAAGGCAAACTACTGAGTTTGGTTTGCAGGGAACGTCGTGGCCTGTAAACTCAGTTGAGTAAATATTTGTAAAGAAAGCAGAACTCTGGTGATAAGAATAAAATAGTTAATAATGGCAATAAATAAATTTGGTAATGCGTTAAGACAGCATATTGTAGATGATTTTATTTCGGGCATTATACAAAAAGATATTTCAGTAAAATACAGCGAAATAAGTTGTCGATTCAGTACCAAGCTACCTCTGTAAGAGAGCAGACGTATTATAGAGTGCGCTATCGTATAGGTTTAATTTTTCAAATCACTTGACCCAGTGTTAACAGTTAATCTCTTGAACAAGAGATTATATTTTTCGTTTACAGTAGTTCGCAATCTCTACTTAAGGGGCCAGTTATAGCTATCATTGAAAACCATCATTGAAAAAGTTAGTTGTTGATTTTGAGACCCTTAGAAAGTTTAATCATTGAATATTTTAATGCAGAAATATAGCTTACGACTTCAAAATTATTTCTCCTCCAAAAAAAAATTCATTTTGACCCATATCTTCCCCATAACGTAACTTTTAATTTTTCAATGATGAACTATCTTAACAATGATCATTGAAAAAATTAAAAGTTATGTTATGGGGAAGATATGGGTCAAAATGAATTTTTTTGGAGGAGAAATAATTCAATGATTAAACTTTCGAAGGGTCTCAAAATCAACAGCTAACTTTTTCAATGATCGTTTTCAATGATAGCTATAACTGGCCCCTTAGGGGCTGAAATATAGCTTACGACTTCAAAATTATTTTTCCTCCAAAAAAAATTCATTTTGACCCATATCTTCCCCATAACACAACTTTTAATTTTTTCAATGATCATTGGTAAGGTAGTTCATCATTGAAAAAATAAAAGTAGTTTTATGAAAAAAGTTGCGCCAAATTCAATTTTGTTTTACATAGAAATAAAATGTTTTACAAGAAAATATTAATTGTCAATTTTGAGAGATTTTGAAGAAAAAATAAATGATTATTTTGATGCCAAAGTAAAGCTTGTTGACTTAATATTTATTTCGAGGTAAAAAAAAATTTAATTTGGTACAATTTTTCTCATAAAATGACTTTTAATTTTTCAATGATGAACTACCTTACCAATGATCATTGAAAAAATTAAAAGTTACGTTGTGGGGAAGATATGGGTCAAAATGAATTTTTTTTGGAGGAGAAATAATTTGAAATCATAAGCTATCTTTCTGCATTAAAATTTTAAATGATTATAATTTCCAAGGGTCTCAAAATCAACAATTAACTTTTTCAATGATGGTTTTCAATGATAGCTATAACTGGCACCGAAGGGCCCAGTTATAGCTATCGTTGGAAACCATCATTGAAAAAGTTAACTGTTGATTTTGAGACCTTTCGAAAGTTTAATCTTTGAATATTTTAATGCAGAAATATAGCTTACGACTTTTAAATTATTTCACCTTCAAAAAAAATTCATTTTGACCCATATCTTCCCCATAACGTAACTTTTAATTTTTTCAATGATCATTGGTAAGGTAGTTCATCATTGGAAAATTAAAAGTTACGTTATGGGGAAGATATGGGTCAAAATGAATTTTTTTTTTTAAGGAGAAATAATTTTGAAGTCGTAAGCTATATTTCTACATTAAAATATTCAATGATTAAACTTTCGAAAGGTCTCAAAATCAACAGGTAACTTTTTCAATGATGGTTTTCAATGATAGCTATAACTGGCCCCTAAGTCAATTAGCTTTACTTTGGCATCAAAATAATCATTTATTTTTTCTTCGAAACCTCTCAAAATTGACAATTAATATTTTCAATGACGGTTTTCAATGATAGCTATAACTGGCCCCTAAATAAACAGAAGTTCTAACAAGTGGACATAGTGTTCCCCTGGTTACCCGCCGCTATGGCGGTGAACAACCAAAACCGGTTCGAGAGATTTGACGCAAACTGTATGCAGACCGTAATCCCCCAACATAAAAGAAAAAATACAATAAAGAAGGCAACGTAACAAAAGACCAGTGATTAATGTTAAGAACATCCACACAAAATGTAGTCGACTTCTCTCGGTTATTAATAATTACAAATTCTCCATCATATACAGACAAAACACCAATTGCAAATCGATATCCCATTGTTATAGGAAAAGGTATAGATAACAACCCAACATAAAGACATTAAAGCTCTAAGAAATGGTGATTTACTAATTCATGCGAACAAAAAAAAAAAAAAAAAAAAATAGCTTATAGATTAGCAAAATGCAAATCTTTGGGTCAAATCCCAGTATAAATTAAATCACTTAACTCTTGTCAAGGTTGAATTTATTCATACTGTAATATTTTAATAAGGGTTCGCAAATAAAATTAATTTCCTTTATTCAAACTGGACAACAATTACTTCATAAAATGAAACACCTTAATTTCACTTCAAATACTTTTATTATAAAGAAGCACAAGTATGCAACTCCTAGGCCTAGTTGATATGAGTTTACACCACACGTTTTTAAGCTGTACACATCCGAATTTTACAGGTAAACACGTTTTTTTTACAAAAAAAAATCACCGTTGAACAGTTCTATGTAAATGTGTGCACCACTGCTCATTTGTTCGGATGCTAACAGCTAAAAAACGTGCAGTTTACGTGCCGACGTTTATCCATACGTTCTTAAAATCTAACTGAAGTTTTCGGACTGGTGGCCGTGTGTTTATATCTGAGAAAAAAAGTTTTTACAATATGCTAGCATTCTAGAATCTGCTAGTAGGTTCTTTTATCCTCCACAAGTATCTCAAAAGCTTCACCCAATTCCAGTTCCAGTGGATAATGGATAACGATGATATTAGCCCGAACACCAACCGTTGACACCATTTTGATAACATAAGTTAATATTTTTGTTGAAAGATAGCGCGCACAGATGTATTAATTTATTCGGTTATAAAAGAATATAAGGTGCCGTTGTTTGCATAAATGGGCATATCCACCACATTGCCCCCCTCTTAGGATTGATCGTCCCGATTAAATCCATTTCTCCCGTCACCACCGTTATAGGTCACAGTAAACTACTTTAAGCTTGCCTCTTACCCCTCTCTGAATGCGGGGAACCACATCATTGATTCGCTTCACAACGGTGTATGGGCCTTCCTAGTTTTGTTGAAGTTTTGGTGACAGTCGCTTTTGTCAATGGGGATTGTAAAACCAAACCAGGTCTCCTTCTTGGAATCCCATAGTTGTTTCACGGGCGTCGTACCGTGTTTTTCATGGTACATGGTTTTCCTTGTCCGTTGATGAATGTCTTTGAGGTTATCCACATATTCCTCTGGCCTTTCAAGTTACATAGTACGGCAGCCCGAGGTATCGAGATCATTAGTATTTGTTCCGCACCCTTAATCACTGCCAGAACCTCCGCTTGGAAGACACTGCTGTAATCGGGGAGTCTAGAAGATTTGGCTAAATTGAGAGCTCTGAGAAGAATCCCGCACCTACACCCGTATCCATCTTTGATCCGTCGGTGAATATTTCTACCGCCGCACACTGGGGCAAAACACCACTAATGCTGTTATTTAATACAATTTTGAATTAGAGCTTTGATTTAAACTACTGTTTTATTATTGTTGTAAATAGGATAGAGAATACTTAGCATAATCGTCACGAATGGAGAATTTGATGATTTTTTTCATCGAAGCCAGACACGTTTTTTTTTTTGTTTTGAGTGTCAACAGCAACTTCTTACAGCTTTTAATTACAAAAAAAAAATTATTGCAATGAAATCAGTTGGCTCAGGTGAGTTGACTTTTTTTTATTTTTATAAGAAATTTGTGTTTTTGTCGTCATAATATGTGGTTAAAGATGAAAAAATGTGTTAATTTTTGCATTTAGTCAAATATTAAGCGTTTTAGATGTGTTGGCCGTGACATGACGTAAAGTGTTATATCTATTTGTGATAAGTGGTTTGTCTAGTTTTAAAATCTGTAAAGTTGTTTTTGCTACTTTTTACTACTTTTCGTACAGTTGACTTTCTTGTTGGTGACGTCACTCTCAAAAAATATTTTTTTTTTTCTATTTATTTGATTTAAATTACTTCTTAGACCGAACACCTTCCAAAACTTTGTCGATTACAAGAGAAGAGCTATATAATTTTATGAAAAATTCAACTCTGAAGGGATTAGGCAGCCAAATTGGGTTTTTAAAAGAAGAAATTCAAAAACGGGTCCGATGCAGCGATGCTTTCAAAAACGATATTAATGAAAAAGTAACGGAGTTCAAAGCGAAATTTAAATCACGTTGGGAAAAAGCTTGTCGGATAGAACCAACATTTTTGAAAGCAAACATTGCGTGGCTGAAAACACCTATACTTTTTCAATAATCTGTAGATTTAAAACGTGGTCATTTAATCGTTGCGTATGAAGAATCCTTAGAAAGATCAAAACGTCAGAAAACCGAAAACTTAAGGAAGTACACGTCTACCGCTGAGTTGACTTACGCAGCTGAAATGGGATTGAGAGCTTCTCGGCAGTAAATTGCTGGAAAGTTAATGCGTGACGTTATAACAATCCCAAATCATGCTGAAAAATGTAGAAAAGCTTTGAGGGACTCAATTGAACTTGCTTCAATAATTGGGGAATAAGCTTTAGCAATGATAATTGAGCAAATCTGTCACGCTTTCAGTATGAAATTATACGATTTTAAGCTCCCAAAATATTTCCTTCATACAAAGTAGTTCAAGAATGCAAAAAAAGTTGTTATGTTGAAAATATGAGTATATCAGAAATATCTGTTTATACAAATTTACAAAGCTTGCTTAATCTCTAAAATAATCTGGCAGAATCCACGCCCAAGTTCAACTAGGTATTGTAAGCCTCTTAAAATTGAATTTATCAAGGAATCTGCACTAACATCTGTGGCAGCAAAACAATGAGTGGATAATCAAATAAAAGAGCTCCAGCCTAGTCCCGTCAAAGTTGGTGAAAATACTTTCAACGTTGAACACAATTTATTATTTACATTGATAGATGGAAAGGTCTGTAACGCCATCAATGAAAATTCCTCAACACAGAAGTGCTTTATTTGCAATGCCACATCAAAAGATTTTAATTCGATTGAGGCAATGATAAAAAGGCCAGTAAAAACGGATAATCTTCAATTTGGTTTATCTGTGTTGCATGGGTGGATCCGTTTTTTTGAATGTCTGCTTCATCTTTCATAAAAATTAAAAATGAGACAATGGCAAGCTAGACAAGAAGAGCATAAAAAAATTGTTGCTGAAACGAAAAAAGAAATACAAAAACAGTGTCGGGAGCGTTTGGGTTTGATCGTTGACAAGCCAAAGCCGGGATTCGGAAATTCTTATGACGGCAATACAGCCAGGAGATTTTTCGAACATGCCGAAACTTGAGCTGATATTACTAAAATAGATGTCTAATTGATAAAAAAATGTATATTATCATGACAGTGGTTGCTTGTGGCCATGAGGTTGATGCCGAAAAATGTCGACACTTTGGCCATGAAACTGCAAAATATTTCGTTGCAAAGTATACTTGGTACTATAAGCCTCCTACAGTCCACAAATTATTTAAAAAGCTTTGTTGCCTATAGGGCAGCTAAGTAAAGAAGCTCAAGAAACACGCTATAAAGATTTCAAAAATTATAGAGAACACCAACTCCCGAAAAAATAGCCGCAAAAATACAAATGCAGACAATTTTAAATTGTTCCTTTTATCATTGGACCCCGTTTTAACAAGTCTACAAAGAGACGAAGAAGAATAAGTTATTATTTGTTATTATTTATCTTGTTTTTGTAAAGCTTAATTAATACAGTATATATATATCTTTCTTATTGTTAATTTACTTAAATTTTTATAATTAATAAATATTTTCTTCAACTTTGTTTTTGAAACTAAGAATCATCTAAAAGCGTTTGAATTTTTTTTTTCGATTTTTTTTTAAAGTACGAGTTTTTAGTAGACGTGCCCTCAATTTTTTTTTTTTTCAAATGTGTCAACTATCATGCTAGAAGTAATCGTGCATGATCTCAAGTCAATAGTTGATTTAATGCCACCTTTAGTGGTGTTTTGCCCCAGTGTGCGCCGGTCTATCTGATTGTTGTAAACCAGCATCCCATTCCTCTCTTGTGGGAATGGAGACTAGTGAGTTCTAAATACTATTTAAATGTTGTAAATTGCTCTTACTAAATTATGTTCATAATGAATTATAAAATGTTACTATTTATATAAGCTGCATCAACCTGTAATCATTCTATGTTTTTGGTCTAAAATCAGTTCAATGTTGCAATATCAAAAATTGGATTTTTACATAGAATTTCAGGTTGACAAATAAATGCTAACTCTCTCTTATTAAAATTGTCAAAAAGTAAAGACCGTGTCTTTAATTTAATGTTTAAAGTTCAATATAATCAAGCAAAATCGTATCTTACTTCGATTTCCAACAACAGGGAAACAAAAATTCTTGCTTTTTGTCAACATTATTTGGTGACCCCGACGTGATTTATCGCAAATTTTCAACAATTTTCTTTGAAACACGCGTGTTTTTTTTTATTGATCAACCATGTCTGACAAAGATGACGCTCCACCTTAATCAAACAACAGTGACGTTGATCCTGCCATTCGCAAACTCGCCCAAGCCAACTAGAAAAACCAGATTGCTTTTGACGCTCTCAAAGTTCGACGACTTGTGGCCATCGATCAAATCGAAAGACTAAAGTCATTCGCTGTTCAAGCCAAGGGCGATCCTTCTTCAGTAACTTTGCCTGATCTGGAAGTACGTATAGACGCGATAGATGCTGCCTTCAAAGCGTTTAATGCAGTACAGGTGAAAATTGAGGATAGTAATCATGATGAAGTCTCTAATCCGGAGCGCTCAAATTATGAAGAAATTTATTTTTCTACAATCGCCACGCTAAAGGTTCTTGTAATTGACAAGAAACCTGCGGATAAGGAAAAGGAAAAGCCAATGGATGTATCCCAATCAAATTCCCATAAGAACGATTCAATACAGCTACCAATAATTGAACTTCTTTCATTTTCAGGGGACGTTACTAAGTGGACGGTTTGGTACAATCGCTTAGTGAATCTGCAATCGCTCCAATTGAAGGCCTATAGATTGAAGACGACAACTATGATGTTGCGCTAGCAAAATTAAGGGAAATATTCGAAAACAAGAAAATAATTGCCCAGGAACATCTATAGCGTATTTTCAATCATCCCAGGATCCATAAGGCATCCGCAGTAGACATAATGAGCTATTCGATAAAATCAGCAACCATTTAACCGGGCTCAGTAATCTTAACCGACCAGTAGAACATTGGGACGATCCTATTGTCTTCATTATCACCTCTAGATTGGACCCCGCAACTCTAAGTAAATAGAACGACGAAGCACCAATTGACCAACTGCCAAGTCTTCAAAAGCTTACCGATTTTCTTAAAAAGAGGGCACAACATTTAGAAGGTAATGTAACCAATCAATTATTTACTCTTGATTCATCAACAAAATCCGATAATCAAAAAAAAAAACACAAAACTAATCAAAAAATCATTGTTAAAACATTTATTGCCACAAAAAATACTTGCAAATTCTGCACAATGCCCGGTCACTTTATCTATCGATGTACCAAGTTTCTAAATCTTTCCATTCCGGAGCGTATTCTTAAAATAAAGAGCCTTAATTTATGCTACAATTGCTTGAAGACTACTGATCACAGCAGTGCTCATTGCCCATCTTTTGGTTGTCGTATTTGTGAAAAGAAACATCACACACTTTTGCATCTTGTAGAAAACGCACCAACTTTTGTACCGCAAGCCCCACTTAGTTCAAGTAGTCACCCACTCTCATCTCAAGGTAGCCCCTCTACATCTGTCGAAGCATCTCCTGCGACCACTCATTCTTTGTACTCCAGTTGCACCGAAAATAGTATTTTAGGAACAGCTGTCATCAATATTCTAAACAAATTACAACAATTCATACCATGCCGTGTGCTCTTGGATTCTGGATCCCAAACACATTTGATTTCCGAAAGGCTCATGCAGTGCTTGGGAACTCCGCGTCTTCCATCTAATAACTTCTTAACTTGCGCCAACAATACGGTCACTTTAGCTAAACACAAAGCTATTCTCAACATCGGTTCTCGCATAAATGGATTTACAGCAACGATAGAAGCACTCGTTATACCACAAATAACTGGAATGTTACCTGACAAAAAAAATTGATATCAATGACTGGGATATTCCAAGGAACATACGCCTATCTGAATGTCTCTCAACTTAGCAGAGCAAAGTCAGCAGAACAAAAAAAAATTGATGGTCTTACAAGGTGCTTATTAAGCGCTAATTAAGTACCCAAAAATTAAATTAAGTGCTCCAGTACTTTTGGAAATAATGAATGTCCAAATCTTCAATCTTTCAGGTAGAAAAATGGGGTGAGTACTATGTTAACGAGCTACTTAAGTGCTCTACGAATCCAAAAAAAAAATTCGAAAAAAATTGTTTTTTCTACAAAAAAAAAAATGTTTTAATAATTTTGAAAAAAAATTATTATATTTTTTATTTCATCTTTTTTTCATTCAAATTTTTTTGATTAATTTTGTACTCGTATAGTAAAATTAGGTGCTCGACCTTTACCAAGAATTTTCCGCGATCTGATGTGAAAAAAAAAAACTATTTCATTTCCCATACATAACCTGCTCTGCTAACTTAAAATCGAGTTTTCCCGAAAAATTCAACATTTTTTCATCAAATTTTGTTTGATTTATTTTGCACTCGTATAGTAAAATTAGGTGCTCGACCTTTCCCAAGGATTTTCCGCGATATGATGTGAAAAAAAAAAATTATTTCATTTCCCATACATAACCTGCTCGGCTAACTTAAAATCGAGTTTTCCCGGAAAATTCAACTTTTTTTCATCCAAATTTTTTTGATTAATTTTGTACACGTATAGTAAAATTAGGTGCCCGACCTTTCCCAAGGATTTTCCGCGATCTGCTGTGAAAAACAAATTATTTCATTTCCCATACATAACCTGCTCTGCTAACTTAAAATCGAGTTTTCCCGGAAAATTCAACATTTTTTCATCAAATTTTTTTTTGATTTATTTTGCACTCGTATATTAAAATTAGGTGCTCGACCTTCCCCAAGGATTTTCCGCGATCTGATGTGAAAAAAAAAATTATTTCATTTCCCATACATAACCTGCTCTGCTAACTTAAAATCGAGTTTTCCCGGAAAATTCAACATTTTTTCATCAATTTTTTTTTGATTTATTTTGCACTCGTATAGTTAAATTAGGTGTTCGACCTTTCCCAAGGATTTTCCGCGATCTGATGTGAAAAAAAAAATTATTTCATTTCCCATACATAACCTGCTCTGCTAACTTAAAATCAAGTTTTCCCGGAAAATTCAACATTTTTTCATCAATTTTTTTTTGATTTATTTTGCACTCGTATAGTAAAATTAGGTGCTCGACCTTTCGCAAGGATTTTCCGCGATCTGATGTGAAAAAAAAATTATTTCATTTCCCATACATAACCTGCTCTGCTAACTTAAAATCGAGTTTTCCCGGAAAATTCAACATTTTTTCATCAAATTTTTTTTGATTTATTTTACACTCGTATAGTAAAATTAGGTGCTCGACCTTTCCGAAGGATTTTCCGCGATCTGATGTGAAAAAAAATTATTTCATTTCCCATACATAACCTGCTCTGCTAACTTAAAATCGAGTTTTCCCGGAAAATTCAACATTTTTTCATCAAATTTTTTTTTGATTTATTTTGCACTCGTATAGTAAAATTAGGTGCTCGACCTTTCCCAAGGATTTTCCGCGATCTGATGTGAAAAAAAAAATTATTTCATTTCCCATACATAACCTGCTCTGCTAACTTAAAATCGAGTTTTCCCGGAAAATTCAACTTTTTTGATTAATTTTGTACACGTATAGTAAAATTAGGTGCCCGACCTTTCCCAAGGATTTTCCGCGATCTGATGTGAAAAAAAAATTATTTCATTTCCCATACATAACCTGCTCTGCCAACTTAAAATCGAGTTTTCCTGGAAAATTTAACTTTTTTGCATCCGACTTTTTTTGATTAATTTTGAACTCGTACAGTTAAATTTAATGCTCCCCCTTTCCCAAGGATTTATCGCGATCTGATGTGAAAAAAAAAATTATTTAATTTCCCCTGCAGTACATATACCTACTAAATTCAAACCAATTTTCGTCGGAAAAATCAAAATTACCCTCTTATAGTATAGTTCTTTTCAGTTGGAGAATCAAAAAAAAAGAAAAAACAAATAATTTTCTTTAGGGCTTTCAGTTTTTCATGACAACAGATGTGTTTATTATAGGTCCCTACATATGTATACCTATGCCTTGAAACAAATAACTTTGTATGCGTTAGTACCTAATTCAAATTTTTTATTCGGTTTGAAACAATCAACATTTTGCTTCTTTCATTCCTAACTCTTCACTTCCCTCGTCTAATAAGATAAATTTCCCCTTTAATTTGTGTAGTTGAAAATTGAGCGAATGTGATGTACCTACTGTGAACATTGAAGAACAAAAAGTAGGTAGGTAGCTACCTATTACATACCTTGAAATAATGCACATTCAATTTTTGTTTTCGTTTTTTGTTTAATAAACTGAATTTATGTATGTATTAATTTATTTTCAAAAGATATTTTATTTTAACGGTCTACCTAAATTGTTATTATTTTTTTTTGTATGTTCTCGTAGGTACTACAAGAAACTTGTTTCTTTTACCCGTAGGTATAAGCAACTTCTATTATACTCGCTTATAAGAATTAAATGTTGTGCAATTTATGAGTTTCTTATAAGCGTCATGTACTGTAGGTACCTTAATCTTTTAGTGCACGTCGAAATTGTATTTGGGCAAAAAGGAATTTTTACGATATTCAATGTGTAAAAAAGAGATGGGTAGATTCCATTCTCTTATCTACACAGCTAAAACCGTAAAAACGGATTTCATTGAAATACACTTAGATTGTAGGTATAGGTATATGGAACGTGTTCAATACCAAACATATAACAATGCTTGGAGGGGTAATTTTTGTGCCTTTTGCTTCATCATGGTCGTTTTGCTTAGTCTTTTTTACGATATGTCATGTGTAGAAAAGAGAAGAGTAGATTCCCTTTCTCTTTTTTCGCATATATTAAAAGGGGATTAGTTTGAGATGTTGCTGTCTGTAAGTTTTTGACATTGGGGACTAGGTATATTAGGTATGTTGTAGGTACGTATGAATCTGTTCTGCTTGCCATGTATGTATGTATGTTTGTATGTATTTATTTGAGATTTTCTTTTTAACACAAATTATATATTCTTAACTCTATGGTAACAAAGTCACTTATTTTCTATTGTAATTGCCGACTTGGAATTGGTATGGCTAAAAAAATTATTATTGTAACGATATTTTTATTTTAAAAGATACAAATTAAAGTTATTAAGACTTTGTCTTTTACAGTTTTTTTTTTTTTTTTTATGAACAAATTAAATACGTCCACTCAACAAGACGATATCTTAAAAAATTAACCTAAAAAATACTTAAACCTAGGGGAGAAGAAATAAGAAAAAAAAAAAAGAAGAAAAGAAGGGAACAATCGAAAAATGGAACTGAGATAGATACGCATATAGGCGTCTCTATCTGAACACTAGATAAGAGCGTGCAGATACTTTTAATTCAGATGAATACAAATTTCATGTCTTTTTTATTGACAGCAAGTTGTCTGATTGTATACAATACAATGTTTATTATGAATATTGTTCAAGTTGAAAAATTTTGTGATTTTTAATATTCTCTTGTTTTGTTTTTGTTTTTTTTATTTCGAAAGTTTAGTTTAATATTTAATTCTTAATTGTAATGATTCTTATAAATAAACTATGTTATGTTTACAGCCGAGTTACTAAATATATCATAGGAACTTAAGGCAGTTTAATCACAATCAAGTTGGACGCAAATTTATGCTTCTTGGTTATTTTTTTTTGTTCAGTCTATATATTTGCAGGTGTATAAGAGGTTATAGTCAGGAATATGCTGAGTCACCTAGCCTCTATACGTATTTGGGTATTGTTTTTTGTAAAATGGAGAGGTAAATAAGTTGTCCTCATCAAGGACAGTAAAGGCAGAGCTGGACCCCTCGTTGAGGATACTTATAGGTGACATATAATATCTATCATTAATGGACCAGTTGATGTTGCCCTCGTAAATGTTCTGAAGGACAGGGTTTTCATGATTTCTTAAGGCAGAAATTCTTTTCTAAGAGAGAAAAATAAGATGGTCAAGCAAGGGTGTAATATGCGAATCTTGATATATTGTTTTATTGCAGTGCCATTTACCACCTGGTCGACGGCCTTTATTAATACATTTTCGGATGATGTATCGTTCAAATCTATGGAGTTCCAATGCAACATTGGGAGAGATTTGAAACCAGATGAGGAATCCATAGCACATTAAGGGGAGAATCAAGGTTTTATACATTAATAGTTTGGTTTTTGTTTCCACATTTTTAGAGTTGAGCAAAAGCTTTAGTTTTGCCGCAGCAGCCTTGCTATTGTTCAGAGCCTTTCTCGCGTGAGGGTTCATTTTTAGTCTTTCGTGTAGATTAACACCGAGGTATTTGATAGATTGCTTCAGGGGAATAGAGTTTCCTGCAATACAGAGATTTAGGTAACGACTTTCTCGAACAGCTAGGTGGTGTCCCTTGCCAGACGCGTTGCGAAATCAAATAAGCTCGCATTTATTAAAATTTTATTCAATTCCCCATTTTTTATAATATGGGATGACTAAGTTAAGATGGGAATTCACTGAGTTAAGGGCATCGTGTGGCCTCTCATTGGGACTGAACAGGATGTTGTCATCAGCGTACAAAATTGCTTCTGAAAAAAGATGGTGAGTTGGAAAATCGTGTAAGTATAGGTTAAAAAGGAGGGGTCCAAGGATGGATCCTTGGGGAACACCAGACTGATGGGGATAAGTGAGGATGATTCACCTTCAAAGTTAATTGAGAGACTTCGGTTTGAGAGGAAACTTTTCACAATGTTTATTAATATTGGAGGAAGATTTAACTGGTTGAGTTTGTATAATAGGCCCGCATGCCAAACCGAGTCAAATGCTTTTTTTAAATCAAGTGCACAGGCAACTGTGCATTTCCTAGACCTTAGATTATTTAAGATTTTATCTTGGAAGTAAAGATTGCCATGTCCAAATAAAATCTTTTCTGACTACCCTAGAGATTTTTTAGCTGGGAGAAAATTAATCAAATACCTACCTATAATAGTTATTAAAATTATGTTCGTGGCAGGGACCACCTAAATTTTCATGAATGTGGGACTTGAACAATTTTTTATAGGTATATCTACCTACCTAGGTAAATAAGTATAGGCAGATAGGTAGGTACTTCCTCTTCTTCTTATTATTATTGAAGGTAGTGTCCATTTAAAATATTTTAAAAATATTTTTTTGTTTTTAATTAGTTAGGTCGGTAGGTAGGTACATAATGTGTATAACTACCATAAGGTAGGTATAGTCCCCCCAATTCAGGTTGTCGTTTCACTAACAATAAAACACCAATGCTCTTGAGACGAAATGATTAGGTATCATTTTTTGTACACGAATTTCCTCAAGGTGCCGAAGAATGTGAAGATTGAAGAGAAGTTTTATATTAACTTCAATAATTGTTTAGTTTGGATTTTTTGATAATCGTAATTATTGTAGCAGATAAAAGGGAAAATGTTCTTTTATGTCTATTTTCTAATTCCGTTAATTAGAATGCTAGAGTTTTGAATTAGTACCTAGATAATACAATTCTAAGAATCTTACTAGTTTAAGGTTTTTTTTTCTATCTCCTATTGGTATCAGATATAAATTATTTTAAGCATATTATCTCAAGACTGGCTAATTTCAAAAAATTGAATTAAATCAGGAGAGTCCACTAAAAATTTGAGTTATACCTATAGGTACTTAGGTAGGATAGTTGAAAAATAAATAAAACCAAATTTAAGTTGTCATATACAAATTTTTGATTTTCCAGAAATTTTGAGTGTAGGAATTTTTGGAAATTCAGCATTTTAAAAAAGTCATTTTTACCACATTTTTATTTTTATAAAATCAAGGAGTTGGCTTAAATTACTGAAAATTGCAAAACGTAGGAACTATTTATATTTCTGATTTTTTGATACCATTATTATTTTTTTAGTGCACCGTTAACTGGTGAAAGTAAGCTGTCTGCTACAATAATATATATTTGTAAAAAACCCAAACTTTTTGCATTATAAAATATACCTACCTATTAAGTTTAGTTTGAAAGATATTCTATGAAAGTCAAATGTACTTGTTAGATTTAAATAAATAAATAGATATGAGCCTGTCAATAAAAATGTTTGCTTGTACTGTACCTCCCACCACTTAGCTAATCAATGATCTCAGCGTTGCACATGCGGCGTTACATTTTTTCGTTTCACAAAAATTCAAGCATGAAATTTCACTCTAAACGCGCGCAAAGAAGTTTCAGTTCAAAAAGTTGACAAATTTTCTAACGGACAATATTTGTCTTCAGATATATGGCCTTATTCCGGCCGTCTGCAGTAGCCGGCCGCCTACCAAAAAAAGGGTCGTAATTAGTGAAATAGTAGTGATACTTCTGTGGTATACTAGCTCAGTTTTTGCATCTGTAGTTGTCCAATCTCGCCGGCACGGCACACGAGTTTTGTTGTCAAAAACGTTAGTGGGACAGTGTTCCAAAATAAGCGTTTATTTTGAAGTATTTTGAAGTTAATGGGCCCTACCAATAATCAAATTTAGTAACGACTTAAATATTTAAGTAAAATGGACCATAATTGTATGGGCTTTAAATAATAAACCAACCATGGTATGACTTAAATATTCAGGTGGATCCTAATTAATGAATATTGCATGGTATGGACTCTATAATATGAAACATAACATGCATGGTTCATTTTTTTTAGCCCATACTTTTATGGTCAATTTCCTTAAATATTTAAGTCGTTACTAAATTTGATTATTGGAATTTGCATTTATATTTGTTTATTATGTTATGTTTTAGTGAAATCTACTTTAAAAAGCAAAAAAAAGTCATTTTTACGATTTTTTTAAGGTGGCCGGCAATACAAAAAAACCCTGTTTGCCTCTACTCGGCCACCCCGGCCGAAGATAGGAAACATTATTTTTTGTTTGTCTCCTTATTTCGGCCCGTAGCGTAATGGTTAGTGCGTTCGACCGTCACGCTGGAGGGGTGGGATCGCTTCCCAGCCTCGTCCACCTAAAACCTAAAAAGTTTTTTTTTTAGGGCTACTGCCTCTTGCGAGGAATTGTCAAATCCTCCAAGAGTATCACTTGTCACGAATAAGTGCTTCCCGTCTAGCCGTTCGGATTCGGCATAAAATTGTAGGTCCCTTCCATTCCTGTCGAAAGGCGCACACAGGAATGGTTGCGAGTTGTTAGTCACTAGGCCCTGGTTCTTCATGAGCCGTTGTGCCACCCGATTTATTTATTTTATTAAAAACAAATGGAAAAATACCACAATTTTATTATATTTAATTATTTTATTATATTAAGGGCCAATTTTTCAATAGTCAGTTAAGCAGTCAGTTAGTACTTAATCCTTAGAAGGAGCAATAACATATTTTTCAATAGTCAGATATACCTAACTTAATTTATCTGCTCATATTGAGAAGTCAGATTAAGTTATACACAGGAATAAATATTTTCTATCTCCGCATCAATAATTGTTTGTCAACATTGCTTTAAAACAAACATTAAATAAAATTTAAATTAAATAGATATGTTCTATATACACACAAATAAAAATCTCAAAAACATAAGTGTAAACGTTAAAAAACGACTTTCAAATTATTATAATATTCTATAAAACATTTCTTGAATGAAAAATTCAATTTCGATATTCGATATTAAAAAGCCAGATAACTTTATTCTTCCGGCAGATAACTTTGAGGATTAAAAAAATCGGCTCAAAATTACATATTAGGTATTAATATTAATAGTAAATTGTTGTTTATTACGCATTCTCTAGAGAAAATTGACCTTAAAGTCACAAAATTAGGATTTAAAAGAAAAATGGTACAGGCTACAAACAGGATATCTGAAGACTTTAAAAAGATATAAAATTTATTTAAACGCAGTTACAGTTACACGTGTTTCTTCTAAAGATATAAGCCTAAACAAAATGTCTATCATTAGTATTAATAGAGCGATTTCTGTTAACATGGGTAAGGGTACACCAAAGTAAGCCTTTTCATAAATCCTTGAAAAAAGATGTTGGAGATAGACCGTTAGTGTACAACGATTTTGTTCTTAGAATATAACCAAGAACCATTTTCTAAAATATTATTGACAAATTAAAGGACACCCTGTACTTTTTTTGTTTTGTTATTTTGAGTAACAAATATATTTAATATTGTTTTTTGTTGAATTAAGGTTTTGTTTTCTGTTTCCGTTTGCAGTTAAAAGAATTTTATATCAGGAAAATATTTGTTTATGTTTAACACTTGTTTTTCTAATATAACTAAAAACAAAAATATGTTGTTTTTGTTATAATGAACGAAAATATATAGAAAATATTGGTATAACTAGAACTTTTTCTATTGAGGGGGCTGAATATAGGAAACAAGGTGGCCGAAATTAAGAGCCAAGGGGCCGAAAACAGGAAAATGTGTTTTTTTTTTCATAAAAACAATGAAATATATTGTTTTATGTTGAAATATCATTGTTTAATGTTTCTATAACTTTTAATAAATATCTAATGAAATACTTGTTAAATAAAACAATATCAAAAAGTTAATAATTCAAGGCTTAATGACAAGTTTTGTCGGAAAATTTCGTTAAGGGGCCGGCTACTGGCAACTCTACCCTAAGTAAACTTTGCAGTGTTACCGAACTTTTACATATATGAATTTGACCTATACATATACTTACGTTATAGGTAGGTACCAACCTACCTAGCTACATCAACCTACCTAGCTACATCAATAATCAGTTCCGATCTGCAACCCACCGTGAGTGGACGTGTGTGGAATTACGTTGTGAACTCCTAGTCAATAACCCTATCAATTGCAATATTCGTTTTTTTTTCTTTTCCTATTGCCGCTTATTATAAAAAAATAAATAAATAAAATATCCATTTCCCCCCAAAATATAATAAATAAAAAAAAACAAAAAATTAGAAATACAAAACCAACACAAATCGCGCCGCGCAAATCAATAGAATCAATAGACTACATACATACTTAAACAAGCTACAAATAAAAAAAAAAAGTGCAAGTGGCAGTGCATACAAAAAACAACAAAAGTGCACCCGTGTAGCGACGTTTATGATGCTCAAACCACAAACAGGCATAGCACAGCGGTAATTCCTAATCTCTCCTTTCCACTTCACTCACAGTGCTTTGGCTTAGTTATTATATGTAGTATATGTATGTATCATTACATGCAATTCTTATGATGGACTAAGCCGAAGCATATCAGATAAATTGCTGTTATTGATTTTGTGTATCCAGGGGCGGATCAGTACACTGCTTTTTTAGGCATAACACTAGTAGTATTGTACTGTGAAGTCATTGAGGGCCCAAACTTGATATCAGCATAGATAACTGTCTGATTTGGTTTTTTATGTCTGTTTATTGTAATGGTGGGTGAATTTAGGGTTGACTACAGCAACATTCGGGGACTGAGGCAGAATTTTTGTGCTGCATATGTCCATACTGTGAAAAACAGGCCAGCTGTTTTGGCACTAAGTGAAACCCAGGTAGGGGAAAATACCGATCACTCGGAATTCAGCCTACATGGTTATAGCTTAGTGCCTCTATTTTTTCCACATCATGGTCTCGCCGTGTATGTTCGCAGTGATGTAGCTTATCAGCTTCAACCACAATATGGTTCATGTTTGAATACGAACTTTAATTTCATGTGGTTTAAATTCACCATCCATATCGTAGTCCTAGTTTGGATAGTAATTCGACTTCCAACGAATTCGATGCACTATCCGACTCCATCCAGAGAATTATTTCCCATTTTCCGCACAGTGAAATCGTTGTTGCGGGCGATTTCAATGTACATAATTCTTCGTGGCTACGCTATTCGGGTCAGACAACACCCGAAGGAAGGTATGTCGAGATTTTTGCTGAGATAAACAACCTAACTCAGCTGGTCGACGAGCCTACTCGGATTCCTGACGTTGCAGGTCAATCCGCCAACACTCTAGATTTGTTTCTTTCCTCTGACCCTGATAAATACACTATAAGTGTATTATCGCCTCTAGGTACATCAGACCATTGTGTCATATCTGCGAATTTCTCGTGCCACCAAAACACAGTTAAAGAAAAAACTCCCAAGAGAACCGTTTGGCAGTATGAGAAAGCCAACTGGGACGGTCCCAATGTTTTCTTCAGGAACTTTAACTGGTCACTATGCTTCCTCGATAGTGACGTAGATTCCAGTGCAGATATGATTACAAACTTAATTCTTTGTGGAATGAGAAATTTTATCCCGAATAGGGTGAAACCTATCAAACCCAAAGAGAACTCATGGTTTGATTCGAGCTGTAAAGAGGTTATTAGGGTTAGAGAAGTAAGCTTCCGAAGTTATAAAGCCAACCCTACAGAGGAAAACCGGAAAAAGTTTCAACAAGCTAGAAAGACCTGTAACGTTCATATTCGACGAACCAAATTTTTACATGATCAAAAATTACGGCAAAAAATTCTACAATGTCCCAAAGGTAGTAAAAATTTTTGGTCATTTGTAAAAAACATACGAAACACCACCTCGTCCTCGGTTCCAACGCTCGTCTTCAACGATACTCCTTTTGTCAGCTCAATCGATAAAGCCAATTTTCTTGCAGCACAGTTTGCTGTTAATTCGTCGCTGCCTGAAAGTGTTATGACTCCTCCTGTACTTGAGAGCGCAAATGATTCTATGGGACAAATCTTCTTCCGCACTCGTGCAGTTGCCAGAGTTCTGAAAGATCTCGATATACACAAATCCGCTGGCCCGGATAGTATCCCTCCCATTGTTCTGAAGAGGTGTTCTTCAACGCTGGCAAAACCACTGCGTAAGCTTTTCCATCTGTCCTACTCTACTGGTCTCTTTCCGAGTGGATGGAAAACAGCATTTGTCCAGCCTGACCCTAAAA
Source organism: Melangyna quadrimaculata (assembly GCA_949320155.1). Taxonomy (NCBI): domain Eukaryota; kingdom Metazoa; phylum Arthropoda; class Insecta; order Diptera; family Syrphidae; genus Melangyna; species Melangyna quadrimaculata. The sequence continues at coordinate 266,671,733 of OX439483.1, forward strand.
AAGGCGGGTCTTCTTCCCCCTCCAACTATCGGCCAATTGCGCTTACGTCCCTTCTTTCCAAGGTCATGGAAACGCTGATTAATTTTCAGCTAAAGAAATATCTCGAAGAACGAAAGCTTCTTAATGACCGGCAGTACGGCTTTCGTAGCATTAGGTCCACTGGTGATCTGATGGTATATCTCACCGAACAGTGGCACAAATCTTTTCATCGTTTTGGGGAAAGTTAGATTATTGCGCTCGATATTTCTAAAGCATTTGATAGAGTTTGGCATCAAGCTATCTTATCGAAAATGCGTGCATTTGGTATCGATGAATCTCTTCTTCGTTGGATTAGAAATTACCTTTCGGACCGTTCAATACAAGTTGTATTGGATGGTTTCAAGTCTGAAATTCACAAAATAAATGCTGGTGTGCCCCAGGGCTCCGTTCTGTCTCCGACTCTCTTCCTTATATTCATAAACGATCTTTTATCTGAAACTTCTAATCCATTAAATTGTTTCGCTGACGACAGTACCCTGAGCTTCTCATATTCGTTTACAGATTCTCATCCATGTCCTTCGGATGTGGAACTTGAACGGCAGCGTATGATAAGCTCACTAAATTCTGATCTCGACAGCATTGTCCATTGGGGAATACAAAATCGTGTAGAATTTAATGCTTCAAAAACTCAATGTTGTCTACTGTCGTTAAAACGAAACCCACCCCCCATGCCACTATCCATGAGTGGCACTTGCATTGAGGAAACCAAAAAGCTTTCAGTCCTCGGTATGTGTGTCACAGACCACCTTTTATGGAACGACCACATATTCGACATCGCCAAAAATGCTGCTAAGTGTTTAGGTTTTCGCCGTCGATGTAAGAAATTTTTCTCCCCTTCTGATCTGGTTGTGATCTACAAACCCTTTATTCGTCCAAAACTTGAGTATAACTCTCACATTTGGGCAGGTGCTCCAATAACCCACTTGAGTTTATTGGATAGAATTGAAAAGAGAGCTCTTAAAATGATAGGTGAAAGAACTATAACGGAAACATTCTCATCTCTTGAGCACCGTCGAAATGTTTCATGTCTTTCGTTATTTTACCGTTATTTCCATAAACAATGCTCTAGTGAAATAGCCAGTTGCATTCCTCCCCTTAAACAATTCAACCGTAATACTCGCGCTTCTAGGAATGCCCATCAGTTTACCCTTGAGCCCAATTTGGGACGTACTGTTAAGTACAGAGATTCTTTCTTTAGTCGCACTACTCGAATGTGGAATGCTCTACCCAACTCAATTTTCCCCTCCCATTGTGATCTACAGACGTTCAAAACCAATGTGCATCGGTATCTCCATTTAAATCCCCTCCAATCTACCTAATCGCTCGTGCTGTGTATATCATCTTAAGGGTAGTCATAACCCCTTTTGCACGCGCTTAATATAAAAAAAAAAAAAAAAGTTAATCTAATTAAAATTATGTACTTACTTACTTTTGATGCCGCTCACAGCCCAGGATGGGCTTCGGCCTCAACTAACAAGCCCCTCCAGCCAGCTCTGTCCCTAGCTAGCCGCTTCCAGTTGCGCACACCGAGTGCTTTGATGTCGTCATTCACTTGATTGCGCCACCTGTTACGGGTTCTTCCTCTGCTGCGTACCCCATCGGGGTTGGATTCGAAGACTCGTCGGGCAGGTGCGTTGCTGTCCACGTGCCCCAGCCATCTCAGTCGCTGTATTTTCAGCTTTTTGACCAGGTCAACGTCGCTGTATAGCCCGTATAGCTCGTCGTTGAATCTTCTCCTCCATACTCCTTCGATACACACCGGACCGAAAATCACACGAAGAATCTTCCTCTCAAAGCACCCTAGCAGATTTTTATCCGAATCTTTCAGTGTCCATGCTTCTGACCCATAAAGCAGGACCGGGATGATTAGGGTTTTGTATAAAGTCTCCTTGGTTCTCTGAGAGAGGGCCTTACTACTTAAATGCCTTCTTAGACCGAAGAAACAGCGGTTGGCAAGAGTAATTCTTCGCTTGATCTCTGCACTGATGTCATTCTGCGATGTAATAGTGGAGCCCAGGTAGACAAAGTCCTTGACAACTTCAAAGATATATCTGTCCATCGTGATATTTTGCCCGAGTCGACGATGGTGAGATTCCTCTCTCGATGACAGCATATACTTCGTCTTGTCCTCATTAACCACCAATCCCGTTCTAGCCGCCTCCGATTCAATGCTCGCAAATGCTCCTGCCACAGCTCGCTTCGTTCTGCCGACAATGTCTATGTCATCCGCATATGCAAGCAATTGAACGGACTTTTGATAGATTGTACCGCTGGTGTTGACATGTGCGTTGCGTACAATGGCTTCAAGAACGATGTTGAATAGGTTGCATGATAACGCGTCGCCTTGCCTCAATCCTTTCTCAACATCAAAGGAATCGGTGGTGTTCTTACCAATTTTGACGGAGCAGCGAGATTTCTCCATCGTCATCCTGAACAAGCGGACGAGTTTGGCAGGGATGCCGAGACTCGACATGGCTCTGTATAATTCGTCCCTTTTCACGCTATCATACGCGACTTTAAAATCGATAAAAAGGTGGTGTGTATCGATCTGGAATTCCCGGGATTTTTCTAAAATCTGTCGGAGTGTGAACATTTGATCGACGGTTGACTTGCCTGGCCTAAAACCGCACTGATAAGGGCCGATCAGATCGTTGACAAAAGGTTTTAAGCGGTCACACAGGATGGCCGACAAGATTTTATAAGCGACGTTTAGGAGACTAATTCCTCTGTAGTTGGTACATTTCAGAACATCTCCCTTTTTATGGATGGGGCACACTATACCGAGGTTTCATTCATCGGGCATACTTTCCTCCGACCAAATTTTGCAGATGAGCTGGTGTATGCTCCTAGCCAATTCATCTCCCGCTGATTTAAATAGTTCGGCTTGTAAGCCATCCGCACCAGCAGCCTTATACGACTTAAGTTTGGATATCGCCAGCCGCACTTCGGTTAGGTCGGGTGGACGGAACTCTTGGCCATCATCGTCCAAGTTGAATGGAGCGTTCTGCCTATTAGCGGCATCTTGGCTGTCTTCGCCATTAAGCAGTCTAGAGAAGTGTTCTTTCCAGATCCTCAGCACTGACTGTGTGTCTACTACCATATTCCCACTCTCATCTCGGCAGGCTTCCGTTCTAGCCTTGAATCCTTGGGTGGATCGCTTCACCCTCTGATAAAATTTTCGAACATCTCCCCTACCGCTACAACCCTCAATAGCCTCTACCGGCCGCTTCTCGTGCTCTCTCTTTTTCCTCCTGAGAAGTCGGCGTTCCTCTTTTCGTTTCAGCCCGTAGAGCTCCCGGGCCACTTTCTCAGCAGCTCTTGTTCGAGTCTGCAGCATTGCCTGGTAGGATTCGTCCTTAGCTGCATGCGCTAGCCGGCACTCTTCATCGAATCAGGGGTTTCGTTGTATTCGCCTAGTGAAACCCAGCACATCAGAGGCGGCACTTCTGATGGCTTGTTGACAGTGTTCCCACTGGTCCTCTGCACTTGATGCTGGTGGCGGACCTCCTGAGAGATTAAGAGTTACGTGGTCTGCAAAAGTTCTGGCAGTCTCTTGCGATTTAAGCTTCTCGACATCGAATCTTTTCACAGCATCTGCTCTGCGTTGTCGCGTCATGGATATCCGCATACGTAGTCTAGCTACCACCAGGTAGTGATCCGAGTCAATGATGGCCCCTCGGAACGTTCGGACGTCCAAGATACTGGAAGCATGTCTCGCGTCTATCGCAACGTGGTCGATTTGGTTGACGGTTACTTGATCACGCGACCGCCAAGTCCCCTTGTGTATATTGAGGTGTGGGAAGTAGGTGCTTGAGATGATGACATTTCGCCCCGCCGCAAAGTCTGCCAGCCTGTGTCCATTGCCGGAAGTTTCGTCGTGTAGGCTGTGTCCTCCGACTATCGAACCAAAGATGCCCTCTTTTCCGAATCTTGCGTTGAAGTCACCAAGAATGATCTTCACGTCGTACTTCGGGCACATATCATACGTTGTCTCCAGGAGATCGTAGAATGCTTCTTTGGTTGAGTCCTCTCTCCCTTCATGGGGGGCATGAACACAGATCAGCGAAATGTTCTTAAATTTGCTCTTGATGCGGATTGTGACCAGGCGCTCGCTTACACTTCGGAAGCCCAAGACTTCTTGCCTAAGTCTTCCCCTTATCACAAAACCACAACCAAAGAGCCGCTGACCCTGTTCCTTCAAGCACCCGCCGTAGTAGATGTCACACGTTTTCATTCTCCGTATGCCCTCTCCATCCCATCGCACTTCCTAGATGGCTGTTACGTCAGCCTTTAGCCTGTCCAGGTTCTCCACTTATTGTTCGGCTGCACGTGTTCTGTATAAGGACAGGACGTTCCGCGTGCAGAACCGAAATTCATTGTCCTTGTTTCGTTTGCTGGGGTCGTCAACTTTAAAATCATCCATATCCGAGGCTTGTTGTTGTTTCGGAACAACTTTTTTTTACGTGGTAGGTAAGTTACCCCGACGCACAACCCCCGACCCGAGGACCAGACCCTTCGTATAACTCCAAGGGTAGGGAGCCGGATAAACCGCTCCTTATAGGCCTGAGCTACAAATATGTCGTAGTAGCCCATATAAGGTGTTCACTAAGTAGTTCAACCTAACTGGAACTGTAGACGCCACCGTTGATTCCATCTAGAGAATTCGTCCGCCGCCGCCTCGATGAAAGGAGAAGTGCCTTAGTGGGAACACTCCTCCCCCCCTCTCTCGTTGGCTATCCCCAACAGCTTTCCACGGGGATTTAAACCCCGTCTCCAGCTGAGGTACTAGACACCCGATGTTCACCACGTGGAGGTGAGAGTAGGAGTTGGTAGACAGAGGTGGGTTTTGAGAAAAACATGTGGACGCTTGTGTCCTCTTGAATGCACATAACTACCCTTTTGAACATCTAAAATTATGTACCTATAGGTATTTTTTTACCTACCTACACCCAAGTGCCGTATGTAGGTACTTACCTACCTTATTATTCTAAAACACTACATAGGTACTTATCTAAGTAGGTACCTACTTGCCTGCCAAAATAAAATGTTACCTAGGTAATTATCTATCTATGTAGGTACCTATCTAGCTATTTTTATAGGTGTGATTTTTTTTATAGTCATATAGCCCTCTAGATAGGTATTATTAATAAAAGAAATTACAAAAATGTTATTTATGTAGCTACCTTCCTACTTTAAAAACAAACAGCAATTGCACTGAATTCAAAGTAAATTTTGAGAAGTTATTGGAATTGGTGGCTTGCAACTTAAGCTCACGGTTATTTCATATCTGCCGTAGTTCGCTGGTGCTACGCTAACTGAAACAAAATTAATATTATTGGCGCAAAATTTTAAACAACCTTTTGGTAAGGGCTTAACATTTTACTAGTTAACAATTTCCTAAGTATTTAGCAATTTACTATCTATTCCAAAATTTTAAACCTTTTGCTAACTAGTAAATTGCATTTGTAGGGTTTGAATTTGATGAACACAATTTTTGTTTTTATGCGTTGTAAATTAATTATACGTTAACGGAAACCCATCATGTGCTTGAAATAAGTATTTGATTTTTATATTTTATCATTCTAACTTCATTATTTACAAAAAAAAAAATGGTAAAACGAAAAAAAAGTTGGGCACCAGCAGGACTCGAACCTGGAACATTTGGGTCTTCTCATATGGATTTAGTACGATACTAAAAAGATAAAATAGCCAGTTGGTGATTTTAACTTTATTAGCAAAACACAATTTTTAACCTAGTATCATACTAGAAATGATTTAACATCGTTCTAAATCGTCTAAAATTTTGCGCCATTGTCTTTTGTTATCCTTTCAGCAAGCCAAGCCAGATCGTATCACATTGGTAAAGTTTTTTGCATACTTCTTATTCTCTCTTTAACGAAACAAATTGAATTGGCTTGGCGGTTGTTGGCGCGCACGTATTTACATAGCTAACCCTCTTTACTGGGGAAATTGGATAGGCATGGACTGATAAAAAGGAATGAAACGAACATATACCCAACCCATAGATATCTCCAGTTCAGATATGTATGAAGAGTAGTCGAGCCAACAAGTAGGTATCTCAAACATGTATGCATATGCAATGCAGCGGCCGGAGGCATATTTTCTGCTTCAACACTTATATTAAACGTACTAACACACAAGACACAAAGTTGCAAAGTGGCGAAGATAACGGTTCAAGTCAGATCATATACTACAAAACATTCGCATTACAATTTGTTGTCTGCTTCTCGCACTATCCCTACACATCGTTGGTTAAAAGCAATAATACTGTTGTATCTTGGTTAGGTATCTTACTGTCATATGAAAAGGAAGGAAACGAACTTACATCAAAAATGACACGTGCCGTGCACACAGAAGAAAACGAGAGGAGTCGAATCGTTTGATCGTACAACAACCATCAACTTTGAATCATCCTTCTCCAACCCCAGATGATAAGTACCAATTCCAATATACATAAAGCTATGAAGTGCCGAAGAAGAACAACAACTGTCTGGTGTGATGGAAACTTATAGGTACATTATCTACTTACGTGGAAAACGAAATACACAGCCGAGGTTTTATGTACTTGCTCTTGTTGCGTAGGTTTTTAGGGCGATGTTTTTTTTTTTTATAAAATAAAATTATGTACATATGTAGGTATTATAGCTACCCATCTACCTACCTACATAATGATGGACAGACAAATGTAAGAAACTACAACATCTATTTTCTTTAATTTTTATGAAATTAAAGATAGGTACCTATAGGTATTATGTATGTACCTACATATATCTACATTATTATATAGGTCTGTAGGTAAAAAAGGAATTGTTTTTTACAAAATTTGTTTTGTGAATGCTAAGTAGGTACCTACCTGATCAAGAAAGTGGGTAGGTATAATACTTAGATTTTATTTTAGGAATTTTACATCCTTCCTACCTACCTACATTAGACTGGACCTTAGGCACCTTAAACAAAAACACTTCTCCACCCGTCCATAGTTTCTAAATAATAAAAAAATCCCCTTATTTTTTCAGATTTTTTCCCCTCCCCTTAGTCGGCCTGTTTTCAATTAATGATTGATATACAGTCATGGCCACCTTATTAAGAACGATATTTTTATAGAATTTTAAAATGCATAACATTTGTATGGGAAATCTGTTTAGGGTGCATTGACTTGGCATAGCATGGTCGATAAGTTAGAAAAAAATGCTAGAATTGACCAGAAGTTTAAGACATTGAGGAACATGCTATGGAGTCTTATTCATTTGAAATCATGTCCATAAAATTTGTTTTTAAGGACGATAATGATCCAAGAAGTCCTCAACGGATTGCTAAGAAGGTGTTTGCGTGGTCAAGAAGTCATTTTTTAGATTAGACCGTCTAAAGCTCGGGCCTAAATTCTTTCGAGAACTTGAGGGGAGACTTCAAGGGATGGTTAAAGGGAAAAAAAAAAAAAACATTTTGATCAGAATGTTCTAAACATTGAGGAAATCTGATAGAGTACATACACCACTATCAAGATTCCATGCCTTACGCGAAAATATGCAAGGCATTTTGTCTGAAATTATAATGAATTAAGGTTTTCCTACAATATATTCACATTAACATATTGAAATTTCAAAGATTTTTAATGTTATGACAACATTTTGTTTCTGTTCTTAATTATATTGCCAGACGAAATAACAGTTAAATTAATGTATATTTTTTTAAAAATATTTTTTAAACATTACTCAAAGTGTACCGTAGTTCATGGGCTATTATTAAAACCACTACTAAACCTCAACAGATTTCTCAAACAAAAGTTATGCATTTTATAAATTTATAAAAATATCGTTCTTAATTAGGCGGCCACGACTGTATATATCAAAATTCATTCAGCCTTAATACTATTAAAAATTTCACATTTATTTTTTTTTTTTACTGTCACTGGTAAGTTTAAACTCATACAAATTAACATGGAAAATAATTATATGTGAGGAATTCTATTTTAACATACATTTAATTTAAAAAGTGAATTGCTATTTTTGTTCTATGAATTTGAAGAATGAACAAAAATAGAAATCTGCAAACTGTAAAAAAAACTTTTTTTCACTTTTTTTTGGAATTATGTAATAAGTTTTTGGCTGAAATTCCAGCCTAGTGTAATTAAATTGCAATTTTTAGGTAATTATTAATATAGAGGTACCTATGCCCAACCAATAAAAATCTTAACATTGCAGAAATTACGTTTGTACCTACCTACCCATCTATGATGTACCTATCTTCTTGTTACACAGTTAATTTTTTTTTCTAAGTACATACATTTTATTTCTTGTATTCTCTCTCCAATACTAACAACTTTCTCTAAGAATAATAATTTTTTAAGTAACCTCTTCATATTTAAAGGTACATACTTCGTTATTCAAATCTGACAAAACTCCTTGCTCGTTCCTGAACCCACGGAGGTCTTTAAAATCGAGAAAAGCTTACAAATCAACCGATTTTTAGGGGGTTTTCAGCCATTGATGGAGTAAAAAAGGCATATTTTGAAATTTTAAGGGGCATTTACTTGTGCTATTTAATTATTAGTATCCCTAGAGAGTCAAAAGAAATATTTTAAAGTCGGTCAAACCACGTTTGATACGCAAAATTCTTTATCATTTGTTGACTTTGAAAAAAAAAAACGTGTTTTTTACATAAAAATGGCCGCGGGGTCTAGAAGTACCATTTTAAAAAAATTACGGGACGTAAAAATACTTGTGTGGGTATCCTCTACAAGATCCACGATACCCATTTTGAATATCTGACAAAAATAAAATTATTAGACACTCCTAAGGTCGTTGTGCCACCCGATTTATTTTATTTTATTTATTTAGCATTCAAAAATGGTTTATCAGAACCTTATAAATCATTAGTAATGGCTGCAAGACCATCCAAGCTTGCAGAAGCAGTGCAAATTGCTTTAGAAGTTAGTCCTCAGCATTCTAGGCAAATAATGCATTTAAATAGGATACAGAGAGGTAGAGGTGGCACCAGAGGAAACTTTAACCGAAATTATTTAAATACAAACTCTTCATATCAGAACAATAATAGTAATTTCAACCAATTCAGGGGACAAAATATTAACAACAGAGGACATTACAGAACACAAAATTATAATGACAGGATAAATTTTCAGGGAAACGGGTACGATCTGCAGCCGACAAAACCCGGGGCCCATATACAGAAGAAGATAATTTACATTAAAAATTCTAACAAAGATACAAACTTTATACAATTAAAAATAAAAGGCAGAAATCAACCTATAAGTTTATTATTAGATACAGGAGCCGATATTTCAATAATTAAAAATAGCATAGTCAATAATAATTACAACATAGAATATGATAACAATTGTCAGAAAAATGGAATAGCAAATCTATAATAACAATAGGAATCACAAAATTAAATTTATGGTTCGAAGATAATGAAGTTGAACATAAATCTAGCATAATAGATAGTAAAATAAATTTAACCACTGATTTGATACTAGGAAGAGACTTTTTAATAAAGCATAATTGTAAAATTGATTAAGACGTGCACATAAACAATTTCCCTAGATGGAGAAGATATAGTATTGCCAATGAACATGAATACAAGAGATATTTATGATAATATAAAACTACCGCCAAGAACAGAGATAATTCATATGATGAATATAGATTTAAAAGAAAATAGTATAATACATGGAAAAGAAATTAAGAAAGGGATATTTTTAGCAAATACAATTATTCCAAAAGAAGGAAATAAGCATATAAAAATACTTAATACAACAGAGAATGAGGTCACTTTAAAACAAATTTCGTTAGAATTAGAACCAATCTCTACCTATCAAGTACTAAATTTTAAAAACAGATTAGAAGATGAAGATAGATTTAAACGAATACAAAGTGAAATAAAAGTAGATAACTTAGATAATAATGCAAAAGAAGACGTTTTTAGAATATGTTAACAAAGTCAAAATATATTTCATTTAGAAGGAGAAGAATTAAGTAAAAACAACTTTTAAGAGCAAAAAATAGCAATAACAGACAAAACACCAGTTTATATAAAAAATTACAGGTTACCACATGCAAATTTGCATGAAATAGAGGAACAGGTTGAAAAATTACTGGATGAGGACATAATTGAACCATCAACAAGTCCATATAACTCACCATTGCTGATTGTACCAAAGAAAAGCACAGGAGAATTAAAGAAGTGGAGATTAGTTGTAGATTTTAGGTCTCTGAATAAAAAAGTAGTTAATGACAAATTTCCATTAACCAGACTAGAAGATGTACTTGATAAATTAGGAAAGGCTAAATATTTTTCAACTTTAGATATGACAAGTTCATTTCATCAGATACCACTAAATCCAAGATCAAGACTATTAACAGCTTTTTCAACTGATTCGGGACACTTTCAATTCAAAAGATTACCTTTTGGATTAAAAATATCAACAAATAGCTTTCAAAGGATGTTATCAATTGCATTAAGTGGTTTGCAAGCATCCGCATTCTTATATGTAGATGATATATTTGTGTTTGGTTCAAATCTTAAGGAACATAGGCTGAGTTCATAATTGTAAAATATTTTCGGTAGCTCTACCGTAACGTTACTTTAAAACTTTTATGAACACAAAATATACAGTATCAATGCAGTACACAAACTTCGGCATAAACTCCGTTCATTTAAGTATACAGTAACTATACCCTGAAATTCATTGAGTTTTTTTTACGATAGGTCTAACGTGTCGCGTCGTGAGTTTCATTTGAAATGGGGAGGAAAAAAAATTTTTAATTTTATTTTGAATGTTTTAAATGTATCCAATTTAGGAACTTTGCATCCTTTTTTAATGCTAAGAAGAAAACGAATTATTATTTCTAAAATGTATTGCAAACCAGTGTTAAGGCAGATTCCGAAGAATACAGATTTTCTTAAAACAATACAAGAATATCCCGAAGACGTTTTTAGAAGTCATTTTCGTATTACCAGGTCTACATTTCAGGTAATTCCACTTCGATAGTGATTTAAACCCAGTCGTTCATTGAATAGTTAACACATTTCAGTGTGTTGAAAATGCTCTTAAGTCCCATTGGAAGAATCCTTCTCATGGTAGGCCAAAAAAGGCAAATTTGAAGGTTGCCCTTTACATAACCGTTTGGAAACTTGCAACATTGTTCATTCAGAGAAATAAGTAATTTTTTAATTTGGCTAAGGGTGCTGCTTTTAAATATTTTATAAAAACAACGAAATTAATATATATGATACGCAAATCATTTATAAAATGGCCAGAATCTAGTAGCAGGCAAAAGTGTGCAATGGATGGGTTTGCAAGTCTTCGGAATAATCCTTTTCCTAACGTTTAAGGTTGCTTAGACGGCACACACATACCAATAATAGCACCCAAAGTAGATAAAATAAGTTTCTATAATCGCAAAGGATCTTATTCTGTAAACATGCAGGTAAATTTATATTTTTGGTTTTAAATAATCATTTTATAAGTTGTAAACACATCTATTTCAGGCAATATGCGACCATAATCAAAAATTTATTGACATTTGTTTTGGTTTTCCAGGAAGTTGCCATGATGCATCTGTCTGTACCTTATCGCGATAATGGACGTCTTACCTCAGCTCAAAAGTCTTTCAACTATATACATAGCTCAACAAGAGTATGCATAGAGCAAGCATTCGGAAGATTAAAATCATTTTTCATTTCATTTCATTTATTTATTGTATAATTATACTCTGTAAGATACAATATCTTATAAACTAGAGCAAATTTCAGTAACTTAATAATATTTTTAAAAAAAAAGTGCTTTGTATTTAAAATGTGGAAATATGTATGCATTAAACAAATTAACAAACAATATGTATGTATGAAATATCAAGAAAAGAGAAAAAAAAATAAAATTTATGAAACTTCAAAATTAACTGAAAATTTAGTTTAAAAATTCATCATCATCACAATCACCATCAACATCATCATCAATGACATCATAAAATAATTACAAGGAGCTAGGAGAAGAATTCTCTTAGCATTCTTGCAAACAAGGTCGGGCTGCTTATAATTCTAACAGAGCGAGGGAGGGAGTTCCATAAACGAATAGAATGCACATAAAACTGCCGTTCAGATACCAAGAATCTGCAACGTACTGGAATAAGGTCGCAAGATCTTTCAGAACGCGTAAAATTAATTTTATTATATAAATATTCAGGCTGATGAGATTGTAATATATTGTGAAGCATGGTTAAAGTTCGTAATTTAAATAGATTATCGAATGAAATGCCATAGATAGACTTGGAAAAACTTGATATGTGGTCAAATCTTCTAAGACCATAAACATAGCGCGTAACACTGTTGAATGCAACGTTAAGTTTTCGTTTGTGCTCAAAGTCACAATTACTAAACACCTCACAACAGAAAAGCATAAGGGGCACTATCAATGTTTTGGCCAATATCAACCGGGTTTTCAAGGGCGTTATATGATGAGACGCCCAAAGCAATCGAAGACCTCCATATACCTTACCTAATGTCAAATTAATATGGGTGTTCCAACTTAGTGTTTTATTAAATGTTAGACCAAGATTTTTTGCAGAATCCACGAACTCGATAGCATAGTTATTCAAATATATTTCAGGGAAATATGATGTGTCAGATATAGTTCTAGAGATGACAAGGCATTTAGTTTTTTCGGATTTAAACAGAGATCGTTCTTGCGGGACCATATAACAATATTATTCAAGTCCTCATTGACTTCATGCACACCATTTTCGAGCATACCTAGATGAAAACTATTATATAATTGAACGTCATCTGCGTACATGTGCACAGAAGAATTCAGCGGGCTTGACGGAAGATCATTAATATACATCGAGAACAGCAAAGGGCCTAAAATAGAGCCCTGAGGGACACCTCTCTGCAAAGGGAGAAAATTTGACATGATATTGTTAGCAAAAACTGCCTGAGTTCTACCGGTTAAGTAAGAAAGAATAAGCTTGACTGATGGAAACGAAAAATGGAATTGAGTTTTAAGTTTTTCACAGAGTATAAAACGGTTAACGGTATCAAATGCCTTTGAAAAGTCAAGAAGCGTTAATATAGTCACTTTATCTTTATCCAAATTATTTCTAATATTTTCAACCACGTCAATTAAGGCTGTAGTACAGCTATGCTTAGGTCGGAAGCCTGATTGATTGATACAAATCAAGCTATTGTTTGTAAGAAAAGTTCTAATTTGGTGATTTATAAGTTTTTCCAAAACTTTCGAATGAAAAGGCAATATGGCTATGGGTCGATAGTCATCACCATTGCGATTTTTGGGAACAGGTATTATCTTGGCTTCTTTCCAAGCTGAAGGGAAAGAACTAGTCATTAAAATATTATTAAAGATGTAAGTTATGTGTTTGACTACATACGGGAGAATGGCTTTCAGAAAACCCGGATGGATTCCATCAGTTCCAATAGAGTTAGACTTAATAGCTAAAATGCTTTCTAAGACATCATACTCATTAACAGGTGATAAGCAAAACCCAGTGAAAGAAGAATTGTCATTTAGCGTTTCAGTCAAATCACAGCTACGGGTTTCAAAACCTGAAGAGTTTAAGGCAACAAAGTTATTATTAAGCTCGTTACAATCAATAGAAATAGCCTTGTTGCTAATTTGCTTACCTACTCCTATTTCTTTCAAATTCTTCCAAAGTTTTTCTTTGGCTAAAGATGGATCAAATTTAGGAGCATAAAACTGTTGCTTGGCTTCACGGATAAGAGATATTACTTTATTTCTTAAAATTTTGTATTCAATATGCATTGCTTCAAGCCTAAAATTTTTCCATAGTTTATATGCTAAATAACTTTCTCTTATTTGACTCTTAATAAAGTTGCTAAACCAGGGCTGTTCTTTTTTACTAGAATGCTTTGTTACAATTGGAACATGTAGGTTAAAAAGATAATTGATACTGTTTTGAAGAAATAACACCTGCTCATCAACAGTAGGCAAGCAATATAAATGGTACCACTCAATACGGTTCAAATCAGTTTCTAACTGCCACATGTTGACATTTTTTAAGTCTCTATAGCAGTAAATAGAAGAAGAGACCAAAGGTGAACATTCGAATGTGAGGTAAATTAAATCATGTTTAGAGAAACAGGATGCAGAGAGTTGGTCGTAAAGAAGAACCTTATCACTATGACTTACAAAAAACATATCAAGTAAAGTACTACTATGCCTTGTGAAATGGGTAGGAGTAGCTGTATTCACAGGAAATAAATTAAGTGAACCCATACTATCAACAAGTTCTGAACTCCTTAACACATCATGGTTGAAATCCCCCACAACAATTATATAAGGTGACACAAAGGTTAGTTCGTCTAATATTGAGAATAATGGTGTTAATTCAATATTCCGATTTGGGCGATATACCGATCCTAATAATACTTTATTGTTATTACACTTAATTTCAATGAATAAATATTCTACTTCGCTACCTGGTGAGGACTTGCGAATTATTTTGCAGTTTAAGTCTTTGCGAGTAAATATTGCAACACCCCCACCTCTACGATAACTTCTATCACAGCGAAACACATTAAAACCATTCATGCTACAAGAAATATCATGAGAGAACCAAGTTTCACAAACACATACAATATCAATATTCGAATGTTCAAACAAATAACGAAATTCATCTATCTTAGGAATTAAACTTTGGGCATTTATATGGCAGACCTTCAGACCAGCATACCGCTCACCTAAAATTCGTATCATCGACCGCGTAGAGCCATGTTCATCCTCGTACAGGGAATCCCAGTTACGATAATCAAAGTTAGAATTAGCCATTACAATAAACAAAAAAGTAATTAGGACAAAAATTAATGTTTAGAATTCTGAAGTACATAGACTGCAAAAATTTGAATTTTGTAAAATATATAGTCATATCTTGTGTCATTCTTCATAACATTATCATCGAACAAGAAAAGGAAGAAGGTAATTTAAGTATCCATGAATCCGATGATGACGAAATTTATGACCACCCTTAAAACTTAAATGAATCAGAAGAAGCTCGAGCTAAAAGAGACGGAATTGCGATGCTGTTTTCCTCATAGCTTGCAAATTCAAATATTTCTAAACTGCAAATGGCTACATTACTTCAAATAAAACAATTTAAAACCATTGTGTTAAATAGATACATTATTTTATTGGACTTCATTTAATTCTATACATCATATAAGGCATGTATATATTTAGTAGGAACAACAAAACTTAAACATTTACTTCTTGATAAATAAAAACTTATACAAACAAAACATAAACAAAACTGGAATCAAAAATCTGGCATTCGGTGCAAATCATCTTTAAGAGAAAAAAGAAGTTCCAGTTTTTGTCTTTCTATTTCGAGACGTTCGCGTTCCACAGAAACCAGTTCGTTGTGGCGCCGCTCGTCCTCAATAGCTTCTTTTGCCAAGAATTCCAATATTTCGTTCTTGTTGACGGTGGAGTTTTTAATCTTTTTCTTTCGAGGTTCTCGATTTGGTTCTTCTTTAACATTTTCTTTGTCGTATAATTCATCCCCAAAAATTTCAGCTATCAGCTCAGGCGGTGGGTCAATACTGTGTCGAGTTCCATAAACTTCGTCAAAATCTTCAAAAAAATCCCATGTTGTAGCGTCTCGTCCACTTTCCTTATTTCTTTTCTTTATTCTTCTGTACGACATCATTAGGTTAAGAAATTTCCTTGAAATCTCTGCTTTATCATTTGGGAATGAAGGAGCAACCTGAATAATGTTTGATAAGACTTTCCCCCAAAGGACTGCTTTCTTTCTTCGTCCTGAAGAAAAATCTTCCTCCATTCCCAGGCGTACTGAGACCAGAAGTTTGGTGTCGCTATTGGTCCAATTTTTTTGATCAGGGTCTGTCCTGAAATATTTTAATTATATTTATTTATCATTATTTCATAAAAAGTTGTTTTTAACAATATAATTGCAAAAAATTTAAAAAAAGACATAAACATTACTCACATGCTTGCTTGTTTACTTTTGTGCAACAGAAAATTGAAAGATACAAGTTTGCGATACTTTTACTGTAGTATTTCAGTATAACTACAATAATGAACACAAGTGATGCCAAACTTCTACAGAAATATTACTTGTTTTATACATTAATGAACGCGATACTGGTAGTGTTGCTGTATCTTTACAATTATGAACTCAGCCATAATAACAACCTAACAGAAGTTTTTAAGAGGTTACGTAAATATAATTTAAAATTAAACCTAAGCAAATGTAATTTCCTTCGACCGGAAGTAGTTTATCTTGGACATCTAATAACTTCACAAGGAGTAACCACAGACCCGAGTAAATATTAATGTCATAAAAGAATACCCAAAACCAGATAATGCAGATAAGTTCGAAGATTTTAAGCTTTCTGTAACTATTACAGACGTTTCATTAAAAATTTCGCTGAAATTGCAAAACCTTTGAATCAATTATTAAAGAAAGACCAAATCTTTAGCTGGACACAAAATTGTCAAAATGCTTTTGAGAACCTTAAAAGAAAATTAATAACACCTCCAATACTAAGCTATCCGGATTTCTCAAAACCGTTCATATTAACAACAGATGCATCAAACTATGCATTAGGAGCCATTTTATCTCAAGGAGAAGTAGGTAATGACAAACCCATTGCATATGCAAGTAAATCATTAAACAAACATGAGCTTAATAAAGCAGTGATAGAAAAAGAACTACTTGGTATACATTGGGGAATAAATCATTTCAGACCATATTTATACGGTAGGCGATTTGTTGTTTATACAGATCACAGGCCATTAGTTAGTCTTTTTACTCATAAAAATCCTTTATCTAAATTAACTAGAATTAGAGAGGATTTAATGGATTACGATTTTGATATAATTTTTAAGCAAGGAAAGATGAATACAAATGCTGGTGCATTATCTAGAATAAAGTTAAGTTCAGAAGAATTAAAAGCAATGATACCAGTAAACAATATAAATGTCCTAACAAGAGCAATGAAGTTGAAAGATAAGGAAGATATTAGTGAAAGAGAAGAAAATCCGGAAATTATGCCACCAGTGGAGACTGTACACCTCCACATATGGGAATGCATATCTATCTCAGACACAAGAAACGTTAAGAAATTGAAATTTGAAAATATAAAGAATTTAATGGGACCACCAAAAGAAACAATATATGCAGTTAAAGATATAATACATTTTGGATACAATGATAATTCTCTATCAGAGTTAAAATTGATTTTGAAGAAATTGTTATCCTTTACAAAACATGTGAAAATAGAAAAGCTAGCGCTAGCAATGAATAATGAAATATTTAAAACAATATCAGTGCACAAATTTAAAAAGATATTTACAGAACTGCAAGAGAATAAGAAAGAAAATTGTCTAGACATTATATTATACAATTTACCAAGAAGAATAGAGCATGTGAGTGAGATGAACGATTTAATAAAAGAATGTAATGATGACAAGTTAGGAGGACATATAGGTATTAGAAGATGTACAGCGAAGCTTAAGCAGAAATATGTATGGAAGAATATGAAAAAGATGGTTAGGAAATATATAAATAATTGTAAGATTTGTAATGAAGTTAAAATAAGTAAATACACTAAAGAACGATTCACAAGGACAGAAACACCAAGCACATCATTCGAGGTGATAACTGTAGATACAGTAGGACCATTGAGACCATCAAATAGGTATAGGTACATTCTTACAATTCAATGTGAATTAACAAAATTCGTTGAAGCGTTTCCATTAGTCACGAAAGATGTCATTTCAGTAGCAAAAACTATTGTGGAGAAATTCATTTTGAAATATGGTTGTTTTAGGAAATTGAAAACAGACAAAGGTACAAAATTCACTAATGAACTACTAGTAAATATCTGCAAGCTACTCAAAATAGAAAAAGCCACCTCAACACCATATCACCATGAAACCCTAGGCTCAATAGAAAGAAATCATAGAGTTCTAAACGACTACTTAATGACAACAGACGGAAAAGACAACTGGGAAGAATTACTACCTTACTACACCTACACATACAATACTACACCACACAGTGCTACCAATAACACACCATTTGAATTAGTATACGGGAAATTATGTGATTTACCTTGTGAGATCATTAAAAATAAAGAAAGTATTTATAACATTAATAATTATGTGAATGAATTAAAATTAAAATTACAATATGCACATAATAAAGCTAAACATAATGAAGTATGTAATAATCAATCTAATGTTAATAAATCAAACTTTAAAGTAGGAGATTATGTTTATATAAAAGTAGGAAATAAAAAGAAACTAGATAATCCATTTAAAGGTCCTTATAAAATAATTGAACAAAAAGGTCCAAATAGCATTATAAAAACTGAAAAAGAAAATAAAGAAGTACATAACAACAATTAAATAAGAGCCAGAAATAAATAAAAAAAAAAAAATATGTATGTAATTATAAATTCTTTTCTGTACCAACATTTAAAATTACTATTCAAATTCTCAAATCATTTAACCTCCAATTTAAAAAAAAAACATACTGTCAAAATAATTTTTTTCATTAAAAGATAAAAAAAAAAAAAATCATTTTTTTCTAAAGGGTGAGTATGTTGTGTGTAACACCTAAAACCAAAACAATAAATAAATTTAAACAATAACAATAATATTCAAAATGTAATATTCATGAACTCGACGCATATCGACCTACATTGGATTATGTTGAAAATGATCAGCCGTCACCAAGCGATACCATCGTGCATTGAACTGATCATGTTACACAGTGTCATAGTCGGTCGCTATGCACCAAGTGCATTTAAAATAACCCAATATTGATTTTTGTTTATGACTGCGTCACATTGACTGAGCGATCGGAATGCCTTTGGGGAAATACAACCGAAAGTATATTTTGTCAAGTGGACATTTAATTCTTACGTCATGTGGGGTAATATATTGTAGGTCATAAGCAAAATAAATAAAGAAAGAACTAGGATTAGAATATGTATGAAAATTAAATTTGTAGAAATAGTTGTAAGTATTAATAGAAGACAATTTGGAAAATAAAATCAGTCAAAGTTAAAACCATAACCACGACTCATCTTATTTAATATCGTGCATTTTGATGCTCGGACTAATAAGCGGCTTTTGTACTAAAGCTAAGAAATTGACTTCGTTCTTTAAGAACTAGACTTCCTCGTCAATCATAACAATACGTATTTGTAGCTGGTTTTTTCCATTGCCAGGTTGGATAATTATTGTGTTGTTTATTATAGTTGTGTGGGTTATTTTTATAACCACTTGGACCAGGTTTCACATCATAAACGTTTTGACCTTGTTGTTGGTTTATCTGTGCATGGGCCTATTTAAGATGGTTTGTGTTATTCCTATTCAAAGGTCTATTAATGGAACTACCGAGAACCATAGGTTCTAATCGTTGGGTCAGCTGACGATAGTCATTTCCTCTTTGTGTTGGGAATTGCTGTTCGTAATAATTATTTCGAGGAGGAAATCTTAAAGCGTTTTCTTTTTTATGTTCGCGAGGTCCGTAATTTGTGGCAAAAATGCTCTGACATTATTAGAATCAAGCTCCTGTGCTTTAGCTAAAGCGCTTGGTAGATCTTGAGGACAAATAGAAAATATTATGTTAGATAGATTGCCGTTCAGGCTGGATATGAACACTCTCAGCGCGTTCTGTCTGTGATTTTTGCAGAATTCGTATTAAACTGCTGTGTTTGAACCATGAGTCATTATGGTTTTGTTTATTAAAAGGGTGAGCTTTTCATTAACATTATTGTATTATTCTAATACAGAGTTATTTCCCTGTCTAAGAACGCTGAGTTCTTGTTCGATCATGTGGAGAGGTATTTTGTCTGCATATGCGAAATCTTACCTTGATAAAATGGCATCTAGATTTAGGACAGTACCGTGATTTGTTAAAATATCATTAGCTGCACCAGAAATTTTATTCTTAAATATAGTCAATGCAGCGAAATATCTCTTACTACCTGGTGTATATAATAACATGGCATTTTGAGTGTCTTCACGCCAACTAACGCAAGCGTTCTGGCGCCCAGAAAATTCTGGTAATGATTTTATGACATCGAGAGTCTCATTATCTTGTAAAGTCGGATCTGTACATTGTTTTTCGTAAGAAAATATATTAGAACCTGTAATGAGTTGCGATATTTGGTTTGTAAGGTTAAGTATTTGACCGCCATATACTTCCTTAAATGATTCTTTCATAATAATCATTTGTTTGTTAATTGCCTGGGCAATTAATGCGTCTGTATCTGTACCGGTTCTACGATAGTCATTTCGATACTATTGCTGATACTATTGGTGGATGATCTACAACTTCTTCTTTTTACTTGTTTAAATTTTAACACTTTTTCTTTCCTACTTTTTCTTAAATCTCTTATGCTATCACTTATAAATTTACTTGTTTAAACATTTCCTAATAATGATTTCTTACTCTATAATCTAACTTCTCCTTTGATACGGTTTGAAGTTTGATTTTTTCTCTCCGTGTTGATTAATATCAGGATACTCTTTCTTGTGCTGCTTTCTCCTATCTTTGATGCAGGACACTTTGGCCTTTTTTTTGGCAGGATCTCACTCACTGATTCTACTTTATTTTTTCGAACTTTTTTAGCGCGTGAGGATCCCGGTTGAGCCCCCAATTAAAAAGTAACGTTTACTTTATTAATAAAAAAATAATCTTTATTTTGATTAAAATACTAAATTTAATTCTTAAACATTAAAAACGACACGCAGCATAACCGAACTAGTTCATGATGAAAAAGAAGTAACTTGTAGTGGCATCCTGGCTCCTCTTTTATACCTACTTCTTGGTTTGGGAAGTATGAGGTAGTGCTGATAAGATTCCTTTGTTGCGAGGGATGTGTGATCGTCTGGTACGTGGTATCAGCGAGGTTTTGTTTTTCATGTTTATTTAGGTTTGGTTTACCTTGTGCAGATTTGTTTAGGTTTCAAAATCTTTACTCAAGATTATGTTGGTGCCCGTGCGCAAAAGGGTATTTAGTTTAATCGGATTGCTTGGTGACTTAACTCCGTCCTTGGTTTTAGATGTTGCGTCCTGCTACATCATAATCTCTGAGAAATCCTTCGATACGTCTTGTTTGCATCTCATAGTGTTCTTCAGGAGTTAAAGTATTCCTTCTTTTGCATTTAATGACTGCCGATATTAATAATGCAATTGTTAAAAGTAATGTTGTTGTTCTAATAATTGGGCTAGATGCAATGTCCTGTCTTAGGGAACTTTGATCCTTCTAGGATGCTTTCCAATGGGTAATTCTTCTATTTAATTTTGCTACATACCGCCTTTTTATTGTTCAGTAAATTTGATATACAACTGTCGTTTCTTACTATCTTACAATAGTAATTGTTTAATTCATTTTTACAATCTTTTAAATTAGTATAGATATTATTTGCAAAGTGCAATCTGGTTTGATATTACAATTTTACCATCATTTTGGCTTATGGTTCTTACTTCGTAAAGTTAACATTTAGATATTATAATTGGATATTTTATCAAAATTACAATTATATCTCCTTTTTGTATAATCTTAAATTTAGATACATCTAGTTAATCTGAAATTGATAGGCTTATATTTTTGTTTTTAACTATTTCTTTTATATTTTTAACGTTTAATACATTTGGATTTAGATTTCCTAGTTTTGACATTAATATAGTGTTAATGACATTTTGAAGTTCTAGAGTTATAATTTTATTTTGTTTTATTACAACATTATCTATAAATGAATTTCAAAAATTTTCAATGAGCTTGAAGATCTTCGAATTTATTATAAATTGTTTATTATTGTTTTGTACAAGATCATTTATTTTATTCTCAATTATTATTTTATCATCATGGCCAGGTGAACCCGCTATCCATTTCCATACCGAACCAATAGTATCTATAGCTCTCTTGTTTCGATGAGTTAAGGTCAGTTGGTCAAGCAAGCCTTCGATTATTGCAAAATCGTCTTCGTGTTTATCATTAAATGGTATGCCTTGGTATGTAGTTTGCTCATGATGATTTTTGAGCATTGTTTTAAGCTTTCTCGACTGTTTGCTTGATTTTCGTTAAATTTGTTACATGAAATAAGTTTGCGTGATTTACATATGTTATATTATTCATTATTATACATTATTATTTTCTATTAGGAGATAATCCTCTCTTGAATAATCTACTATTTGCGCTGTGCAAGCAGTAAGAAGGGTGAGCAGAATGAACATCATTGTCTGGAATGAGGAATAATTTTTAAATTATCTTTATGAACTACTCTTTCATTTTTTAATTTAATAGTACGACCCAAATCTTCATCTAATGTTGTTTTCTTATATTTTGGTTTTAGTTTTCCCCAATGGTTGTTAGTCGTTTTGTCATAAACTATATCATCTTTCGCTAATTTAATTTCAGATCTAATTTTATTTCTTGCTTTAAGAGTAGGCTCTTGAGCTTATTTAAGTTTGCCAACAACATTTGTATGGTCTGTTTTATTAAAAAGGATTTCGAAAGGTTTGGCATTAACAATTGAAGCTCCGAGAAAAAGGATATTAATTTAACGTGTTTTATAACTCCAAAATAATTCCAAAATATTAAAAAAGGCACTGCTATTTGATACAGGTGAGTCCTTATTCAATAATTGCATTTATTTTCTCAAACGCGCGTATCTATAAGTGATTCTGCTCATAACCTCACTGCATATGAACAAACGCAAAGTAGGCGATATCTCCCCAGAAACCTTCAGTAGACAAAAAAAAAAGCGCAGTTTTGTGAAAAAATGTCCAAATCAGAAGAATCTGTTGGAAAAATGAGCAAAATCGATTTGGCTGAATTGATTTCCGATTTGCTTGATGTAAAATTGAAAGACACGGCAACAAAAAACGACATCGAAGAAATAGCCATTGTAAACAAACAAAACAAAAATTGCTGGAGCAAAACATCAAATTAGCTAAGAAAGTGACTGCCCTTGAAGAAAAATGCCAAATATTGGAATGGCGAATGGATTAAATGCAGAAAAAAGATACGAAAAAGAATTTGATGATGCGAGTTGATGTACAAGATGGGAGAGATGAGAAAGAACTTATAAAAAGCGTGAGTTCGGCTTTAATTCAACCTACAATTACAGATATCTTCCAAATCAATGAACTAAGGTCAGTCAACACAAATACAAAAAATTTCGTTGTCAAATTGGCATCAAAACAACAGGTTATTACTGCCTTAAAAGCATCAAGAACACTGCAGAACATCGGAGTAACCATCTTCAAAGATCTTCCGTTCACAATACGACAAAAGCGAAACCATTTGTTGAAAGTAAGAAGAAAACTTTTGGAAGTAAACACCAAATTAAAAGTATTAGTTCGAGATGACAATATAATTGTAAACAATAAAGTTTTCCGCTGGAGCCAAACATTTTGGCTTGTGCACAACAACACCGCAGATGGAATTTCAGAATTAAGTCAAATTTACCACCGCGAAGTTAGCCGACCGACTTTCGATTTTCAAAAAAAAAAAAATGTCAGGCGATAGACATCTTTAGGGTCATACCATTTCTGCAAAAAAATAATGGGTCACTCCCACACTTTTTTTTTTTTTAAATATAAACAATTTGCACTTTGTATGGAGCTTTTAAATTCCTATAACTCCGTAACCAAATTGAATACCAAATGCAAAAGGACTTTTATTTAGTGACCCTAAAAAGATTCAAATGGTCATCCAAAAATTTGATTAGAAAACTACGTAATTTGTTAGTAAATCAATAATTAAAATCTTAACCAACCAAAAAGTTAACTATACATACATATGTTATCATAAAAATCAGCCACGAAAATATAATACTGAACGTAGCTTGATGGATGTGCCGCCGCCGCCTCAGTCGATCTTGAACTGTGGAGGTGAGCGAACGTTAAGCGACTTTCCCAGTGTTTTCAAATTAAAATCGTGTTTGCCTTAGTACAAGTTTAGCCAACAGATTTTTATATAGTGCAATAGCACAAAAGTAGAGTGGCCGATCCCGAAGCCGAAGATAGCCGGTTCAATCCCCAGTCGGGGTCAAATATTTTATCGGCTTTTTTCCACAACAGAGAAGTCGAAAACTTCATAGAGTGGGAAAAAACTCATTTGCGTGAAGGAAAGAAGAGTGCGGGGCCATCGAAAGGTGGTGCACCAGCACCAACAACAATGCCAGCAACGGCAACAGCAACTGGAGCATCGAAAGATGTCCCAGTGGATAGTAAGGCAACAACAACAATAAAGCCGACAACGGCAAAAACAGCAAAGCCAGCAACGGCAGCCAAAGCGGGGACATCAAAATATGCCCTAGCAAC
Source organism: Melangyna quadrimaculata (assembly GCA_949320155.1). NCBI lineage: Eukaryota > Metazoa > Arthropoda > Insecta > Diptera > Syrphidae > Melangyna > Melangyna quadrimaculata. Next base: position 266,696,155 of record OX439483.1, read on the forward strand.
AAGCAGCTTCAAAAGGAAAAAACAACAATATGTTCCGAATTTGGTGAAGTGCACTGCACGTCCCACTGCCCCTTCAACACAGCAGCCAGCTGATGTTAGGAAGACGGTGCAAGAGGAAAGCTAAACAAAATCAGCAAGCAGTGAAATGCATCAGAAAGTTAATTCCTCGTCATCCAAAGTCATCGATGACGAGGAAATAGAATACATGTCTGAGGGTGGAGAAGAGCACCACACCAACGATGACAAAAATGCAACAGACCAGGCATCTGAAGAGGAGGAAAGAGAGGAGCATGCTCTCAATAGCATAGTTGAGAGAAAACAAAAACAAATAGAGCAGTTACGAGCAGAGGTGCAGGAAATTGTTAAAGCCCTCAAGTACAAGCAAGAAGCGCGAAGACAGCGAGAAAAGCAGGAGCGTGAAACTAAAAAGTCGTTACAGGCTCCACCAAAAGTAGCGCAACAGCAAACAAAAAATGCGGAGTTGCAACCGACAACTGTGCAGCCCCAGCAAGATAAACAAAATCAACCAGACCAGCCACAAAATAAGCTGCAGTTAAAACAAACACAGCAAACACAAAAACAACAGCAACAGCAACAAGATAAAGAACAGCAACAAAAACAACAGCAGCAGATCCAGAAGCAGCAGCAGCAGAAACAACAACAGCAGCAGATACCGCAGCAGCAGAAGGAACACCAGCAGCAGCCACAGCCGTCAACGCAGATAAAAAAGAAAAGGTGCCACCAATAAACACGTATAAAATGGAATTACAGGACACAATAAAGTTATGTAAGTCGGCCATAGGCACTAATTTTACAATAAAAAGATTAAGTGTAGATAGGCACGCTATTCAGTGCTTTTCCATTAAAGATCATAAAATTATTAAAGATTTGTTAAAGGAATCCACAACGGCGTTCTTTAGTTTTACCCCAAAAACTGAAAAGTTTCAGACGGTCCTACTAAAGGGCATAGACTCCTAAACGGACCCACAGGTGCTCTTAAATGAGCTTCGCCAAAAAGCGAGCGACGATCTCGAATTTATCGTGGTTAAGCCGTTCGCTACAGTAAAGGCCAGGCGGGAGAAACGGAATCTGCCGTTCTTCCTGGTACAGCTTTCGCCCAGCAGCAAACTGGAAAGTCTGAGGAGTATCTCCGTCCTCGACTACCAGCTTGTGACTTGGGATAAATTAAAGAGGCGCGGCGACATGCTTCAATGCATGCGCTGCCAAAGGTTCGGCCATGCTGCGGCAAACTGCGAAATGCAGTCACGCTGCGTCAAGTGTGGTGAGAACCATATTGTAGGAGAGTGTAAGCTCGGGCAGGAAAGGGTCGAATTGACCCAACTTAAATGTGCACTTTGCCGAGGCGACGGGCACCCCGCAAACTATCGGGGATGTCCGACGATTCAGCAAATGAAACACAATAAAGCATCAAGGCAAGCAGAGATGATAGAAAGACGCCCACCAACGCGTCCTCAAACAACAATTTCCGCCAATCCCCAAATTTCCTACGCCCAAATGGCGTCAGGAATGGGAAAAAACGGTACAGCCTGCGCCAAAGGCAGCCCAACAGGCCCTTGTGCCTAAGGCTCCGGACGCACAGGCCGAAATAAGAGGTTTGCTACTGGCCATTCAGAGCCAAATAGCAGAACTTCAAAAACAGATAAGTGAGCAGGCGAAAAGGGTAGACAATATCTACTCTGCTTTGCCGATTAAGGGCTTAGGGCGCGCTGCCGGAGAGGCCCTGAAAGATCCTTGCTGTGAATGTAAATTCATTGATTAGGACCGAACGTAGAGCAAATCTATTCCAATTGTTGAAAGATCAGAGTCCTGATGTGTTTATGGCCAGCGAAACTAAGCTGAACCAGAAACATAAATTGACTAACAATAATCACAATATCGTACGAAGAGATCGGCCCAACTCCACTTTGGGGGAGGAGTCGCAATCTTTGTACGAAAAGGCATAAATTATAAAGTAATATATAATAGTGAAGTACGCAGATTTCGGTTGCTTGAGGCGTGTATCGTATGCATTCCTCTCAAACATGGGAAGCGAATGTATGCGATCGCGGCTTATGCACCGGAATCACCTCAGCCAACTGAATTTTTAACAGAGCTCGAAAAACTTTTTCAATGCTTACAATTGAACTCGGAAGAGAATTACTATCTCATGGCCGGTGATTTTAATGCCAAACATATAGATTGGGGAAATCAAATACAAAATCCGAGAGGTAGCCATCTATTTAATTGGATGTGTCAATACAACGTTGAGTATATGCTCGACCTTTTGGCTACTGATAGGCCTTCGTTTCCAAGGAGCGGTTCCTATCTGGATCTATTGTTGAAAGACACAAGACTGATAATTACTGACACTGTGGGTCAACGACCAAGAAACTGTTTACGAACGATCGAGTACGACAGTGACCACTGCGGACTTGCTGCCGTAATTCAACTTCCGAACGAGCTCGTGGAGTTGGAGGAGTATGTGCCAGTGCATTCTTACAATTACAGTAAGACTCGCTGGCCACGCTTCACCAGCGCTTTATCGAGTGAACTACGAATGAACAACATATGCCCACCAAATGACAGGAATTTAACAAATACCGAAATTGACGATTACTTGGAAAAGATGGACAGTACAATCCAACGAACAATGGAAAAAACAATACCAAAATACAAAGAACGCGAAGCCACAGATATGTACCGCAACGCGACCATCGACGCACTACACAGACAAAAAAGTGGACTTTTGACAAGACTGAAACTCTTGTACAGACGTTTTACTGACATACACGATCTGGAGATTAGGACACTGAAGTCGTCAATTAAAAACATCAACCAATTGATCAAGGAAAATTACCGGTTGTCTATTAATTTATATTGGGACAACAAAATTCGGGCCGTTAATTCTAGCGACCCGAGTATGTTTCCTCAAATTAATAAAATATTTAGACGGAATGATCAAAACGAACTTCCGTGTCTTAAGCTTCAGAGAACGACAGAGAACAGAGACGTACTTCTGATAGCAGGCATAGATCCAGAGGAAGCCGTCTTGGACGATGACCTCCTTATAATCGAAGATCCTCGTGAGAAAGTGGAGGCTGTGGGGGCTGCTTTCCAGCAAGTGTACAAGGTGAATGCTAGCATTCGCCCGAACCATGACCTGGAAAACAGAGCCTTGCTTCACCACTTCTACCTTCGAAATGAAATGACGCAATGGCGATCAGAGAATCTCGGTTTCACCGGGTTCAATGAAGAACACTTGGCAAACGCCACCATCGCCGAGCGAAACGGGGCTAATTCCCTGTTAATTTCGAAAGTTGAGCTCCAGCTCATCTTCGCTTCATTAAAGAAAAAGAAGTCAGCAGGAATCGATGGTATATCCAACGTTGTACTGCGACATCTGCCTCAGGAAGCAGTTGACATTTATGCCACACTGTTTAACAACGCTCTGAATAATGCATATTATCCAGGGCGGTGGAAGACAGCTGTGGTTCATCCTCTCCCGAAAAAGGGTAAGGACAACTCCAATCCGGCGAATCTCCGGTCGATAAGTCTTCTTCCGAGTATCAGTAAGGTATTTGAGAAAGTTATAAATAGAGCTCTGTCCAAGTGGGCGGAGGACAACAATATCATACCGGACAATCAGTTCGGTTTTAAGGCGGGACATGACACCATTCACGCCGCGTCTAAGCTCGTTTCTGATGTCCAATGGAACAAATCTAAAAGACAGTGTACGGGTGCTTGTCTGGTTGACTTGGAGAAAGCTTTCGACACCGCATGGTTAGAAGGTCTGTATCTAAAGCTAGCCAGACTGGGCATAAGTAAACCGCTTTTGTATATGCTTTATGATATGCTCAATGGTAGAAAGTTTGTTGTCAAAATTGGCAATGTAACTTCTACCGCAATCTTCGAAATTAAAAATGGTCTTCAACAGGGAGCGGTGAACTCACCGATTCTATTCAGTATTTACACCAGCGATCTGATAGGTAGTCTAGCCCATGCCATAGCGTATGCCGACGATCTAATTGCGTACAGAACAGCTCCAACAGTTGAGGTCATCAGAATTCTCTTACAGCGTGACTTCGACAAGATTCAGCGATATTGCGATGACTGGAAGTTAAAAATCAACTTTCAGAAATCAATTCAATTCTATTCAGGACTCCATTGCATGGAGCCCCTAGGGATACAAGAAAGAACTGGCGCAAGCTGGTGATCGTAGGGCCACATGGACATCCACTGGCGAATAAAAGTGTAGTAAAGTACCTTGGCATCTGGATGGATCAGTATTTGTATTTCGACAGACATATAAATGCTGCTCTGACCAGAGCCAGGGGAGCTTTTGCCCTGACAAAACGGTTGTTTTATAGCAGCCGTCTTGACAGCAGGGTTAAGGTGATTTGCTACATGGCCCTTATCCGGCCAATGATTGCCTATGGATGCCCGGTGTGGTTCAACGTTGCCCCATCTCAAATGGAAAAGATTCGGGTGTTTGAGAGGCAGTGTCTTCGACGCTGCCTTGGATTACACAGAACACCAGAGTCGGAGTACAAACATTATTATTCCAACGAGGTTCTATACAATGGAGCCAACATTAACAGAATCGATAATTTTATAATCAAGCTGATTCGGGGTCACATTGCAAGAGCGATGTCCTCATCCAATAGATTAATTTTTGGGGCTTACTACCCCAACACCGATTACTACGAGAGTGTGCGTTTAAGTGGATTTATCCCACCCGATGCTTTCCTCTACTTAGACAGTCGAGGGCTGATACAGGATTGAGCGGCGGTTCCGCTAATCTAGCACGTCGGCCGCAGAACTGTAGATAGGCGACTCCTTTATAGTCGCGACGTCCTCGCACAGGGCGGAGCAGAGCGCCTTCGGTTCAGTAGGACTGTGTCCGATCGGGACCGAAGAGATAGGGGAAAACAAGAGAACCAGTTTTGGTGGTTTAATGAAGAATTAGATACAATATAGTTGACTTAGTTTTCTCGTCTTGGCCGACTTACATAGTTTTAAGTGTATTAATTAAGTAGGGACATTCAGGTGGCACAAAAAAAAAAAAAAAAAAAAATTATAAAATCAAAAAAAACCTAAAAAAAAAAATAAAAAAAAAAATAAAAAATGCTTGCTGTGGCTGTTCTAGTTTTAAGGTAGTAGTTAGTAGTTTTATAGTAGTCCTAAGTAGTTTTAATTAGTTTTTAATTAGCTTTAAGTTTTATATAAGAAAGTAACCAAGTTTTTAAAAAAAAAAAAGTCTTTCTTGGTAAAAAATAAAACCAATTAAAGATATTATTTTTAAGATAGTTCGTAGGCCGAAAGGCATTAGCATTAAGTTATTGTTTAATTTAGAGCGCCCGCTTAGGGCCAGTAAGTTATTTTTAAGATATTGATAAGTAGGCTAGTTTTTCATGAATTTTTGTCTCGCTTTAAGATAGTTATAAGAAAATGAATAAATAAAAATGAATTTAAAAAAAAAAAATGTGTTACCGCCTATGGTGCCAGGGGTCGCAGGTTCAAACCTCGCGACCTACTTTTATTTTTAAAATATACTTATGTTTTTTTTATGTGTTTAACTTTTAACAAATGTTCTCGGCAGGGGGTAGTTCGAAAAAATGGCTTAAGAGCGTCTGGTTGAGCATAAAAAACGTTAAAATTTGAAAATTATTACAATGTATATTTTATTAATATAAAAGAGAAATGTCGTGTGCGTATAACTCGAGAATGGATCGTTCGATTTTTACGATTTTGGGCTTGATGAACTCGTATTGGCTCAAAGAAGGACGTAGGACACTGGAGGAAAATCCCGGAAAATTTCCAGGAAAACGGGGAACATCCAGTTTTTAATGCATAACTCGAGAACGGTTGCTTAGATATTTACGATTTTGAGCTTGATGAATTCGTATTGGCTCAAGGAAGGGCATAGGACACTGGAGGAAAATCTTCGAAAATGTTTAGGAAAATTGGTAATCGCGGAACATAGTTTGATTTTTAAGATTTTGGGATTGATGGATTCGTGATGGCCCAAAGGAGGAATATGAGGTGTTCTTTTCGTTTCGGCATTCAAATTGAATTGTATATTTGCTATTGCGTTCGGTCAAATTAAAAAAAAAAAATGTCAGGCGATAGACCTCTTTTAGGTCATACCATTTCTGCAAAAAAATAATGGGTCACTCCCACTCTTTTTTTTATAGGATAAACAAGTTGCACTTTGTATGGGGCTTTTAAATGCATGTAACTCGGTAACCAAATTGAATTCCAAATGCAAAAGGACTTTTATTTAGTGACCCTAAAAAGATTCAAATGGTCATCCAAAAATTTGATAAGAAAACCTCGTAATTTGTTAATAAAACAATAATTCAAATCTTAACCAACCGATAAGTTAACTATACATACATATGTTATCATAAAAGTCAGCCATGAAAATATAAAATTGAACGTATGGTGCCAGCGTTCCAAGGTTCGAACCTCGTGATTTACTTTTTTTTTTTTTAATAAAATTATGTTTTTTTTTTTGTTTTATGTGTTTAACTTGTAACAAATGTTCTCGGCAGGGGGTAATTCGAAAAAAAAAGTGGCTTAACAGCGTCTGGTTGAGCATAAAAAAACATAAAATTTTAAAAATTATTACAATTTTCATTTAAATATTTTAATTATTATCGATTTAAAAATGTTAACGACCGATTTGATACAAGTTGTACCTGAGATGGAATTATGAAAGAAAAAAATATTTTCAAATTAGGGTGGCTCAAAAAATGTCAACTTCTTTGTTCTTTGACCGATTTTGTTAAAATTTTAATATGTTTTAGATGTCAATGTTTTAGTTCACAAAATGTCAACTTCTTTGTTCTTTGACCGATTTTGATAAAATTCAAATATGTTGAGCTGACATAGACTTATGGTAGAACAATCTTTTTCAAATTATGGTGGCACACAAAAATATTCACTTTTATGTTCTTTGAAAAAAAGACGAGACAAACAAAATACGAATTGTATACGTATGTATAATCAGTCTCATAAAGGCATCGTGCAAGCATTGTGCTGTTATTATTTTTCAATATTAATAACACACAATAAAAATGAACCTGCTCATTCTTGTCATAATAATGCCAGAACTTCAAATAGTCATTATTTTGTCTTCGTTTACATGCATGTCATTAATGAATTAATTTTGCCATTATTTTACCATTGTATACCCCGCTTATGTGAGGTACTGAAGCGAGCTTCAAGCTTGATTGGCCCCTTTGTAAACCTACATTGAGTTGAAATGAAAGCAGTGGCATATCCGTCGTTCATCTCCAGTGAAGGCAGCAAGTGAAAACGAGTTGAATTTTTTGATAAAAAACGTGGGTCGAAGAGTCGGTCTGATGGATTTGTTGACAACAGTGTTCTTGCATATTATGTGTGAGTAAAATTATTTATTTGTTTTGATAACTATGCGAAGAACGTACTTAAATTTAAAAGACTTTACCTGTGTGAAATGAATATAGACCATTTCCTTCATCTGTAATCTTAATACCATATCAACTCAACTTAAAACGCGGTTCTCAACTCAGGTGACGAAAAACTTGGGTCTACAATCCGACCCTTATCTAATACTACGTTTCCACCAGACACTAAACCGAGATTTAGTAAGATTATCACAAATCTCCTTGAAATCTACAAGATTTACCATACAAATTTTAATCTCCTCAAATGATGATTTCAAATAAAACTCATTCAAACCTACTTGGAAACATTAGTTTGTCAAATCAAACAAACTTTTTTTTTCAAATAATAATTGTGGAACCGACCCATTTTCGTTTATTGACAGATGGAAATGTAAATTAAAACTTTCCATCTCACTTCCACTTCATATCAAAAAAATGAAACACCATTTGAATCGTTTTGCCATAATCGTCTTTTTGTGCTGTGGAAACACCAAACAAATTTCATTACCTAAATCTCGGTTTAGTGGTTGGTGGAAACGTAGTATAAGTGCCCGATTACACGATTCGTTTTTTCGGTTGTTTCGTCTTTCGCCTTTTTGACAGATTGGGTGAATGGAGAAGAAATGTAGGGGGAAGGAAGTAACGAAAGCAGGAATGAAAATTTCAAGACTTTTTCTGGTTGAACTTTGACGTTTCTGATTTGGCAACCACAATGCTCCTCGATGTTAGCAAAAAACGATTTGAACAAAAATGATTGAATTGGAAAATTGTTTTTCGTAAATGGATATACCTAATATACTATTGTATTTGAGAAATAAGTGATTAAAAAATATTTTTATTTATTACTAATGATTATTTTCTTACAAAACAACCCCAAATTGCATGAAAGTCAAAATAACGAATGGAAGTACGTATGCATTTTCGCGAACCATGTAATTATGAACGTTCGTGCCTGTCAAAAAGAAGAAAGAGGAAACGACCGAAAAAAAGAATCGTGTAATCAGGCTCTAACTCGATCTTTCTATACTGCATGAAAACGGGGTATTAATGACGGGTTTTATGACAGTTTTGTCATTCCTGTGTATTGAGATCAGTGCGACTCAGTAGGATAGTGTAGAAGTCATTGACACATTATACATGGACTGCTAGTCGATTGTCATTCCCATATGGGGCACCTCCACAGGCCATGAAAAAAAATGAGTCTAAAAATCCATGTCCAGTGAATGCAATTGTAGTTGTGTATTTATATTTGTTTGTATTGCATAGTTTTACCCCAAACTACATTTGTGTATACATTCTTTTTTTTTAGATATATGTATATAAATATAGTTTCTGGAAAAGCCCAATTGATGCAAAGTGGCAAAAAAAAAACTATTATTCCTGAGGCTATCGGATGCTAGTTTGTTTTTTATTTTTGTTTTTTTTTTAATAGAGACAATGCCAGCTATAAATATTAAGGCTCTCCCAAACAAGCGCGAAATATTTGGCGCGGCGAAGAAAGACCCCTTTCACACAAGGAAACTGAGTTGCCGGGGATGTTTTAGTTTGCTGGTGAGAAGACGTAAAAGGAAGACAAAAAACCTCCCGTCACACCCTTCCCGTCTACAAACTAGCTTGTTTCTGGCAACTCAGTTTCCTTGTGTGAAAGCGGTCAAACAAACACCGTTGGTATATGGGCACTCTATGGTGGATTTACATGTATCTTCGTCTGACTTCTGCAAAAAATAAAAAAGGGGATGCAAAATTAATACTTACATTTGTTGGGTAAAGAGGGAACACCAAAATGCAGAAGATCTTCGTACATGCAGACTATAGGTAGTGCCATAGTGCAGATATGAAGACGAACATGTTCATCTTCTTGATGGTTCTCTTTCACACGCTCGGGGTTTTGGCATAAATCTGTCCCGCTCTACTTTTCTTCATATTTTTAGACAGATACATGTAAATCCAGCGTTATTTATCACCATGAAAATACATTTTGACAGAGGCTAATGTTGCTCCGTCGTTTTTTCGGTTGTTTCGTCTTTCGCCTTTTTGACAGATTGGGTGAATGGAGAAGAAATGTAGGGGGAAGGAAGTAACGAAAGCAGGAATGAAAATTTCAAGACTTTTTCTGGTTGAACTTTGACGTTTCTGATTTGGCAACCACAATGCTCCTCGATGTTAGCAAAAAACGATTTGAACAAAAATGATTGAATTGGAAAATTGTTTTTCGTAATTGGATATACCTAATATACTATTGTATTTGAGAAATAAGTGATTAAAAAATATTTTTATTTATTACTAATGATTATTTTCTTACAAAACAACCCCAAATTGCATGAAAGTCAAAATAACGAATGGAAGTACGTATGCATTTTCGCGAACCATGTAATTATGAACGTTCGTGCCTGTCAAAAAGAAGAAAGAGGAAACGACCGAAAAAAAGAATCGTGTAATCAGGCTCTAACTCGATCTTTCTATACTGCATGAAAACGGGGTATTAATGACGGGTTTTATGACAGTTTTGTCATTCCTGTGTATTGAGATCAGTGCGACTCAGTAGGATAGTGTAGAAGTCATTGACACATTATACATGGACTGCTAGTCGATTGTCATTCCCATATGGGGCACCTCCACAGGCCATGAAAAAAAATGAGTCTAAAAATCCATGTCCAGTGAATGCAATTGTAGTTGTGTATTTATATTTGTTTGTATTGCATAGTTTTACCCCAAACTACATTTGTGTATACATTCTTTTTTTTTAGATATATGTATATAAATATAGTTTCTGGAAAAGCCCAATTGATGCAAAGTGGCAAAAAAAAAACTATTATTCCTGAGGCTATCGGATGCTAGTTTGTTTTTTATTTTTGTTTTTTTTTTAATAGAGACAATGCCAGCTATAAATATTAAGGCTCTCCCAAACAAGCGCGAAATATTTGGCGCGGCGAAGAAAGACCCCTTTCACACAAGGAAACTGAGTTGCCGGGGATGTTTTAGTTTGCTGGTGAGAAGACGTAAAAGGAAGACAAAAAACCTCCCGTCACACCCTTCCCGTCTACAAACTAGCTTGTTTCTGGCAACTCAGTTTCCTTGTGTGAAAGCGGTCAAACAAACACCGTTGGTATATGGGCACTCTATGGTGGATTTACATGTATCTTCGTCTGACTTCTGCAAAAAATAAAAAAGGGGATGCAAAATTAATACTTACATTTGTTGGGTAAAGAGGGAACACCAAAATGCAGAAGATCTTCGTACATGCAGACTATAGGTAGTGCCATAGTGCAGATATGAAGACGAACATGTTCATCTTCTTGATGGTTCTCTTTCACACGCTCGGGGTTTTGGCATAAATCTGTCCCGCTCTACTTTTCTTCATATTTTTAGACAGATACATGTAAATCCAGCGTTATTTATCACCATGAAAATACATTTTGACAGAGGCTAATGTTGCTCCGTCGCGTTGGTGTGGTTCGCCTTGTGCAAAATGGTTTCTTTCCGATTTTGTAAAGTTTCACCGTCATGCAACTTTCAGTCACGAAACTAAAATGAAACATATGCATTTATATGAAAGTGCTCACACCTGCATGTGTGCGCACTTTTATATAAATGCATATGATTCATTTTAGAAACCAAACAGATTTGTGACTGAAAGTTGCATGTGGGCGCCACCCCTTAGGCATTACAATAACACAAACAAATCTAGATTTCTTATGCTGTGGCTTCATTTACAATATTTTTGGCAATATGGCAATTTATTTTTTGGGTGGGCATTTCATTGCCAGGCAATTTCTGCAAAATTAACAGTTTCTTATAATATAAAACATAATTTCACTTATATTTTTCACGATTTTTTATATTTCCACCTTTAATATCAAAATTAATAACAGCACAATGCTTATGAGACTGATTATACATACATACATATACAATTCGTTTTTTGTTTGTCTCGTCTTTTTTTCAAAGAACATAAAAGTGAATATTTTTGTGTGCCACCATAATTTGAAAAAGATTGTTCTACCATAACTCTATGTCAGCTCAACATGTTTGAATTTTATCAAAATCGGTCAAAGAACAAAGAAGTTGACATTTTTTTTGAACTAAAACATTGACATCTAAAACATATTAAAATTTTAACAAAATGGGTCAATGAACAAAGAAGTTGACATTTTTTGAGCCACCCTAATTTGAAAATATTTTTTTCTTTCATAATTCCATCTCAGGTACAACTTGTATCAAATCGGTCGTTAACATTTTTAAATCGATAATAATTAAAATATTTAAATGAAAATTGTAATAATTTTTAAAATTTTATGTTTTTTATGCTCAACCAGACGCTGTTAAGCCATTTTTTTTTTCGAATTACCCCCTGCCGAGAAGATTTGTTACAAGTTAAACACATAAAACAAAAAAAAAAACATAAGTTTATTAAAAAAAAAAAAAAAAAAGTAAATCGCGAGGTTCGAACCTGGGACCCCTGGCACCATAGGCGGTAACACATCCATCAAGCTACGTTCAGTATTATATTTTCATGGCTGATTTTTATGATATCATATGTATGTATAGTTAACTTTTCGGTTGGTTAAGATTTTAATTATTGATTTACTAACAAATTACGAGGTTTTCTAATCAAATTTTTGTATGACCATTTGAATCGTTTTAGGGTCACTAAATAAAAGTCCTTTTGCATTTGGTATTCAATTTGGTTACCGAGTTATAGGCATTTAAAAGCCCCATACAAAGTGCAAATTGTTTATATTAAAAAAAAAAAAGTGTGGGAGTGACCCATTATTTTTTTGCAGAATAGGTATGACCCTAAAGAGGTCTATCGCCTGACATTTTTTTTTTTTTTTGAAAATCGGTCGGCTAACTTCGCGGTGGTGTCAAATTTATCAAACAGACTTGAGCAATCAGCTGGGCAACTTGATGGAGGAAGAAGAACGTTAGAAGACAAATAGAAACAGAGCGACACCTAGCTCTCAAATAATAGGAAACAGCTTAGTCAGGACTCGAACCTTTCAATTATTTTCGAATGCGAACTCGAAAAAAAACAAGCATAGGGTAAAGGCGCCGTCTGCCATAATAAGTATTTAAATTATAAATTAAAAAATTAAAAAATAATTAGTTGCAATATAGAAGGCCTAAGTAATAAGTCATTATGTTCAAAATTGTATGAATTATTAAATAATTATGATTTTGTGTTCTTGTATATAACATTTGTTATTGAAGATTATTATTTGTATGCAGAGCGTTTCAAAAATGTTAACTTTCGATGGGTGCCAGCAATAAAGCGAAATACGAGAGGAAGACCGAGTGGTGGATGTTACTTTGGGTACAAGAAATCTTTGGAAAACATTTCTTGTCAATTTATAGCAGGGTAGGTAGGTAGAGATGGCGGTCACAAGCATCCTTGCTCGATGACCCAATTAACGCTGTAATGCGCCGTTTTGATACCATAACTCGTTTGAGCTGTGGGTTAAAAGAACATTTTTAAAGAAAAAGAGGGTATTTGGTGATAGATCTCCCAACGGATCATCGCCTACGCCCGAGTTCAGCTGCAGTATGCTACGCTAAGCAATTTGCTGATTTGCCCGGGACGCATACGATCTGATCCCTTAGGGTGATCGTCTAGTCGCACACTCGGATATGGTTATCTCTGTACACCTCCGTCTGTTTGCACAACATGACTTGTGGTTACCAGAGAAAGTACCACCCGCCTGTATGACCAGACGCTTTTATTGGATTTAGACATGAGATGAAACTTATTAAGGATTTGGACATAGGAAAAACACCCGATAGGACCAAAGTTCGCAACTAAAAACCATCTACACGGTGCCAACTAGGCAACTTGTTGACTGGTATTGAAGCGAAGGTTGGCACAACCGTGTGATCCTCCGGTCCTCGTGCACCATGAGCCACCTTCAAAAACCAGTAGTCTGCTAGCTCACAGTCATAGGAGTTTGCGGAAGAAAATGGTGCAAAAGGAAACCGAAGTTAATTCTAGATCCATTGAAACATTCTTGAACTTGAAAATAGGAAAACACTCAAAAGGGTCGAAGTCCGCAACTAAGACCCATCAACACTGTGCCACCTAGGCACTTGTTGGCTGGTATTGAAGCGGAGATCGGCCCAATTGTGTGATCGTCCGGTCCTCGTGCACCATGAGCCACCTTCAAAAACCGTTAGTCTGCTAGCTCGCAGTCATAGGAGTTTGGGGAAGAAGACGGTGCAAGAGGAACCGAAGTGAATCCTAGATCCATTTCGTCGCGTTGAGGAAAGAAGTCAAATCTTTGATCTTCGTTCCGGAGAGTTCTTGAAGGTCGTCAAAAAAGGGCTTCCCGAAAGATTGTTGCCTCATTCTGGCCAAAGCGGGACATTTACAGAAGAAATGAAAGACTGTTTCCTTTTTCTGCTGGTCCCCACAACTACGACAGTGAGTAATGTAGGGGATGCCAAGCTTCGCCGCATGTTCTCCTATTGGCCAGTGTCCAGTGCATGTTGCAACAATCCTTGCTATATCTCGCCTGGGTCTGCACATTAGGTTAATAGTTCGGGATTTATTATAGGTAGGCCAGATTTTTCTAGCAATAATGCAGTTAGTTAAACTATTCCACCTACGATTAGATTCTGAGAGAAAAATTGAGAATATATTGCCCTTCATAACTCCAAGAGGAATACTGACTCTTTCCGCAAGTGAGTTATGAAGGGCTGAACCTTGCCTGGCCAGCTCGACAGCCCGCTCATTCCCCTCAATGCCACTGTGACCCGGAACCCAGATAAGAGTGACCCTGAGGTTAGTGTTCAGATTAAGAAGCTCTTCCTGGCATTGAGGTACTAATTTTGAGGATGATGTAGCCGAATTAATGGCTTTGACAGCCGCTTGACTGTCTGAGAAAATAGCTGTATTTCGGTTCTGGTTTGGATTTTGTTTAAGTAGCTTGTATGCTTCCCTGATCGCCAGTACTTCAGCCTGAAAGTCACTAGCAAAGTCAGGTAGCCGAAAAGACCTGGATATATTTAGGGACTCTGAGAAAATACCCGCATCAACACCGCACTCCATCTTTGACCCATCAGTAAAGATAGTTGTGTCGAAGTCTTTCGTCGCAAAGTCATCATTCCAATAATTTCTGGATGGGAATATAACTTTAAAATCTTTACCGAGGCTCATTGAAGGGGTGATGTTGCTGTGCCCATAGGGGTTGGCAAACCAGGAGTTCGATTCTTTTAGTCTTATCGCGCTGCAAGATACTAGGTATTTAATGTGTAAATCTAGTGGTAAAAGGTGTACAAAAATTCCTAAAGCATCTATTGGACAGGATCGAATAGCCCCTATGTTGCCAATGCTAGCTGTTCTTTGAACCTTCCTAAGTTTGTTGATATTATACAAATTCTTTAATGCTGGCCACCACACAATCGAACCATACGTGAGAATAGGTCGCACCACGGCTGTGTATGTCCATAAAATCATTTTTGACTGGAGGCCCCACCTCTTACCAAAAGTTTTGCTACAGGCATAGAAAGCTATACAGGCCTTCTTAACCCGTTCTTCAATGTTTAATTTCCAGTTTAATTTAGGGTCGAGAATTACACCCAGATATTTTGCACTGGAGGAGAGCGAAAGTGTTTGACCGTTGAGTCGAGGTAGATTGAAGGGGTCTATCTTTGTTTTGGTAGTAAAAAGTATAAGTTCAGTTTTGCTTTGATTAATACCTAGTCCGCAGCTCGCAGCCCAGTTACTAACCTTCCTTAAAGCCACCTCCGTGATCTCACTTATCACAGGGGTAAACTTACCCGATACTAGTAGCACCAAATCATCGGCATACGCGACCGCCTTCACTCCACCCCTCTCTAACTTAGCGAGAATTTTATTCATGACTAAAAGCCAAAGAAGAGGAGACAGAACACCACCCTGGGGTGTTCCTCTACTGACGTATTTGGTTAATATTGTATTTCCTAACGTAGATTGAATCCCTCTATCCCTGAGCATGGAAACTATCCACTCCCGGATGTAGATCCTTACACCAAAGTCAATAAGGGCTTCTAGAATGGACTCAGTTAGGACGTTGTTGAAAGCCCCTTCTACATCTAAGAAGGTGGCGAGTGTATATTCTTTGAAGTTAATAGTTTTCTCAATTGTACGAACTACCTCGTGAAGGGCCGTCTCCGTGGACTTACCCTTTAGGTATGCGTGTTGAGAGTTTTCAAGAGGGCATCCAACTAGGATGTCCCTAATGTGTTTGTCTAGGATGCGCTCCATCGTTTTAAGCACGAAAGAGGTCAGACTAATTGGTCGAAAATCCTTCGCGGATTCATGGGCCCTTCTACCGACCTTCGGGATGAAAACTACTCTGACATGTCTCCATGTCTCGGGTACATGGTTGAGATAGAGGCAACCTTTGAAAATTATTTCCAGCCAAGGAACAACCACTTCTTGCAGTTTTTGGAGCATAATAGGCAGTATGCCATCCAGGCCTGGAGATTTATATGGAGAGAAGGAATTAAATGCCCAGGCATTCAAGTGGTTCCGGTTTACTGTTTTCACACCCCGGAAAGTGTGTCGTCATCAGTAGTTCCAAGGATTCAGCTGGAGAGACTGCCCACTCCCCATCGTTCTTTTTTCAAAAAAGACGGGTTGCAATGCTCTTTTGACAGAACTCTACCAAGTCTTGCGGAGTCTTTGATGTTTTCTATTGACTCGCAGTACTCCCTCCAGCCTTGTTTTTCGGCTATATTTAACTGGGCAAGAGATCTTGAACGCCGTGTTCATAGATGCTTCAAAGGTTTTCACCTTTGACTCTAGATCTGCAACCGATTCTGGACTCAGATTGGGTATATTGCGCAGTTTAGAATTAAAAATTTTACTGAACTTCTTCCAGTCAATTCGTTTGGGATTTCTATAAGGAGGAGGGGTTTCAGACTCAAAGTCTATGCTGAAGAGTATCCACCTGTGATCCGAAAACGAATTCAGAAGAGATACCCTCCAATTTTCCACTAATAGATTAAAGTTATTGTTGACAATAGTAACATCGAGCACATCTTCCCAACCTTCAAAATTTTCAGAGCTCGGAAAGACGAAAGTGGGAATATTACCTCTGTTACAAACAGTTAAATTATTATCAATGACAAAACTAAAAAGAGACTCACCTCGTTCGTTTATCTCGGAACTTCCCCAAAGGGTGTGTCTTGCGTTTGCATCACATCCAATCAGGAGGTTTGTTTTTTGAGCTTTCGCCTCGGCTATGAATGCGCATACTTCTTCTGGTGGTGACTGCTGGTCATGCCCGAAGTAAGCAGATGCCAAGATTAAGCCGTCTGCATTTTTTGCTTCCAACTTGACGACTGTCAGATCAGGAGTGCTAAGATTAGGACACAGAAAAGCTTTTAAGTGTTTTTTAGCTAAAATACAAGTTCTAGGCTTACCATCGTTTGTGTTTGCGATCTTGTAGATCAGGTCGTATTGTTTGTCTTGGAGGCCTCTCACTCTAGAGCGATTGACCCATACTTCTTGGACGATGCCTACATCTATATTTTCCTCACTCAGGAAAACTCTCAGATTATCCGAGGCACATTTTGAGTGCTTCAGGTTAATCTGAATGACTTTTAGCAGCGCGTTTTTTAATTTTCTTTCGATTCTGCAAAGCCAGGGCCCGGCGACTCGCTAGGGACCTCGACTCCATCAGTGACATCGTCTAGCTCAATGTGTCACCAACTTTGCCGGGGTCTGCTCCCTGGTTCTGCAGAATTTTAATTTTCGCACATCTTATGCCAAAACGCAGCTTGAATTCGGCCTTCTTGAGAGCCCCAATGCTTTCCTCGCTGATCATCAGAAGGTAAGATGCATTGTTCTTTTGCGATTCCTCCGCCTCAATGACTGTCCAGTCGTGCATCGGAATCAGTGGATTTAACCTCTGAAGACCACGGATCAGCTCCTGTCCGCTTGGCTTGATGCTCATGAGGGGCAACCAGATGCGAGCCTTAGGTCGTTTAGGGATGTCCTTAGCTGGGATGAGCTTGAGGTCCTAAGGAACTCCCTAGAGAACACGTCTGTGCACCTGATTACCCTGTATCCCCTGAGCACCACGTCAGAGTCAAAACTAGGGTAAGGGCCCTCGATCGCCGAAATGGTATAAGAAAACACCATCTCCGAGAGCTTGGCCTCGATGGAGTTCCACACAATAAGCAGAGCTCTGCTCAGCCTCCTGATTCTTGGCAATTTTGTCAAAAATAAAGGTGGCCTTCTTGAACTCCAACCTGCGAAGAACACCCGCTGATTGCTTTTTACCTCGGGCAGCACCGCTATGGCTGGCGTTGCTACCTGAGGGTACGTTGGGTTTTGTTCGGTCGAAACACAGGGGCACTGTGGCTGGTACTGGCTGTGCTTCCAGTTTCTGTAGGTTGCCCTACAATGGTCTCCTGACTGGAGGCCAAAAGTTCATCCTCTGTGTCGGCGGATGGTAAAACGTCTGTCATGTCTAAATCGTCCATAGTATGAAAAATTAAATAAGAATCCCACGACTAGGTCGGAAAGGAAAGGTCAGCCCCGGCAGAGCCGATATACCGGGGTAAGGCAAAGAGTATGACGGACCCTGCCAAGGCGTCCGAAAGAGCTCGTTAGCGACTGGTTTACCCCCCAGCCTTCCATTTCTTCGGAAACGATTATGAAAATCGCTCACACCACCACTGAAAATTAGAGACCCCGTATCTATGGTCAAATCGCATTGCTGAGCGTTTAACTATTGAGAAGTAAAGGAACGTCTAAGCAATTCGACCTGACCTTAGCTGATCACTATTTATAGCAGAGGAGGAAGTAATTTTTTTAAATATCGAAATAAATGCTACGAAATTTATTGTAATACCATCATACGTTAATTGCAATCATTGGGATAGAGGTTTTGGAATATTGATTGATTTTCTAGAACGCAATAGTGCTAATAATTCATGCTTATAGGTGATCTAAACGCAAGGATAGGGAGAGAAGAAGGGCAAGAAAATAGATTTGCGGGCAAAGTAAGAAATTCAAAGGATACACCGTTAAATCCAAGAGGTATTAAGCTTTTAGAGTTGTGTGATTCATTTGGACTGCATATCATGAATGGTGTAAGCGAATCGGATAAAGATGGTGAATATACCTTTGTAGGACAGCAAGGTTCTTCAATTGTCGACTTCTGCCTAGCAAGAGGCGAATGGTTGTCAATAATGCATGATTTTGAGGTTTTGAGTGTTCCTTATTCTGATTGCATGTTTATTACGGTTACACTAAACCCATATCTTATATCTCGGGAAGAGTCGACGGAACTTAAACTGCCCCCACAACTGCGTTGGAAGGAAAACAAGGCAAATGAGTATCGAGAGAACTTAGATCAAAACCTTCAAGCGGTAACAGAGCTTAATAGAGGTGATATCGAGCGCATAATAAAATCTTCACATCCGGTTGCCAGACAATTACAAAGGAGAAGTGGTTTGATTTGGATCGTGAAGTGGCTCGAAAGAAGTCCTTCGGATGGCTTAGAGCATTTCGAAAACTAAACCATCCAGCTATTAAAACACGCTATATTGAAGCAAACGCCTTTTATAAGAACATTTTTAGAGATAAAAAAATAAAATATTATTAAAGTACAGCTTTAAAACTGACCTACTGTAGAGACGCAAAAGAATTTTGGAAAGCGATAAAATCGTTCAACGGGAAGGGTCTACAAATAAGCGAAAAACGTTCTGTTGTTTTATTAAAGGAACACTTGCAAAGACTTTTAAGCCCTGATATAGCTACACAAACTATTCTCTATGCAAAACCTTGTTTTTGGGACGATATTTTGGACTCTTCGTTTACCTTTGAAGAAGTACTTTCTACAACGGCCAAACTAAAGAAAGGGAAATCACCAGGAGCTGATAGAATTACAGCTGAGTTCCTCAAATATGGAACAGTGGAACTTGTACTTAAACTTACGGAGACCTTCAATGCAATAATGGAAACAGGAAACATACCGCAGCAGTTTAAGGAATCAATAATATTCCCAATTCATAAAAAAGGTGACATTTCGGATCCAAAGAACTACCGCGGGATTTCCTTTCTCAATGTGTCATATAAAGTTTTTGTCTCTCTTTTGAACAATCGACTGTGTGAATGGATAAACCACTATAAGAAGCTCAAAGAATTGCAAGCAGGCTTTAAGAACGGATATTCTACCTGTGATAACATCTTTGTTTAAAGAAGCATAGCGGGAACCTTTCTTGTACAGAAAAAAAGTTATACGTATTCTTCGTTGACTTAAAGGCAGCCTTCGACAGCATTGAAAGAAGAGCGTTGATTTACAAACTATACGCTGCTGGCATGACATCGAAGCTTGGAAACGTGTTAGAAAAGCTGTATGATGGGAACCGGGCATCGGTATGGAATGGAGATGAAATATCAGACTACTTCAAAACAACAATGGGAGTTAAACAAGGGTGCTCCCTAAGTCCAAACCTCTTTGCTCTATTCATCGATGATCTATTTGACTTTTTGCCAAGTGGTATTGAAGTTGCTGGAATGGGGAATAAAGCCCTTCTTTTTGCTGACGACGTTGTCCTTTTTGCTTATTCACCGGAAACTCTTCAACTTATGATCAATCGACTTGGTGTATATTGCATGTTGTGAAATTTGACGGTTAACTTAACCAAATCAAAAGTGATGGTGTTTAGGCAGGGTTCAGGCAGAATGTCCAGAAATGAGAAGTGGCCAGCGAACCGATCGAAGTCGTGAGATCCTATAAATATCTTGGTGTTAGTATAACAAGCAATTTAAATATGGAAAACCACCTAAAAGATAAACTTATAAAAGCTAAAAACGCAATAAGTGCTACATGGAAGAAATGCTTTGGAAAAAACCTAATTTCTCACAGCGTAAAGCATAAAGTCTTTGTATCAGTCGCGGAATCCGTAATGATGTATGCGGCCCAAACGTTGAGAAATACGAAACGGTAGAAAAATTGTTACGGTTTTATGTAAGAAGATGCTTCAAACTACTAAGCAATATACCTAATTACATTATCAATATTGAAACCGTCTTGTCACCTCGGTTTATTAAAACACTTAAGCTTCATATTGACTATTTAGGGAAAGTTCTTTGCATGCCACAAGGTAGATTGCCAAAAGTGATAGCGCTGCACACCATACGAAAGAGGTCCATTGGTATGATAAACTTAAAGAACTTGCTGAGCAGTGCGATGTGAACCTTAATCTTAGCCTGCAAAGTAACAGAAAGGATATCTAGGATACACTTTATAACATATTATATAAGGTTGACGAAAATTATAGAGCCGATTGCATAAACAAGGCAACATCTTCTGTTCATAGAGCTATTTACAGCGTTCTGGATCACAACCTATGTGAAAAGAATTATTTTGGGGCTGAGACTAGTCAAAACCTAATAACAGCAATATTTAAAATGCGAGGAGAGTTAGTAAGATTGAACTTCATCCCCCATCGCGACGATTTGCCAATTATTTGCAGTCTTTGTAACCTGGCTGTAAGAGAAGACATCATACATTTCATCGGAAAGTGTCCTGTCCTGAAGGAAGTAAGAAGAACTTTTCTTGGTAGTGACCTGAAAACGGTACCAGAAGTGCTAGCGGTGCTAAACTGCGAAGGTAATATATATCAGCTTTACAGTTATTATAGGAAAGCACTGACTTACAGAACTCAAATTTTAAATGAACCATTTAAAAAAAAAAAAAAAAAAAAAAAAAAATTGTATATACATACCTGCTTTTTAACTTTTTCAATAGTATATATTTTGATATTAAACATTTCCATTTATTGTATAAACTAATGTCAGTCGGGCAGACGGCAAAGCCATGCTTTAACGATTTTGTAATATAAATCTTTATATATTGTGCAATTGGAAACAGATAATAAATCAAATTCTGTCTATCTATATCTATCTTGTTTTGTTGTATTCCGTCCGATCCCTGGTTTCCGATCTAAAGACTGTGTTATTTTATCCTCTGCAATTTTTTTTATATATTTTAAAGATTATTAAATATTTGCAATCATTTACTGATTAAGTTGTATTATTAATCAATATTGTCGATTTTTTAATTTATCGCGAGTGATTTTTTGTCTCATTAAATAAAAAAAAAACTTCATTTGTGAAATAAAAATCGGACTAAACCATCGAAATTAACCTACATCTTATATTGAGTGATAAATGAAATCATTTCGTCTCTGTCACCCTTCCACTTCGCCGAACTTACTTAACATATTTCCTCATCTTCCCTGGTGAGTGCAATTTTTTATTTGTTTATGTTCTGCAATAACGAAGCAAAACAATTGAATCTACACACAATTAAAAAAAAAAAAAAATCTCAATTTTTCCTGAGCTCGTACTGTGCGCGCTGCATCTTGCCATCTCGCTGAGGCCATACATTTTTCATCTGTAATACTCGGGCAACTCGAAACTTGCCCCTTGTCTCATCTCTCCCGGTGAGTACTTTTTTAGTAGATGTTCTGCCATTAGTCATTGATACTTCAAATACGTTCATATATTTGATTCTTTTTTGCCAACAAAAACAACACCATCTGCAAGCTTTTGCAATCAAAAAACAGCTAAAAAATATTCACACACAATATATTCGATCTCTTCTTTTACCAACTCAATCATATGTAAATTATTGAAACCAAAGCACAGCATAGACACGAACCATTTTTGAGCTTTTTGTTCATATTCCATAAACTAAAGAAAGTACACTAGGAACCAACGTTTTCTGCAAAATAATTCAAAATTTTTTTTAAAGAAGTTATATAAATAATACAACATCTAATTTATTTTTTTAAAATCGACAAAATGCCTGCATGTGCGCATCCAAACTGCACTGTTACTGAAGTAAAGGCAAGTGTTTTTGAATGTAAAGGAATTTGTGGTAAATCTTTTCATCCAGTTTGCGTAGGCTTGAGCCGAAATACAAGAACTTACCTCAATGAATATTTAAAAACATTTTGGTATCTTTGTGAAGAATGCAAAACCATATCTTTAGCTCATATTCTACTGGTCATCGGCTGTAACAACGATAAAATATCATCGCTAATTGAAACGGTCTCAGACTTAGAAGCTAAATTTGACCAAGAACACCGACAAGCAAGCATGCTCATTTCCGACCACTGCGACTATATAACTAACGCAATGTCAAGCTGCACGAATGACTTAAACTCAACAATAAGACAAACAATTGTCACAACACCGCCCCAACAATCCTCCACATCGGATGGCGATTTATTTTCGGCCATCCAAACACTCATTTCCTCTTCAAATGAAACCACTTCAAATGTGTACTCACTACTTAAGAAAATTGACTCAAACATTACGAACTATTCAGAGTCTTCAAAAAGTATTCGTCATACTATTAATTACCTTTTGGATGATTCTACAACTATGAAAAAAGGGATGAATGATATCCTGGAAGAACTTAAAATCATTTCTAGTAGACCCGTTTCATCTTTTGCACCATCTTACCTACCAATAAGCAACACTCTATTGGATGAGTTGCAAGTTGCCGTGCACCCAATTAAAGATACTACGTCTACTTCACCTAAGACTGATAATTTAATTTTAGTTGATGCAATTACGGATTTAATTCCTAAACAACCAAGCGAAGAACCCCCTTCTTCATCTAATATGTACTGCCAACTCCAGCAATATAAACAACACTGTTTAAGATGCTAATTCAACATCAGTATCCAAAATCCAACAACTCAACTTTAGCTAATTCTTCAATAATCAAAAAGTTTGGCACCACCTGGACGCAACTTGAATGGAAAAACCGACTCAACGACTGGACACACCAAAACTCATATCATTATCCTCTTTTTACCTGAAAGGCGCTGCAAATAAAACAGATATTTATTGGATACAGAATTTTTTCAATAAAAAAAATTGGAATATCTGTCATACAAGCTCAGCTTATTCTGAAAAGACCTCAATCCTTAAAAATAGAAATTCCAATCAAATATGAATGGCTTTTTCTCAACGATTCTTAAAATCGATGGAATGACGATAACGCCCTGGATTAATCGAACGTCAAACAATCCCATAATAACGTCTAGACCTAAGTTTTTCAAGCAATATTATTGTAATTCTTTTTCAACTAACCATAACCAAGCTCCAACTCCATTATCTCAACATCCGCAACCTAACTTTACTCATTCTCACACTCTCAGCCCATCACAACCTTCTTGTAACAATAATCGTTTCCAACTTCCCCCACATCCTTCATATCGTAATAACAACAATTCCCAAATACATAGAAATCGGCCAAAAAATCCTTTTCTTTCCTAATAGTCAACCTCCTAAGCCTCAGTTCTTAACTGTTTACTATCAAAACGTCAGGGGTCAAAAACTACCTTTTGACATATTTGCCCTTACCGAAACAAACCTAACACCTGATTTTAATAACAGCGAAATTTTTACCTCCGATCTTAGCGTCTATCGTAAGGATATCCTAGTCACAGATGGCCGTGGTGTTCTCTTGGCAATAAATTCTAATTGGGACTCATCGTTGTTTATCATACCTAATATCCTTAACCTTGAAATAATTTGTGTAAAAGTCCGTGTATTCAAATACTTATTTATTGTGCTGTTATATACCCCCCTCCCAGCCTACTACTGTATATTAAATCTAAGTAGATGCAATTGATTATGTGGTTGATCATATTGAAACCGAAGATGATATAATTGTAGTTGGTGACTTCAACCTTCCCCGTCTAGTATGAGAAGTTTCTGAAGATGAGACCTGTTATGTCTCTACCAATGCAGTATCTGAAAAAGAAATTTTTTTTGTTGATAGACTTCTGTCTTCAAATCTCGCCCAGACTAGCGGAGTACAAAATCAATTGATGCTCTGAATACTGAAGTAATTGAAAATATTCTTTCTTACTCTCTCACATCGCAAAAATATAATTTCCGTAAGACTAACTATGATAAACCTAACGAGCTGATTGGTAAAATTAACTTCGACTTTATGACTATGGATTCGAATATTGAATTTATTATAACCACCTTTTACTCTCTTATACAAAATTGCTTGGCACAATCCACTCCACGTATGCCTCAAAAGAATTTTACAGCTTCTCCTTGCTGGTACACCAAAGAACTTCGCCTTCTTCGTAACAGAAGCAATAATCTTTGGAAAAAATTTCTCAGATCAACAGACAATGATCTTTCCAATAACGTTGTAGCCTTCAACAATTTTTCCAGCTTGTCTGAGTCTCTCTACTCCACTCAAATCATCTCATCAAAACTCAATCTGATCTTATCTCAAACCCGAGACACTTTTTTCAATTTATTAATTCTAAAAGAAAGTCAGATGGTTATCGCTCTACCTTGTAATACGACAATGCCTCATACGCTGATCCTAAAATTACTTCTAACTATTTCGCCGATTTTTTGGCCAAGCGTTTTCTTTCAGTAACTCAGATGTAGACATTGACTTTTTTAGTTATATGAATGGTTGTGCTAAGACGTCTTTGACATCGATATATATGTCAATTAACAGTGACTGACAAGATACGCATGCTTAAAGACGATTTTTCATCGGGTCCTGACGGCATTCCCCTATTGTTCTTTTTCAATTATTCATTTCTTGCTGCGTGTTTCCCAATCAATGGAAAGATTGTTTCATTAACGATATCAATAAAAAAGGATCTAAGAGTGATGTCTCAAATTAAAGACCAATAGCAAAACTTTCATGTATTCCTAAATTATTCGAGAGTATAGTTCACGATTACGTTGATACTCTTTTCTGATAAGCAACATGGCTTTCTAAAGGGTAGATCAACTACATCTAATCTTACTCAATTTGTATATAAAACTATTTGTGCCATGGAATTTGGCAGCGAAATTGATGCAGTTGCAACTGATTTCAGCAAAGCTTTTGATAAGATTTCTCACAATATTACTATAAATTAAATTGAAATCATATGGATTTCCGTCCCCATTTATATCTTGGGTTCAGTCCTATTTGACATCAGGCGTCCCACAAGGTAGTCACCTTGGCCCCCTTCTCTATTTGTTAAGTATAAATGACGTTGAACTTACTTTAGTAGGATCTGACCTGCAGATTTACGCTGATGACATGCGTATTTCAAAACATATTACATGCTCAGCTCGTACCCAGTTAGTACAAACCGACTTAAATAATTTCCTCACCTGGTGCAACCATAATTTTCTTGAACTTAACGTCAGTAAGTGCCAAGTCATTACTTATTCTCGCAGACGCCCCCCTCCCCCCAGCGTTACTATTTTATGAATAATGAACAAGTCTCGGTCGTCACATCTTTTTGTGACTTAGGAGTTCTTTGTGACAATCAGTTAAATTTTGGAGCTCATTATGATTTTATTATTAACAGGGCTAATTCAACTCTAGGATTCGTCAAGCGCTGGTCCAAGGAATTCTCAAATCCCTACGTCACTAAATCCTTATACGTTTCTTTTGTACGCCCTCTGCTTGAATATGCCTCTCCCGTCTGGTCACCTTATCATCATGTCCACATCCAGAGCATTGAAGCCGTTCAGCGCAGATTTATACGATTTTCTTTGCGCGGCCTCGGATGAGACGACCCATTTAGTTTCCCACCTTACGAAAACCGTCTTAAACTCATAAATTTACAGACATTAAGAGTACGTCGAGATAATGCTGACCTTCTTTTTTTACACCAGTTATTATCTGGAGGTATTGACTGCGTAGACTTGCTTCGCAAAGTAAAGCTGAACACAAACCAATCGCGTCTTAGATCTATACCACTCTTCCGGATACCCCATCACCGAGCTGAGTAATGCCAAAATGAACCACTTACAAGAATGCTTAGAAGTGCTAACATAGTACAGTCAACGAAGGAATTTTGCTTGCAAAAAATAGTGCTCTCTGGATTATTTTTTTATATGGTAGGGGTTAGCCCCAGGTATTACATACCCGAAGTCCCCAGCCCGCGGCCGCGAGCTAAACTCAGGAGGGGGGGTTAAAGGTATCCCTTTTTAGATTTTCGTGAATATTTCAACAACCTAGCATGTTAGCGGAAAAGTCTATTCTACTTAATTAGAGTCAATTAAATTGTCTATAAAAATGTATATTCACATTTTTTCTAGGGTCAATACTTAATAAGATGCGGGCGGTAGAAAAGTCAACAAATCTGAAAACACCTGTTATTGTCTTCGATATTGAATGTTTTTTGACCAATTCACCTGGAAAAAAACAAAAAACGTTAATACACATTTATTCACTGTTGTTTCATCATGTCGTGAAGCTAAGAAAGGAGTTATTATTTCCTTTTTTTTTCTATATACCCGAAACTATACGAAAAAGTTGATGTATACTAAATTAGGCAAAATTTAAATAGCAAGAGTTGTTTTCATATGGCACCAAAAAATGATAACGTTTTTTTTAAAGGAATACAATACAAAATTAGTTTGCCATAGAGGGGGGTTCTTTCTCCCCTTCTTTAGAGAGGAGGGGCATTTTTAAAAAAAAAAATTTAAAAGAATACAATACAAAATTAATTTGGCATAGAGGGAGGTTCTTTCTCCCCCCCCCTTTAGAGAGGAGGGCCATTTTTTAAAAAGTATTATTAAAAAACAACGACAAAACTTACAACAAAAAAAATTACCTTTTTTGAAAGCCAGAACTCCGTTCTTTTATTTTATTTTCAAATCAAGTTCTTGATGTCCATAGTTATTGTAAAAATTACTTTCAAACTAAAAATTGAAAAAAAAAAGTTGAAAATTTCGTTTTTGATTTTCTTATTTAAATTGTAAAATAAAATGCAGAATTGGCTTTTATTCTTCACAACCCCTATTAATTCTTAATTGAGAACTGAAAACTAAATGGTTCTATGTCTCCTAGTTTTTGAGAAAATTGAAAGTTACAACGACAATTTTTTTGATTATGTTTTATAATTTTTGTTATTACAATACTTTGTAGTATGTGATCGTCATAGAACCATTCAGTTTTCAGTTTTCAATTAAGAATTAATAGGGGTTGTGAAAAATAAAAGCCAATTCTTTTATTCTTTTATTTTACAATTTAAATAAAAAAACCAAAAACGAAATTTTCAACTTTTTTTTTTAAATTTTGAGTTTGAAAGTAATTTTAACAAAAACTTTCGACATCAATAACTTGATTTGAAAATAAAATAAAAGAACGGAGTTCTGGCTTTCAAAAAAGGTAAATTTTTTTGTTGAAAGTGTTGTCGTTGTTTTTTAATAATACTTTTTAAAAAATGTCCCTCCTCTCTAAAGGGGGGGAGAAAGAACCCCCCTCTATGCCAAATTAATTTTGTATTGTATTCTTTTAAAAAAAAGTAATAACTTGTTGGTGCCATATGAAAACAACTTGCTGTTTAAATTTTGCCTAATTTAGTATATATCAACTTTTTCGTATAGTTTCGCGTATATAGAAAAAAAAGGAAATTATAACTCCTTTCTTAGCTTCACGACATGATGAAACAACAGTGAATAAATGTGTATTAACTTTTTTTTTGTTTTTTCCATGTGAATTGGTAAAAAAACATTCAATATCTAAGACAATAACCGGTGTTTTCAGATTTGTTGACTTTTCTACCGCCCGCATCTCATTTAGTATTGACCCTTGAAAAAATGTGAATATACATTTTTATAGACAATTTAATTGTCTCTAATTAAGTAGTATAGACTATTCCGCTAACATGCTAGGTTGTTGAAATATTCACGAAAATCTAAAAAGGGGTACCTTTTACCCCCCCTCCTGAGATTAGCTCGAGGTCCGGGGCTGGGGACTTTGGGTATGTCATACCTGGGGTTAACCCCTACCATATAAAAAAATAATCCAGAGAGCACTCTTTTTTGCATTTATTTTATAATTTTGAGTCTTCGTTGACTGGGCTAACAACTCAACTATCTTTGAATTAAATAGTACAAAAACTGCCATAAAGAATGCTCTCCAATAATTATCCCTTCCATTCCCGAACCAGCCTTCCACACAAATCTATTATTACTGTTATTATTAATCTAGTTTTAAGAAATTTGTTGTTTAGTTTTAAGTTAAACATGCTTGAATAAAGCTTAAATAAATATAAAATGAATATTCTCTAGCAGCTCTGATTATTATTTCATCAGTATTTATCAATTTGAATTCTAGATGCAAACATCTTGCGATTTCTTGGACTGTCGAGTGAACTCTTTCAATTTGACCATTTGAAAGTGAATGTTTTGCATAAATTTCAATATTGTGACGTCTTAATAGTGCTTTAAAAGGTTGTGACGTAAATGTCGGGTCATTGTTACAAACGATGCGATGTTGGTGCATTCAGGGAAACTTTGGAGTACTTCTTATACTTTAGTACCCATGTTAAATTTGTTTTGTAATATTTGTACTGTTAAATATTTTGAATAAGCATCAATGCATGTTTAAACTTTCAGACCTTCGAATAACATAATGTCGATATGTAGAGCATCTCCCTCTTTTTTTGGAATTGGCTCCTCGCCAATTGGTTCAATATGAGGTTTGTGGTTGTATTTACTCTGGTTGGATATGTCGCAAGACCTAGTGTATTCTTCTACTTCTTCTCTCATGGAAGGCCAATAATATTGTTTTTCGATTTGTTTAATGTTTTCTTTGGCTCCGCGATGAGCTCTAAGATGAGTTTGCTCTATAATGATTGCCTGATCTTCCTTATTAGTAGTGTCTTCAACTAAGTTTGTACACCTTATGAATTTATTCGTAAATGTTTTAAACGTATCTTTTAGCTCGTGCATAATTTCTACAGTAGTTAGTATTGCTATTATACCCGGTTTCAAATATTTTTTGAAAACTTTAAATATGTCTGATGGGTCAGAATAATATGTATATTAGATGCCTTACTTTATTGTGGAATGGGTTTATTTGTTCGTGAGTAAAAGTTAAACCTTTATTAATCGTAACCTGTTGGTTAAATTGATTTAAATTCTTATCTAGTACCTCGAATTCTTCCTCTTCGCTGCTTTCTGCTGAATGCATAGTAGCTTTAGTCGATGTGGTGTCAGATATTTGATTGAGATTTTGTCTCGATAAAGCATCTGCAGCTACATTTGTAGTGCCACGTTTGTATACCATTTTTGGAGCGTATTCCTCAATAATTGAATGTTATCTCTTCATCTTTGATTTTGGGTTTCGATTAGAGACCGCGAACAGCCTCGTCCACCTAAAAAAAAAAAAACTAAAAAGTTTTTTTCAGGGCTACTGCCTCTTGCGAGGAATTGACAAATCTTCCAAGAGTATCACTTGTCACGAATAAGTGCTTCTCGTCTAGCCGTTCGGATTCGGCATAAAATTGTAGGTCCCTTCCATTCCTGTCGATAGGCGCACACAGGAATGGTTGCGAGTTGTTAGTCACTGGGCCCTGGTTCTTCATGAGCCGTTGTGCCACCCGATTTATTTATTTAT
Organism: Melangyna quadrimaculata; assembly: GCA_949320155.1. NCBI lineage: Eukaryota > Metazoa > Arthropoda > Insecta > Diptera > Syrphidae > Melangyna > Melangyna quadrimaculata. Next base: position 266,725,991 of record OX439483.1, read on the forward strand.
TTTTTTAGAGACCCCGAATGTCAGAGGGTGATGGTCAGTATGTATTTCCAAATTGGTAACCCCGTAGAGCTAATTCTGTAAATTTTTTAAAGCAAAAACTATAGCGTATAATTCTTTTTCGTTTGCTGCAAAGCTTCTTTCATTTTTAGATAAAGTTTTTGAGATAAATGTGACTGGTTTATTGTCTTGTGACAAGACTGCTCCAATAGCACCATCTGAGGCATCGGTTGTTAAAATAAATTTCTTATTGAAATCAGGCTGATTAAGTTCAGTCTCATTAATCAAATGATTTTTTAGGGTGTCGAAAGCGTTTATCGCATCACTGTCTAAGAGTATTTCGGTGTTTTTAGCCATTTGGGTTGAAACTTGACTGTTCTCACTTTGGAAATATCTTTTTAAGGTTTGGCTATTGTTGCATAGTTCTTAATAAATTTTCGATAGTATCCTATCATTCCGAGAAAACTTCTTAACTGTCGCAAAGTTTTAGGAATAGGATACTCTTTTTAATTGTCGCAACCTTTTCGGGGTTAGTTTTTAGAACATTATGGGCTATGACATAGCCTAAGAAGTCTACTTGCGTTTTATACAGCTTTGATTTTTCAACGGAAATCTTCATGTTAGCTTCCTTTAGAACTTGTATAATTGTATCGAGATCTTTAGTGTGTTCCTCGATTGAATTAGAATATATTATGATGTCATTGATATAAACGTGACATATTTTACCTATGTATGGTCGCAGAATATTGTCCATTGCTCTTTGGAATATTGAAGGCGCATTCTTCAATCCGAAGGGCAGTCGAACAAATTCATATTTACCATTATTGACAGAGAAGGAACTCTTTTCTGTGTCTTATTCTTTCATTTTTATTTGGTGAAAACCACTTTCCAGATCAATAATAGACTAAGTTAGATAATATAACGTTTGTATCCGGAATTGGAACTTATCCGATATCGTATGCTCATTTAATTTTTTGTAGTCTATGACCATCCTATTTTTAGGAGTTCCATCTTCGTTTGTACCCTTTTTAGGTACTACCCATACAGGAGAGTTGTATGGAGATTTATAAGGCCTAATTATGCCTTTTTTAAGCATTTTGTACAATTCCACAAAAAATATTTTTCTTTACTCTTTCGCCTCCAGAAAAAAAAACTGTTCTTACATCTCACTCATAATTTTAAACGCACACAAGTTCCCACTTTTTTCGCAGTATATTTTTTTGTTGTTTGAAGATTATTACGCATACTTTCTCAAAACTCGTTTGATGATGTATCTATGATGTAGAAATGAGAAAATACCTCGTGATCATTATAGTAGTACCTTCTCTCTTCAACCAATGAATGCGCCAAATTTTGTATTATGAGTAGGTACCTACTAATTGCTCAAATGTCGCAATCGAACAAAATTCGTTATATTGTCCCAGGCTGTGACATTGCTGCAGGTTGTGACATTTGAAGTACGTTTGTTAGAAAAGAGAATGAGGACGAGGAGAGAAAATGAGGAGGTCATTTATGAATGTTGCACTACAAAACAACAATGAACAAATAATGAAGATATGCAGATAATCATCCAGAGGGTTAAAAATTGAAGGAGGTTTGTTATTGTCCGTTTGAGAGAATTTTTTTTACAACTGCAACTACATTTTTTTATTTTTTTTTTTTTTGTATTTAAGAAAGATATGAGGAAAAATCATTTGTTCTGGTGCGCCGTTAGTGTTTACTTTTGCTATAGTTTGTTATTTTCAATGTTTTATTCAAATTTCATGATCATTAGAATTGAAGAGACCACATTGAAAAATTGAAATTTTCTTATTAAATATGTCCCTTAAAATAGGTTTGTCCTATGGGACATTTGAAGTGGGACAAAGTACCACCTCATTTCAAAAAATGAGTACCTCATACAAACTCATTTGAAGTTCGTGTCCTACCCATCACTATTTCACATCATAAACGTTTTGACCTTGTTGTTGGTTTATCTGTGCATGGGGCTGTTTAAGATGGTTTGTGTTATTCCTATTCAAAGGTCTATTAATGGAACTATCGAGAACCATAGGTTCTAATCGTTGGGTCAGCTGACGATAGTCATTTCCTCTTTATGTTGGGAATTGCTGTTCGTAATAATTATTTTGAGGAGGAAATCTTAAAGCGTTTTCTTTTTTATGTTCGCGAGGTCCGTAATTTGTGGCAAAAATTGCTATGACATTATTAGAATCAAGCTCCTGTGCTTTAGCTAAAGGACTTGGTAGGTCTTGAGGACAAATAGAAAATATTATGTTAGATAGATTGCCGTTCAGGCTGGATTTGAACACTCTCAGCGCGTTCTGTCTGTGATTTTTGCAGAATTCGTATTATACTGCTGTGTTTGAACCATGAGTCATTAAGGTTTTGTTTATTAAAAGGGTCAGCTTTTCATTAACATTATTGTAGTATTCTAATACAGGGTTATTTCCCTGTCTAAGAACACTTAGTTCTTGTTCGACCATGTGCAGAGGTCTTTTGTCTGCAGATGCGAAACTTAACTTTGATAAAATGGCATCTAGATTAAGGACAGTACCGTGATTTGTTAAAATATCATTTGCTAAACCAGAAATTTTATTCTTAAATATAGTCAATGCAGCGAAATATCTCTTACTACCTGGTGTATATAATTACATGGCATTTTGAGTGGCTTCACGCCAACTAACGTAAGCGTTCTGGTAATGATTTTATGACATCGAGAGTCTCATTATCTTGTAAAGTCGGATCTATACATTGTTTTTCGTAAGAAACTATATTAGAACCTGTAATGAGTTGCGATATTTGGTTTGTAAGGTTAAGTATTTGACCGCCATATACTTCCTTAAATGATTCTTTCATAATAATCTTTTGTTTGTTAATTGCCTCGGCAATTAATGCGTCTGTATCTGTACCGGTTCTACGATAGTCATTTCGATACTATTGCTGATACTATTGGTGGATGATCTACAACTTCTTCTTTTTACTGGTTTAAATTTTAACACTTTTTCTTTCCTACTTTTTCTTAAATCTCTTATGCTATCACTTAACAATTTACTTGTTTACACATTTCCTAATAATAATTTCATACTCTATAATATAATTTCTCCTTTGATACGGTTTGAAGTTTGATTTGTTCTCTCCGTGTTGATTAATATCAGGATACTCTTTCTTGTGCTGCTTTCTCCTAACTTTGATGCAGGACACTTTGGCCTTTTATTTTTGGCAGGATCTCACTCACTGATTCTTCTTTATTTTTTCGAATTTTTTTAGCGCGGGGGGATCCCGGTTGAGCCCCCAATTAAAAAGTAACGTTTACTTTATTAATAAAAAAATAATCTTTATTTTGATTAAAATACTAAATTTAATTATTAAACATTAAAAACGACACGCAGCATAACCGAATTAGTTCATGATAAAAAAGAAGTAACTTGTAGTGGCATCCTGGCTCCTCTTTTATACCTACTTCTTGGTTTGGAAAGTATGAGGTAGTGCTGATAAGATTCCTTTGTTGCTTGTTTATGCGAGGGATGTGTGATCGTCTGGTACGTGGTATCAGCGAGGTTTTGTTTTTCATGTTTATTTAGGTTTGGTTTATCTTGTGTAGATTTGTTAAGGTTTCAACATCTTTACTCAAGATTATGTTGGTGCCGTGCGCAAAAGGGTATTTAGTTTACTCGGATTGCTTGGTGACTTAACTTATATATCTTTAAAACTGTAAGTATTTTAACAAAATGTTTACATTATGAACCTTTATATAAGCATGTATTTACATTTTTTTTTTTTTCTAGAAGCCATAATTTTTATGATGTCATTATTTAAAAAAATCACCAAAAGTCGAAAATACTGGGGTGGAATCGCGTAAGGTGATTTGTGATCATCACATTTTTGATAGTCACATGTGATAAGATTTTATTTTCCATCTGCGTAAGGTGATCACAAAAAATTAGTGCAAATTTGGTATCACTTTGAGAGAAAACACATAATTTGTACACATACAAGTTAGATTTGACATTTCTCACAAATCGACTTGAAGATTTTCTCCGTCGCTTAGCCAAGTTTAGGTAATAAAAAGAAAATGAATATTCAGCAGTGTTAAAATTGAACAAAGTTAGTAATTAATTGCAAATAATAGATAAAAACTGTGCGTTCGTAGTTTGTTAGATAACAAATAATCGGAAATAACTCAGTTTCAAGTGCTTAAAGCACAACGTTGCCGGTGTGTTCTTTGGCGGATTTTAAGAAACCCGCTCTTCTGCTTTAAGTTATTGAATTTGTTTTTTACTTGATGATTAAGCGAATTAATATTTTGTTAAATTTTGCAACCGTTCACTGAACAAAAAAAAATTTGTTCCAATTAAAAAGCCGTGACAATTCAATGCTCTTGAATATTCATAACGGATCTGTGGGCTCAATATTTTATGCACTTAATTCTTGTGGACGCCATCATTTTTTGTCTAAATTCCTGTCAAATAAAAAAAAATATTTTTAAAATACAAATATAATTTTTTTTTTTTTTACAGTACAAATTTATTCAAACAATATTTTGACTTGATTTGTATGAAAGTGATAGCAGAATAGCTGTCACACGAAATAGTCACAAAAATGTGATTATCACATGTGACTATCACCTTACGCAGACGGAATTAGTTGATAATGACTATCATTGATCACAAATCACCTTAGCCGATTCCACCCCTGGTTTTTGGTTCTTTTCTCTTAAATGACGAATTTTTCGGAAAATGTTTTATACTTATCTTGTAGACTTTAATATTCCCTTGAGAAAATATTATCACACTTTTTTGCGTATAACACATCAGTTGCAAGATATTTCGACTTCAAAAATGTTCAAATTACGAACATTTTTGAATAAAAAAAAAATAAAAAATGATATTGCTTAAAATGACGTCATAAATATTATATGACTTAAAATACATACATCATACAAACATTAATATGACAAAGGTAAGGTGAATGTATGTATTTTAATTAAATTGGGTTTTTGTGTGATAACACACTCGCAGTTAGGCTGCATAGCTTTCGCTCCGTAATTTATATTATTGAATGTTTGAATTTTCAACAACCACTTGAGTGGGCTACCACCATTGTATTTGGCTGGAATTATTGCAATTTCATGGCTGCCACACGAATCATCAGATTCCTTTCAGTGGTGCCTAGTCTTTATATTCAATTTTAATTTATAAATTAGTGCCGTCAATTGGAATCGAACCTAGACCAGCTACCTCTGAGGCCTATGCACTACGCATTGCGCCACCGAGGTCACCTGATCATACCCATCCAATGTAAGGTTTTGTCTTTATAAGCAACACTGAAAGGAATCTGATGATTGCTGTGGGAGCCATGAAATTGCAATAATTCCAGCCAAACACAATGGTGGTAGCCCACTCAAGTGGTTGTTGGAAATTCAAACATTCAAGTATGTATTTTAACTTATATTATATTTATAACGTCATTTTAAACAATATCATTTTTTTTTTTTTTTTTTATTCAAAAATGTTCGAAATGCACAAGGGGGAAAACGAAAAAAAAGAAAAAATCTAATTTTTTAACGCTTAATAACTCAGAATTGGTTATAGCTATAAGTAAAGTAGCATGGACTTTTTTATTGTAAATTGTATGCTCTTTAATTTTAAACTTCAGTTTTTTGGACGAAAAACCGTTAGAAAGGGAGATTTATTTTTTTTTTTTGGAAAAAACGAGTCTTTTTACCGTTATAAAAAAGCTAGCACCCATCATATCTTGGCGGAACTTTCTGGGCTTATTAAGGAAGGTTCACAGAACGTGTATACTAAAATTCAGCTTTCTCCTATTTTTTCCGAAATGTGTACCTTATTTTGACTAATTTTCCTGGACTATCTGCCAAATGGCCGCCGCGACCTCATCGGCACACCTCCATCCAATGGTCCAAATTTTCGATGACGCTGAGGCATAATTGAGGTTCTATGCCGTTAATGTGCCGAATTACCTCATCCCTTAGCTCTTGAATTGTTGCTGGCTTATCGACGTACACCTTTTCTTTCAAATAATCCCAAAGAAAGAAGTCCAACGGTGTCAAATCACATGAACTTGGCGGCCAATTGACATCGCCACCGCGTGAGATAACACGGCCATTGTTTCGTTAGCTGTGTGGCAAGTGGTACCAGCCTGTTGAAACCACATATCGTCAACATCCATATCTTCCAATTTGGGCCATAAAGAGTTCGTTATCATCTCACGATAGCGAACACCATTCACAGTAACTGCCTGACCGGCCTCATTTTGGAAAAAATACGAGCCGATGATGCCGCCAGCCCGTAAACCGCAGCAAACAGTCACTCTTTGTGGGTGCATTGTTTTTTCGACAATCACTCTTGGATTATCATTCGCCCAAATGCGGCAATTCTGCTTATTGACGAATCCACTGAGGTGAAAATGTGCCTCATCACTGAAGATGATTTTCTTCGAAAATTGATCATCCATTTTCATAATAAGACTGAATAACTTAAACGCGTTGCTCGATTGTATATCTTTCCATGGTTCAAATTGAGTTAGTCTAAAGTTGAGAAATGTCAAATAAAATGCAGAACAAAACTTGACGTTAAGGTGTGGTTCACATTCAACATCTGCCCTTAAAATTTAACCACCCGTTATATAGTGATTGAGAGCAGCTGCAATTTCTTGGTAAATATGGCTGTTTTTTTCGAACTCCCCGCAGCTGGTCTATTTTTTTCTTTCCAGAGCACGAGAAGATCTTCTGCTGAATTCCATGATTTATTTTTTATATTTTTATTTAAGGTTAGACCGCACACAACTGCAGCGGAACTACACTTCACGACGCAGCACTAAGCGGCAACTAAACTTTATAAAATTTCATACAAATTATTCTTAATCGAAGTTCCACTGCAGTGCAGTTCGCATATTGCTGTCTAACCTTTAGACATATTTCTTATAAATTTATTAGTTTGAAAGGAATATTACCGATTTTATAATATAATCTATTATTTAAAACAAAACAAATTTGAGCTTTTTCACGGGCGACGACGACGACGATCGAAACATATCCACGACCTACGGCAGCGACAGTACAAGTATGTGTATGCATGTAAATGTATGTAATTTTAATTGCTTTTTACCTACTGGGAGCGAATCGAGTTTCGAGCTTTCAAGTTTTCGGAAAGGGGGGGGGGGGGAGAAGTGCAGATCGAGATTTAGATCGTGTTACGATTTATAAGGTTTTTTTTACGATCTAAATTTCAGGATGCGTTAACGACTTTTTTTGCCTTCGTCTGAGGAAAAGTTTGTGTCGATTTTTTCTGACGCAACTTTTAAGAGAGGGTCAAGTTGGCAGGAATTCTAGGAACTTTGACTCGAGAGTGAAAGTTTTCACTTAATGATGTCAATGATCCTGGAATTTAAAAAACTTGAAAGATTTGCAGAATTTCCAATGCCGGTTAGAAACAGAACGGGAAATATTGCTAGGGCAAAGCTAAATGTTATCTTTGTGCTGGTCGATATTCTAAGTTTGGGATTTAAATCACGCGCCTTTGCAATTTACTTACCTACATATAGAAAAATAATTCTTTTTGCAAGTAATTACGTGTACGTACGTGAAATTTAAATGTTTAATCCTTTTTTACAAATAATTTTAAATTCATTTAGCCAACGGTGCAAAAAAATTATTAAATTTTCTTTGCGGAAGACTTAGGAAAATTCGTAAGAAAAAAAAAAAGGTTATACGCCTTCATTAAGGTAAAACAGAGAACATTTGTTTTATTAAGTGAAAAAAAAATCCTTTTTTTTTTGATTTTTTTTTTTTTTATAGAAAAAAATCATAGGTATTTGAAATTCCCAACCGCCTCCCCTTTTAAATTCCCAAAGGAAAATCCTGTTCGTTTTTCCGGCCGTTGCTGATTTGGCAAATTATTAAAGAGGAGACCAGGCGATCAAATAATTTAGCGAGCACAAAATTAAACCAATATTAAAAGACATCGGCGCAAAATTTTAAAGAATTAAAACCAGCTCTAAATCACTTTTAAAATGGGAGTCGGCTTTAAAAACTCTTTTTAAAGCGAGAGTCAACTCTTTGGTAATTTTAAACGACATAAAGTATAGTTAAACGTTAAACCAATCTTCTAACTTTAGAAGCAGCAAATCGCTTGTTTAACTTCTTAAAATATACTTTTACCACTTTAAAATAAGTTTGTAACAACAAAAAAGGTGTAGGTTGCTAAAATTATTTCGGAATTTTTTTAACAGTATTTATTTATGTATTGAAAAAGCTCGGCGGCATTGAATTTTTCACTTTTTCTCCGATACATGGGCACTGACATCTACCGCACAAGACACATCAACCAACATACACGTAGATACCTACATATTTACAAAGATGTTTCAATATTGTCCAGGCGCTTGATTTTTTTTTTTTTTAGAATAAGGGATAATACGAGTAGACTTCTTTTAAACATTTAAACAAAAAACAATCTATATTCACGACACGCACCTAGTTAAATTAAAATTTTTAGTCTGAAGTTGTTTGTTTAATTTGAACATTTTTTGTTTTTCTATAGCTGTCTCTTTTCTTCATCTGTCAAACGTGTGCCTGTTCAACCTTAATTTGCTTACGTTACGTTGCGGAGTCCACTTTACTGGCTGATCACACTGACGACGTAGCTGCATTTGCAATCCGTGCTGTCAAAATATTGAATACACACAAATTCTATGTTGCGAACACAATGCGACGCAGCTGCTATCGCATCATCCCACCGTATCGCACGCTTTCACATTCTCAATACGAAAAAAAAAAAGAATTTACCGCGAAGAAAAAAATTATTTCTGTTTTCAGCGTTTTTGTGTTGTATTTGGCTATAAAAACAGTGAATGAATGTGAAAAAATTATTTAGCAATATTTAAGAGGCATATATTTTGGAATTTATTTACAAAAAAAATCAAGCTGTACTGCTGCATTGTGGGTACATAGAAAATAGAGCGTACGATAGAACAGGCAAAAGAGGTAGTAATTGCCCAAATATAGTAAATAAATCAAGTATGATTTCACACTAAGTTTAAATGAAAATAAAATGAAAAACAGGAACTCCAAAGATGAAACAGTTAACAGAAATGGTAGATTGCTAAAAGTTTTTCGAAAATTTGGGTTTGTTCTTGCTAAAACGGGTAACGAAAGGCGATAAATATGGTGAACTAACCTTTATTAGCGACCAAGGACAATCGTGTATTGACTTTTGTGCGGTATCTGGCGCATGGTTGAACGCTATAAACGATTTCATGGTTCTCTTGGCAAACTTCTCAGCCCACTTACTCGTTTTAGTGAATGCACATTTTGATGATAGAGTGCAGCCAAGGAACCCAAACAATTTCCGTAAACTTAAATGGATTGAGAACAATGCTCCTCGTTACAGAGCACTCCTGCATCAAGGAAAGAGGAAAACATTTCTAGAGTAATATTCGCTTCGGCACCAACAGTGCATATTCCAGTATCATTCCTAAATGCAAATGGTTTGATAAGGACTGTAGTAAGCTCCGCAAGCTTTCGTTCAAGTATTTAAAACTATTTAGATCCACGAAACCTGCGTGTTAACAAGGATTTTAAACAACTTTGCACCATCAAAAAAACGGATTACCTAAAAAATCTTACTGTGCAGTTACATCTCAGTAAAAATTCTAAGGAGATCTGTGCCAACATATACGAACTTGGAGGATGGCAACGAGGTATGAAGTTTTTTCTTGCAGCTCAGACTCTAGCAGCTCATTTTAAAACTCTATTGTCGGCTCAAGAGAATCTTCATACCTACTACAGGACACGAAGGTTTCGGAACTGGATGCACCCATATCTTTAAGTGAAATGGATGAAAGTAACAAGCAAATGAAAAACAACAAAGCCCCAGGAAGTGACTGTATCCCAGTAGAATTTTTCAAAAACTGTAATGACCAACTCAAAGTCTACCTTTTGATTTTTTCTAACCGGGTTTACGATAGTGCCTGTGTTCCGTCTAGTTTAACGAAAGCCCTTATTTTTGCAATATTCAAAAAAGGAGATCCGAATCAACCTGAGAACTATAGGGGAATTTCTATTCTCAATTCACTAAGGAAGATATTTGCTGGGATCCTCTATGGAAGGCTTTCTAACTGGATTGAAAGTATCTATCTCAATTTTCTGGCGACTTCTAGTGCAACAGTTTGGGACGGGTCCAATTTGTCCGAGTGGTTTTCAACTTCTGCAGGTGTCCCTCAAGGATGCATTCTGAGTCCTTTATTATTTGCATTATTCTTTGATGATATCTGTGATATTCTTCCTGGTGGCATAATCTTTGCGGGAAATATTACTCTACGCTGATGACCTGGTCTTGCTAGCAGACAATCCGTTTTCACTTCAACAATGGATCTTCAAATAAACGTCCGAAAAACGAAGGCTATGGTTTTTGAGAGCAGACAAGGAAGAAAAAAACCGGAAGAAGCCTGGCGACTCAGGAACGAGCAAATTGAAACTTTGCGTGAATTAAAGTATTTAGGAGTGTTTTAACTTACAATCTAAACCTTGGAAGCCACGTGAAGGAAAAAAGCCGGGAAGCCAAGTTGGCACTCAACATAATGTGGCCTAAATTGTTCGTGAACCAATATATTGATCATTCGTCAAGTATCAAGTGTTCAATGCAACTGTCAACACCTGCATGTGCTTAGGAGTACAAGCTTTCGGAGTTAAACATTTCGAAGAATTTGAAGCAGTTCAACGAATTTTCTTCAAACGTGTTTTCCCACTACCAAATCCAGCGCCAACGTATGCGATACATGTGGAATCTGGATTACCTCCTATCTATAAACGAAACCTTAAAGCTAGCTCAGATTACTTGATAAGGAAGATGAGGAGAAGTGACACCAATCTCCATAAATTGATCTTGGTAAGATAACTGCAGATGCATGCCTCTCCTTTCAGAGAATGGTACCAGCTGGCCTCATCACATGACTTCGCACTGTCTTTAACAGATAGCAATGTTAACGAGTGGGGGAGTATTTTTGATACAATCATTGCAGAATTGATGATAAATTATTTGATCAACACCTTACCAGAGCATCTTCATCGAACTCAAGTAATGTATACAGGAACCTTAAACATCATATGTTTACTGAAGAAAACTTTTTCAATATAAGATATTCATCGGAGGTTATAAAGCACCATTTTCAGAGCAAGAGTTGAAATTCTCAACCTTAATTTCATTCCTCATAGACCAGATCTTCCGCAAATATGTAACCTGTGCAACAAAAGAGAATTAGAAGATATTTACCATTTTGTTACAGCTTGTCCAATCTTGCAAGAATTACGACGATTGTATTTCCAAGAAAGTGTCTTGCCCGTTAATACTCTGTATGAAAATTTTAAATGGCAGTAGGGGTTGGTATGTATTGTATAAATTCTGCAATCATGCTTCAACATATCGTAATAGCTTTTAAATCTCTATCAGTTATTGCCTAAATTATCTAAATTGTAATCTTTTATGTTTCAAATCATTTAAAATTGTTCTTCTTTTTATGTGACAAATCATTAAAATTGCAAAAAAATATTACTCGCTTTCCATCTGAAGTAATTTTTTTAACTTAAATTTTATTTTTAGTAATTCTTTTCAATGTGTTAACCATCTTGTAACCTTAGTTACATTTTCCTTATTTTTTAATCTTTATTTAATTTTTAGTTCAAATGTCATATCCGGCAGACAGCAGAAGCCATGTCCGTATTCTTAAGTAAAAATGTATAAATCTGATGAAAGAAAAAAATAAAGAATCTATCTTTCTATCTATCTATCTCTAATTGAAAATTTTCTTTTGTCAGCGACAGGGTGCCATAAAGGAATTTTACTTTATTTGAATTTAATTTAACGTAGATTAAAATTGTCAATTAATTAACTTTTAATTATAATAAAATTTATGATTTTGAATGGTAAATAAATAAATAAAATTTTTTTTATTGTTAAAAAAATGAAACAGTCGATTTTAGTTTACCTATTAAGACATTGAGTACAGACATGACGTCTGAATAAGAGATTTTTTTTAAGGGGAGAGGGAGGAAACAAAAGGGATGAGGACTTACAAGGGGGAAGAGGCCGATAAAAAGGGGTTACTCTAGTAAGGGAGTGACCATGGCGGCGTAGGGACAAATCTCCAAATGACTTATCACCCAAATCGCAAAATGACAGAACGCCCAAATATTTGGGTGTTATGTCATAGTGACACAATACCCAAATTATTGTGGCATACCGCCCAAATTAGTGTGAAATAGCGCCCAAAAATGTGACATAAGGCCCAAACTATTTTTTCCTCATTTTTTGTTCAAAATGACATAACACCCAAATTTAAATTTATAAATTTTATTTCATGTGAATATAATTACAAAAAAACTTGCATGACATCCAAAATATTTTGTCTACAATATGGACCAGTGCTCCCCAACCATTTTGGTTGGAAAAACCACCACTATGGTGGGTAGAACAGTGGGAAAAAATGTATGGTGCGATTTATGGTGGGAAATTATTTCAAACATTTTTTTTAATGGTGGGAAAAAATTCGAGAATTTACTTGATATAACAATGTACCCATATTTCTCCAACTTTATTTTACACTCATATACCGTATTCTCATATCCATACATATTACCTATGTAGTATGTACCTATATTTGGTTTGACCATCCTGCACACAGACACAGTCGTTTCTTCTATTCCGAAAAAAAATATGTTGCAGTTTTCTGATTTCAACAACAATCTACCTCATTTACATCCCTACAAACAAAAACAAAACCACTCCAGACCACCACCAGATTTTTGTTTGTCTCTATCTCTTTGGCCTAACTCTAACTTGCCCTCGCACAAATAACTTGTGCCAATTAGTGATAATGATAGTTGAAATTTATAACGTGTGTAGGGGGCTTTTGTGCTGTAAGTGGCTAGCGGTACCTTATGTTTATATGTTTGCATTTATTCTTCTGGTTTAATCTTTTTCTTTTTTTGTTGCGCGCAACTTAAAATATCCTTTTCCATCATATTTCATCATTTTTATGAATATGTTCCTAGCTTCAAAGCCTTTTGTTTTATTTTATTTTTTGTTTTTATTAATAAACAAACAGATCACTCATCTTCAAAATATATTTTTAAGTGTTTGTTTTCTTTATTACCCTTGTTCTTGAAGCCTAGTACGCTGCTGATGCGAAACGAAATTATTCTTTGGTCTCCAACACGACAGCGAAATGCTTACGGAAACCACAGCGTAAAAATTCTATTTGAAAGTGTCACCAATTACAAAAAAAAAAAAAAAACAACACAAAGGGAAAACAATCACAGGACAGAAAGCCACAAAAAACAAATACAAACACGAATGACACTCAAATATCATTTTTCCGCACACAATTAATGGTCTGGTCAATTAATTCTGTGCGAAAAAAGTGTGTAGACTTCTCAAAATAATCTGCTACAATTCTCGATTTCGCTCATTGAACAGCGTACTGCAAAACGAAAAGCAGAACGAAATTTTTCGTTTATGATTTCGAGCGCGGCGCGCTCACTCACCAACCTTTTCAGAGTCCTATAAGTTTATATTTATTCAATTTAATCAATATACTGTCCTTATATATATGATTACGGTGCTTATACACATATATAATATCTAATTTACTACATCAATCAAACCAGCTTCAAGGAACTTTGTGTACTCTCTGCGCTGGGTCGGTGATTTAGCTGTAAATTGTTCATACAAATTTTCATTTTTCATATTAACATGAATTTAAGATAATGACACAATGCCCAAAAATATAAATTTGTTTGGGTAACGCCCAAATAAAAATGACATAGCGCCCAAATTTAATGACATAAGACCCAAATTAAAAATAAAATTTTACAACAACAATTTATTCCATAGGTTTTTGGGCGTTCTGTCATTTTGCAATTTGGGCGATATGTCCCTACGCCGACCATGGCAGGGAGGGTTGAGGCGATTTCTCGCGGCTCAGTTACAGCAACATGCAGACTGGCAATGATTTTAAAATTTGTTTGTAGTAGTTAAAGGTCCAAGAACCACATCCCAGGCTGAGCTAGGGGTTCATCGATTGCCAGCAAGGACCGTAAAGGCAGAACCGACTGCTACACGAAGCAAACAAGACAAAGCCAAAAATCACTTTTGTTTTGACAACATAAATTATCGGTTAACAAGTAAAAAGATGCTGTCAGCATTGTATATAAAATCTATAGTACTATTAATGAGTCGAATTTCGGGACGATAGTCTAGGCCTTTAGGTGGAGTGATTATCGATAGGGAGATTTAATGAGATTTTCAATGTGTTTTTAACTCTACATTATCTACAGAGCAAATGCCCTCCCAGGCCAGTGGCACCGCCACCGTCGTTTTGGTTTGTTGATAGTACTATAGATATTTATTTACAATGCTTTCAGCTCGTTATTTCTATGGCTCGTTATATTTATATATATTCATGGAAATATATAATTATATATATAATATATATAATTTCATGGAAATTGAGGTGATTTGAGATGATTTTGAAATTAAGTCATTGTATAGGAAATTATGCAATTCCGAAGATGATTTCGGCAAAATAATTCAAAATTGCGCAATTTCGTTCAGTGGGAAAATAGTATAAATGACAAATAAGGCAATAGAATCCAATTTAATGATTTATGTGTGCTTGTGTGGATGGGTATGAAATGATGTGATGGGATTATTGGATATCGGGCAATTCAATCCAAATTTATCTCGATAATCTTCGAGATATTTTGGCGGTAATTCCGTTGGGATGGGATGGATGATGACAGGTGAGTAAGAATTCTGCTTGATTTTTCCAGTAAGTTTCAGGGCTAGAAACTTATCTGGCTCGTATTGACCAAATGTTAGAGTGTAGTTCGGAAGAAAATATAAAGTTTGAAATAAAACAGATGAGTACAATCGTTTTATTTGTCGGTATTACCTTTACGATGGGTTTTAAAAAAGTGCCGAATATAAGCTTAGTAAAAAGGAAATGGATTCGATTAGGGAATTTTTGAGATATTTGTATGAGATATTTTATGGGAACTTTAATGGACGTCAAAAGGAAATTGATTGAGCGCCATCTAGTCTTTCAAATATATTTCACCTGCACAATATATTTTACACACATTACTTATTAACATGTGAGTGTGTGCATGGATTGATTTAGTTTTTTCTTGTATTTAAGATCAATAAAATAAACATTAAATTGATACCTCATTTTTTAATCTACCTCCTATATTAGCGTCACAATTGGTTTTTTTTTTAATTTCATAAAAATCGGCTAAAATCCATAGAAATGCTCTGCTTTTATTCATTTTCAACAATCATCAATCAGTGCAAAGCACACTTATCTCAAATTGTTTTTTATTGGATTTTTTTTTAAATATAAAAAGTCATAACTTCATTTCTACCCGGCCGATATTTAAAGTTAAGACCTTAAAATTTACCTATGAAATGTGGCTTAAATTGTGTATAAAAATAATTGAGGGGGTGACAAATTTCATACTAAAAGGGTGTGTAAATGACCCGTCAAATTAATATCACATATATTAAATTCAAAACTTGATAAAATTTTTTTTTTAATTTCAAAAAACTAATATGATACACAATTATAGGTATATTATTCTTCTACAAATATGTGAGTAATTTTGTATTTATAAATCTAACGGGAAAAAAGTAGGGGCAATTTAATAAAAAAAAACACGAAAAAAGTCCATTGAGCCAATTTTAGAGGCTTAAAACTTGAGTAATACTTAATAGTTCATAACAAATGATACATGAATGATGAATGAATGTCTGTGTTAAAATTTTAGCAAAATCTTAAAGAAATTTATACTTAAAATGTGATTTAGTGACAAATCAATTCGATTTTTGGTACTTTAAATGCAATAGTTAATAAAAAAAAATTGATACATTTTGAAAAACAAAACCAACCAAAACCAATTGCTCTAATCCTCTTCTTAAATATTGCTAATAAATGTTAAGTGATTATTTCAACAAAAGCCCATAAAATATTTTCAAATTTAAAAATTATAAATATCGAAAATCTAATAAAAATTTTGATGTATAAAACATAACTGTGCGTTGCTCACAAGCTTCACAAAATAATATCAAATATTAAAATTTTACATTATAAATATTTTTTACAGATAAAATCCTGAAAAAAATTTTAAAATTGTCAATTTGTCTGCATAAAATTCGCTATAAATCGGAAAGTGCTTATCCGAGTTTCAAAATTTAGATTTCTTTGGAAATGTCATTTTCTCGTTATTTAAATACATACAAAATATTAATAGACAACCATACAATTTTAATGACTAATACGGATAAAATAGCATTATTTTGACTAAATATAACCGATTATCAAAATTTAAATTTTATAATAATTTATACCAATAAACAATTATTTTGCTATACAAAGCATAATTCTACGATAACCACAAGCCTAAAATAGATTTTAAAAGATAATGGAAAGGAAAATCTAATACAAATCCAGACTATTGGTCGATCAAATTGTTTCTTCTTGGAAAAATATACATAAAATACACGTAAATGGCCATAGCTTGGGCGATTATTTTTTGATATTTATAAATGAGGTATCAGATGGAAGGTTATACAACATAGAAAATTATTTTATTAAATACAAAAATAACCAGTCAAATGACTGGTCGCTAGGACGGTTAGCTTAGAAGCAAATACCATTTAAGGAGAAAAATGTGTCGATTTTAAAAAGAAATTGTTTTTTTTTTTTTTTTTTTTTTTTTTTTTTTTGTCGTGCGATATATCGATTGAAAGGTGGTACTCCCTAGATCACGAATATAAGTCACTAGGACAAGTAATTTAGCCGCAAATCGAGTTTAAAGTTAAAAACAAGTATCATTTTTGAAGCCTCTAGGACGCTTATTTTAACCGCAAATCGCGTTTAAAGATAAAAGATAATAGCATGCGATACGATGGAAAGGCGGCACTCACGAATATGCCATTTTTAATTCGCTACGACGCTTAGTGTAGCCCCTACCTACCTACCCTCAAAATCTTGCAAGCAAATTTAATGTTTACATAAATACATACATATACAATACATACATATGTACAGATCATATTAAAGTTAAACAAAGATCACACTAAGCTGAACTTTTACGTGCAAAACCTACAAACAACAAGTTAGAACGCAATCGACAGAAAGGCTTTACTATACTTTACAGTGGGAGCCTGTAAGTCTGCGAAGAAACCGGCTAGTATAATATAATAATTTGAACTCAAAATTTGGAAAAACAAAATTAAAAAAAGGTTAAAGATATTTTTTTTTTTTCTAAATTTCACGTAATTAAGTACTATTTTTGTTTCTAAAATTCAACGCCCTTATTAATTTGTAGTCAAACACGGAAAACTGGAAGGTTTTAGGACTTTTACTTTCAAGATATTAAAAAGTAAATCAACCAGCTTTCTCATAAAACTAAGACAAATCCGACTAAATTATAATTTTAGCAACCAGTTGATAGTACAGGTAAAATAGGACATACATGCGGGACAAAATTCTTACATTTTTGAAACTAGTTGGGAACATCCCCGGATTAACCATAAGAATAAAGAATCAAAAGAGCCCATACAAATATCTCTGTCCCACGTATGGTTTTTGGAGGGGGAAAGGTATAAACTTATCAAAACTAATAAATTTATATTGATACAATTTGGTTATATGATACATCATTTTAAGGTATTTTTCAATTCTAAATCTAATGAAATCAAAATAAAGGCGATACAATTATCCTAAAAAAAAACTTATTGTCCATTTTATTATTTATTATTGAATATTTAAACAAATTTGTATTAATATACCATTCTTTTTAAGGTATTTTTAAAAGTATTACCTGTTTTACTGAAAATACAGTCATCTCCTGTATTAAATGGGCAATAACTTTTCTTAGGATTATTTTATCGCCTTAGTTTTGATTTCATTAGATTCAGAATTGAAATGATGCATCATATTTTGTTAAGTTTATACCTTTCCCCCTCCAAAAAACATCCGTGTGAAGGAGATATTTGTATGGACTCTTTTGATTCTTTATTCTCATGGTTAATCCGATGTTCCCAACAAGTTTCAAAAATGTAATAATTTTTTCTGCATGTATGTTCTATTTTATCTGTACCAACTTTAGTTAGTGTTGCTGAAATGATAATTTAGCTGGATTTGTCTAAGTTTTATGAGAAAGCTGATTCAGTCACTTTTTAATATCTTGAAAAGTAAAAGTCCTAGAACCATCCGGTTTTCATTGTTTGACTACAAATTGATAAGAGCGTTGAATTTTGAAAACAAAAATGGTACTTAATAACGTAAAATTTTGCAAAAAAAAAAAATGTTAATCTTTTTTTTAATTTTTTTTTTTTTTTTTCAAATAGTGAGTTCAAACATTAATATTTAAAAAAAAATTGATTGAAAGAAATTATTTAAAAAGGAAATGAAAGAAGAGACTTCTGGCCTTTCATAAAAATATAAAAGGGCATTGTACAATGTACATGTTACCGTTGCTTTTTAATAATTTGTTTTCTGTTTTAAGTAATTTTTTTTCTTTTTGGAAAATTACCCCTCTCACCTAAAAGCCGCCACCAGGTACTGCAAGACTTGCACATCTTTCGACTCGTATAAATTTTGTTCGGTTCACTTGCGCACCCCAAAATCCTCTGTGGGCTCTTGGTTTATAGTTACAACAAAAATATGAACTTGGTATATTCTGAGCCTGTTGTTGTCTTCTATATTTCTAAGTGAGTTAATAACAGAAATTCCCCTATAATTTTCAAAGAAAGGAGAAGGGCAAAGTGGTCTACCTACTCAACAGTAATCTAATGTGTCCTACATCATCTGCGTTTTTCTACAGTCACACTTTAACGGTTATCTTTTCAAAATAAAAACAAATAACGATTTAGTGAATATGTGTGGACAACTTAGTGGTGTGGAGAGTACCTACATAGACAAGCATATACCAAAAAAAAAACTCAGTTTGCCGAAAAATGGGCTTATCCTCTTGTCAAAATAATCGATTCAATTAAAAAAAGCTTCAATTCACATTTCTAAGTATTTGTTTGTCTAGAAAAAACTTATAATTTACCTGGTTTTCAACTGTAAGCGTGAGTAAATGCCTCTGCAGTTTTAAGGGATTTGTTTCTAGTAATATTGCTGCAACTTTATTGGAGTCTGTTTCTCGCACCTTACAAAGGCATTTTGCAACACTTAACGTTCCATCAAGTTTTCCCAAGTTTTGTAAATCGTTTTTACTACTTTTGTAATTTAAGTCTGGATTGTGCTTAGTTGAAGATTGATGCATATCCCTTATAACGTTTGTAATTTCTAAATTTTCAGAATTAATATTAAATTGCGACGATATACCTTCACAAGTGGTAAATTGTTGTGATCTATCATTGTCACCTATGTTATTTTCAGATATCGATTTTGAACTTATTTTATCAGTTTCTCCGGTTATGTTACGAGCTACGAACTTTGAATTCTGACGTTTCACACACGCTTCACATTGACGTTTTACAGCTACTGTAGGTAGCGGGTGTGCATATCTTTGGCTGCAAGTGTTGCATAGAAATATTTTGTATCAGTTATTGTTATTATAAATTACTATTAAACCTTCAATGTTGTAATTACCTAGCACTATCACATTTACGTTGCAATAATTCAAAGTTCAGTTCTTTGTTTTGATTTAGAGCAGCTTTTAATTGTTCTTCGAGGTTTTGATTTCCCGATGTAATGAATTCCAACATTTTTTCCATCTTTGATATTTTTATTCCGTTTTTTATTATTTCCGACTCCAGTTCTGCTACCTTTAAAAGTAATTTATCACGTTCTTTGTTTAACCTTAGCAAATTTTGTTTGAGGGGATAATTTTTATTGAAACGCAAATTTTTTGGATGCAAACTACTCGAATAGGTAGGGACACACGCTGAGGAAACATACGTATCATTTTTGTCGTACTCAAAATTTGGCAAAGAAGGGTATTTATGTCGAAACCTTAATGTTTTTCGAAAAATTACATCTAAAAGATTCAACAATTCATCATCTGAATCTCGTAGAAGACGGTTTGATATATTTGTTCCCTGAAAATAAATATTAATTGATACGAATATTAACAAAAATATTCCCTTGAATACCTGTAAGCCGCCAGATGCCATTGCGCTATAGCCATTAGATGAAGTTGTCTCTGTTGAAAATCCAGAATCCTGTACGGCACTCCCACTACCTTCACCACTTTTTGGTTCTTTTCTGCAGCTGTTCGAATTACTTCGGCTGCGAGAAACAAAAGATGGTAACGTTTCGCCTACTAAATCTGCTGGATTCATAACTAAATTTTCCTGTGCGCTTATAGATGCATATGATTTTCTTCGTAGTTTTTTTGTTTTTGATTCATTCCTAATAAATAAAAATTTTGGTTATTTCAAAGACCAACCAACAATGTTTTTTTCTAAATAGTGATTATTAATACTCATTATTAATTAGGGCCTTATAATTGTTCGCGAATCGAACCTTCGTTTTAAGACAAACGTTTTGGCAAATACGTATTTAGAATAAAGGTCAGTTTGGTATCGTGAAATTCCTTATGAATTTTTACAAATGTTCGTATTTTATTGTCAAGACCCCTAGAAAAAAAAGTTAAGTTTTGGAAACTTCGTAACTGTTGCATATGCACATCATGGTAACCCTACACATTACATTAGTTATAATAAGTTAATTTTAAGTAAATAATTTATGTATTATTCGGGGAGATTGTAGTAGCCCCTAGCGTAATGGTTAGTGCGTTCAACTGTCACGCTGGAGGTCTGGGTTCGCTTCCACCTGGGTTCGTCCACCTAAAAACTAAAAAGTTTTTTTCAGGGCTACTGCCTCGCGAGAAATTGACAAATCCTCCAAGAGTATCACTTGTCACGAATAAATGCTTCTCGTCTAGCCGTTCGGATTCGGCATACAATTGTAGGTCCCTTCCATTCCTGTCGATAGGCGCACACAGGAATGGTTGCGAGTTGTAAGTCACTAGGCCCTAGTTCTTCATGAGCCGTTGTGCCACCCGATTTATTTTTTTTTTTTTATTCGGGGAGATTACGATAACTCAGGCGCCAAGAAATGATAACAGTTTTTTGTAGAATGATTAAATACAAGCATTTTTTGCTATTGGAGAGGGGGTCTATCTCCACCCGTTTGGGCGGGAGGGGCAATTTTACCAAAAAAGTACTAAAAATAAAAAAAAAATATTAAACAATAACGGTAACAGTTACAATTAAGTTTTAGGTCTTTATTTAAATCCAATACTTTGTTCTATTAGCTAGTTTTTAAATCAAGTGAAATCTATGCATAGTTTTTGAAAAAATGGTTTTTGAACTCAAAATTTGGGGAAAAAAAACAAAAAAAAAAGTTTAAAGTGTAATTTTTCAGAACTGTAAAATTATATATATTATTTTTTTTTTCTAAAATTCGTTGCTATAATTAATTCCTTATCAAAAACTGAAAACTAGATGAGTTTTTGTCTTCTACTTCTTGAGAAAATTAAATACTACTAAAACTACTTTTTTATGAATTTTTTTTTTGCTCGTTGCAGCAAATTTATATAATTTCTTAATATGTGTGTCTTAAATACCTAAATAAGGCAATTGTACCTATATAAGGCAATTGTGATTAAAAAAAAAACGAACAAACAATCGAATTTTGTACCGTTGTTTTTTCATTCACGTGTGGTATATAAATTAATATTTACGAAGGTCATTCTTTGTTCAACCTTTGAATGAATAAAGTGTTTTCCTTTTGTTAATTAACAAAGGCGGATAAGCATCCACTACTCGTTTGGGGATTTGGTATCTTTGATATGACTTCGTTGATGAAACTAACATACATTTTTAAGACATTTTAAAACACGGACTTGACTTAAGAAATTGACTGACTGACTCACTGAGACACCGTCTACACACGAATTGACCGACTCGGACGTGGAATGCCTTCTCGCGGTGCATTCTGGATAATGCTAAATGACTTTCTAAATTGAAACATTGCATACACCCAACCTCGCACCTACCCCAAATCCTATTGTGTGCCTAAGCAGGGGGGTTGCAGGGGGGCAGCATGCCTCCCTTACATACCACAATGTTTATATATACGTCGTAATGCTGGGTGCTATAGCACTATATTTATGTAAGCAAGCAAAAAAACAAAAATCTCATAAAAAATGTAGTTTCAGTAATTTTTAATTTTATCAAGAAGTAGAAGAGAAAAAATCATCTAGTTTTCAGTTTTTGATTAGTAATTAAATAGAGCAACGAATTTCAGAAAAAAAAAATAATATATATAATTTTACAGTTCTGAAAAATTACACTTTAAACTTTATTTATGTTTTTTTTTTCCCTAAATTTCGAGTTCAAAACACATTTTTTCAAAAAGTATTCATAGATTTCACTTGATTTAAAGACCAGCTAATAGAACGAAGTATTGCCTTTAAATAAAGGCCCAAAACTTAATTGTAAATGTTACCGTTGTATTTTAATAATTTTTTTATTTTTAGTACTTTTTTTCATAAAATTGCCCCTCCCGCCAAAACGGGGGGAGATAGACCCCCTCCCTTAGCAAAAATGCTTGTATTTAACGGTTTTACAAAAAACTGTTATTATTTCTTGGCGCCTGAGTTATCGTACTAGTGCCTAAGTGGTATCTAAATAAATTTAGAGAATCATTTTTTGTCATAAATTACAACCATGACTGCAGATGTAGATAACAAATCTGGTGTAAGACCACAATCACATACGCTTGGTTTACTGGGAAACATCGAAACCTTTTTTGGCAGATGATGACTTCGAACAATACATTGAAAGGATGGAGCAGAAACCGCCGTTGTTCATTAGCTGCGCAGGCGGGGAGGTATATTAAATATAACGCTCTCTTGATTCGCCAAAAGTACCGACAAATTGCGCATACACATACACAGAAATAACTACAGTTCTTAAGTCTCATTTCAACCCAAAGAAAAACGTTAGAATGGAGAGGCACAAATTCTTGTCAAGGCAATTGAAAGCTGGAGAATCGCTTTCGGAGTTCATCATCGAATCAAAATCTTTAGCTGGCAGTTGTGAGTACGCCGCATTCTTTGATCAAGCTCTCTGCGATAAATTAAGCTCTCACAAAGTTATGAGAGAATTCAGCGAAAGCTTTTAGAAGAGCCAATTAAACAGTCTTTTTCCAATATTTGTGAAATTGCTCTAATCATGGAAATGACGTTTAAGGAAGACAACAGTAAAAAGACAATCAAACGACTTGGTTCAAGGAGGTGGATTGACCTGACGAAACTGGAACGGAAACGACTAAAAAACGCACAAGACTTTCTGAAGCAGCAGCGTACAATGATGAACGGGCCTTACGCCTGTACATCGGAGGAGGTTTCTGTTGCGAAAGCCTTGGGCGTAAATCAGTTGATGGGAAAACCCAACACTTACGAAGGGAAAACCCAACGCAAGAAAAAGTGACACCATCAACCGGAAAACGGACAGACAAACAAAAACCTAAGTCAGGGAATCAATGCAATCAACCAGCCGTTGCAAGGAGCCCCACGCTCCTACGGGACTGGGAGATGCGTCGAGTAACTCGGGTTTGAATCTTGGAGATTTCGTGCACCAGGGGAACGTGAGGGGCTATAGACCCTCATGCAACCCAAGGGTTTTAAATCCCCCAAATCCCGTAGGTAGTACCGGCACAACACAAGTGCGCATCATCAATGACCAGACAAATCATGGAGCCTCTTGCTCCTACTTGTCTCGAAGGTTAGAAGACAATTGGTGATGAGGTCAGAGGGAAGGAAACGCAAGCGGAAAACATTATGGGCTATATCCCTAAATGTAATTCCAGTGCGGAAAATTTCCTCAAACCAAGCTGAATGAACGTGACCAATGACAGCGCTTTATGTGGAACACAATGCGACGTAAGGCAAAGGGTCGCCTAAGTAACAGGGAAATACAGCGCCGACAAAAACGAAACGCTGAGAAGATCATTCAGCGGGTCAGCAGGAGGAATCCGGAGTCATTATCGACAAAGGAAAAGCAAGCCCTGGACAGATCGTATCGTGTACAGGACGCGATAACGAACACGAAAAACATAACAGACGAATAGAACGAACCGAACTCCAAGGCCTCCCGTCCCTCTCTGACCCATACCCTACTGCAAGGTCATCCAAAAGAGTAAGGATAGACGACACAATATCTCCGAAGAACTCCTCACCAGAAAATAAGAGGAAAAAGGCTAGGTTTTCGAAGGTTACCGCGGAGGGCAAACAGGCGGCTTTATCGTTGCCGACTTTGGAAACCCATCACGGAAACTGACGGAAGACCAGTGGAAACTCTTAGAGTCTAGAATCCTTGACGCGTTGAAAGGGGCTATCGTTAAGAATGGGCCACTGCCCCTCTTCGGTACCCTCCAAACCCTGCAAGGATTCAAGCTTTTAGAATGCGAGGATAAGTATATCTATGCATGGCTCCAAGACGTTGTGAAAAAAAAAACAATGTTCCCAGGCAAAATGCTGAGCTCCGCCTTATTAATAAAGAGGATATCAGAAACATTACAAGGCCTACAGCGAAATTGGTGATTAAAGGACTTGTAATCCCGAGGGACCGTATCGAAAGATATCTCAGATCCCTAGACACCGAACAACTCAGCCAAAACTGGGATGTTGTCGATGTGGGAGAACAGACTGACGAAGGGAAAAAAGTGACGTTGATATTTAGGCAAAAATCGTTGCCACTTCTAAAAGGTAAAGGTCGGTAGTTAAAAAAAATAAATAAAGAAAATAAATCGGGTGGCACAACGGCTCATGAAGAACCAGGGCCTAGTGACTAACAACTCGCAACCATTCCTGTGTGCGCCTATCGACAGGAATGGAAGGGACCTACAATTTTATGCCGAATCCGAACGGCTAGACGAGAAGCACTTATTCGTGACAAGTGATACTCTTGGAGGATTTGTCAATTCCTCGCAGAGGCAGTAGCCCTGAAAAAAACTTTTTAGTTTTTAGGTGGACGAGGCTGGGAAGAGGTAGTTAATAACTAATAGTTAATAACTAATCATGAAATTTTTTCAAATAAATCTTGATCACAGTAAAGCTGCCAGTCTATCTATCTCCTGGAGAATAGACAAATTGAAATCGCCCTCATGCAAGAACCCTGGTTAGCGAGGCAAAATCAGAGGGCTGAACACAAAAGAAACTATACTGTACAAAACTGCTCAAGTGGGAAGAAACAGCAGCTTTAGAACATGTATCGTAGCTAGAAAACAGTTTAATCTTTTTCTTCTATCCAAATACAGTAATTAAGGTCAAACGGCCCACAGTGGCCCGTTTAGGCAAAAGTGCTTGCGAAATTCATTTTTCGGGTGGGTTTATAATGCAAAACGTTTACATTTTCTGAATTAACAAATGTTTGGAGCTCAAGAAATCGAAAAAATTATTTCATTTGTATGAATGGTTTGGCTTGTAGTGCCAGTCAAAGTTGACAAATATTTATAGTGAGAAAAAAACAATTTTTTTTTTTAAATTTGAGTGTAAAAATTAGGAAAAGAATATAAGTAAAACTTTTTTTTTGTTATTTTTACTTGATATTTGTGTTAGTCGCTATAATCTATATATAAAATTTTGTAAACAACTAAATTTAATGTTTTTTGAAACACCCCTTTTTGCACACTTTTTCAACTTAACATTGAGTAGAAAAAAAAATTTCAAAAGTTGTCAAGCCAAACTGAACGGATAATGAATCCTTATATATCTCTTTACTTACAATCAAAAACTGAGCCATATAAAAAAGCATAGAGCTGAGCTAGAGAGATTTGATTTGAAGAATTCAGTAATTTTTTGTCTAGTGCAAAAAAAAAAAATCATGGAAAATATTATTTCTTTGTTTTGCAGGTATAAGTTTTTGGTTTAAAATAAAATGGTTTTGTAATTTAGAAGGAAAACATATTAATGCTTACTTACCTAAGTTTTTAAAACGGTTTTATAGCTTATTTCTTGTAACCCTTAATAAAACATTTAAGTAGGAATGTTTTTGATTTTTCGGGTATGATTAATTATTCTCAGGTAGTTTGGTGGATAAGGGTTTTTAACCAGATTAGAATAAAAAGATAGGTAAACAGACTACCTTATTGGGATGTCATAAAATTGAATATTTTTAGTGCAGGTTTTAAGGTATAAAAAGATAAAACAATGGGATGGAACAATCATTGAAAACTTGAACGAACGATCGAGCAGTTGTATAAGGACAAATTATTTAAAATGGATATACCATACAATACTTTGTTTGAAATTTTTTTAAAAGTTGATAGTACTGACGAGTTTCTTTCTGCCGTAATAAGTGAACATCCGGTGAAAATTTACCGGAAAAAGAAGAAAAATTAAGACACTTTCACTGCGATACTAAGAAAAGATGGGTCGCGCCCATAGATCGTGATTAAATTTCATAAACAAAAATGAAAAATGGTTATCTTCATCTCTCCATATCAATACCGGACAAACAGAAGTAATGTGCGATCCCCCACTTACATCAAGGTCATCAAGAGGAATGCCAAGGAAGTCAGTTAATGGGTGCGCAACGTTCACAAAAAAAAAAACAAAAACTAATCAATGCAACAGAGGAGATTAGTACTGCAAATCTCTCTGATGCATTAGGGATAAGATATAATAAAGACCATGAAAAGGTGAAGAATGATGTGATCAAGGCAATTTCTACTGCAAGTCCACTTCGAGTCAAAAGAGTCAAGGAAAGCATTCCTATACTACAAAAGGATCCCATAAAATATACTAATGAAAATGCATTAGCTTTGTTTATGGATTTGGGTCTATTAAAAGAAAAGAATAAAATCCTGAGAACTTCGTTAAGGAAACACAATATAGATGTGCTGCCATCCTTCAACACTATTACAGCTACGGAAAAACAAGCAGTTCCAGAAAACAGCAAAATCACGGAAATATCAGGTGTTGTGAAACTTCAAGACATGATGGATCATACTGCAAGGCGGCTTTTAAAAAGCAAAACGGAGGAAAAAATAATTGCACGCGCAAGAAGTTTGACCTTACAGAGCTAATGGGGCTGCGATGGATCATCTGTACAAGGTGCGTACAAGCAAAAAATTAATACAACAGATGGTGAAACAGACGCAAACATGTTCATGTTATCAGTTGTTTCACTCAGACTCAATAGTGCAGATTGTGAACATTGGAGGAACCCTCGCCCATCATCAACTCATTTCTGCCGACCCATAATGTTCCAATATGCTAAGGAAACTAGTGACGTCATAAATACAACAGTCAACGATATAAAAAGGCAAATAGCAGACATTCCACCAACAATATAAAAAGTTAATGAAGATATAACTATTTGTTAAACACGAGTTCTTTTTAACTATGATTGACGGAAAAGTCTTAAACGAATTAACAGAAACAAAGTCTACGCGGTCATGTCCGATATGTAAAAGGACCCAAAAAAACTTCAATAACCAGGATGAATTAAATAACGACAAACATAATTACGAATATGGAATCTCTCCATTGCATGCTAGAATCAGGTGCGTGGAATTTATTTTGAAACTTGCTTATACAATTTGATGAATCTATTGGGATCAAGGAGGCAGAAAAGAGAAGAAAATAAGAGATTCGCGATGAGCTTGCACTTGATGTGGATAAACCAAGGCAAGGATTTGGAAATAGCAATGATGGAAACACTTCAAGGAGATTTTTTGAACAGTCTGAGGCAACTGCTCGAATAACTGGAGTCAATGGAGAGGTTATTACTAGGATCCAAATAATACTTAATGTTTTGAATTGCAGGGAAGTAGTGAATACAGTTAAATTTGGAGAGTACACCAAAAAAACCACAGAGCTATTGAAACAAAAGTACCCTCAAAAACATCTCACACCTACTCTTTATACAATTTTGGTTCATAGCCAACATATTATCGAATACCAATCTCTGTCACTTGGAGAATTGTCAGAAGAAGCCCAGGAGTCTAAAAATAAAGACTACAAGAATAAAGATATCTAAATACGTGTAAGGTTTCAAGAATTCGGCAGAATGAAAACCTATTTAACATGCTAGCAATCTCATCGGATCCACTAATTTCTTCCTTAAGACATGTAAGCAACCAAAAAGCACAATACTCACCGGAAATGATCAGTTTAATACGCATTACCCCGGACTTAGATGATAGTTTCCAAGAAATCTAATGTTTATATGTAAATTTTTGTTCGTTTTATTTTTTTTTTCTACTTTTTGAACTGTAAACAGTTGGCCAACGGTCGGTTGCGCAGAGAGAGGATTTAAGAGAACAAAAATGGTGCGCAAGATATTTAACCCTTACACGCACATAGTGTAAACAAAAAACAAACAAAGTTGTATAGTGGTTATAATTGATGATTAGGGTCAACTTAAACTTTCTGTGTTTTTTAACACAAATATGTCCCAGTATTCGTCAAAGGTTGCGCAAAGTACCGTTTTGAAGAAAACTAATATTATCATTGTTACGGGCAATTTATTAGAAAAAGTGAATCAAATAGTGTATATAATAAAGGAACTAACACATTTTTATTGCAAACAATGAATAATTTAATGATAATCTTGGAAACAATTTCTTTTGGATGTGAAACATAAGTGTACGTTGCACGTTGAACAGGTGTTGTTAGTGCGACTTTCAACACGAAATTTCCTTTTATTTGCCTACCATAATAAGAGATGGCGTTCCCCTTTTTTGAATGTTACCAATTCTTTTGTTCGTCATTACAGTAGACGGTAGTGCCCTCTGACGAGACGAGAAATCAGCAATGAGGGACCGACTTATTACTTGTCCAAATTCAAGGAACGAGAACAATGTTCCTTCAACTTGTTTGTCATCATGCAATTTGCTGTATATTATATAGGAATTGTGTATTGCAATGTCGAGAACATCGAAGAACAGTCGGAGGTAATATTTGATTTTCGCTTTCGTGTCAACTTCATAGCAAACTTTCCTCTGGTCCATCAAATCAACGCCTCCCATGTTTTTTTTATATTTTACTACAACGTCGGGGCATGTAACATTATAGACCAAGAGCCCACAGCAGATTTGGGGCGCGAAAATGAACCAAACAAAACTATATGAGTCGAAAGGTGTGTTAAGGCTAATAAAAGAAATGCAAGTCTTGTAGTCCCTGGTAGCGGCTGTTTGGTTGGAGAGGTAATTTTCTAAAAAATTGACTTAAAACAGAAAACAAATTATTAAAAAACAACGGTAACATGTACAATGCCCTGTAATATTTTTATGAAAGGCCAGAAGTCCCTTCTTTCATTTATTTTTTAAATAAAGTTCTTTTAATGAATAGTTTTTGAAATATTAATGTTTGAACTCAATTTTTTGAAAAAAAAACTTTTAAAAATTTTTAAAAATATTTTATTCGCAAAATTTCACGTTATTAAGTACTATTTTTGTTTCCAAAATTCAATGCCCTTATCAATTTGTAGTCAAAAACTGAAAACCGGATGGTTATAGGACTTTTACTTTTTAAGATATTAAAAAGTAAATGAACCAGCTTTTTCATAAAAAGAAGACAAATCCGGCTAAATTATCATTTCAGCAACCAGTTAAAATAAGACAAACATGCGGAAAAAAATTCTTACATTTTTGAAACTTGGTGGGAATGTCGGATTAACCATAAGAATAAAGAATCAAAAGAGTCCATAAAAATATATGTATCCGACGGTTGTTTTTTGGAGAGGAAAGGGGGAGGTAAATACAATTTAGCATTAGCATATTTATTGAACAACGATTTTAACAATTTGACTTATAACTAGTTAGACACGATGATATTATACATTTATTGGCACATAGGGGGCCAAATTTCATACTATGTCTTAAATTTAAATGATTATAAAATATAAAATACATGTCAAAAAATTAAATCTAAAAGTCGGTTGACTTAATTGTCCTCGGGGTGTTCCGTCCCGGTTGTCAAGTTGTGGTTTTGGTGGGGAGCTGGGTTGTTTTTTAGCCACGGTGATATGCTGACCCAGTTTCAGCGTAGAACGAAATTGCTTGCTGGTTGTCTGTGATGATGTTGTCGTCCAGGATGTTCTGGAAGAAAGAAAAAGGGAAGGATTTTTGTTAGTGAGAGAGGTAAATGAAATACGTGAAGCTTATGGATAAGGGCTTCAATCCATACGCTATCGAATGCTTTCTCAACATTCAGAAAGCATCCAACGGTGACACGATGATTGTTAAGGGCTATGGTGATGTCATGCTGGAACTTCAGGAGCGGATGCAAAGTAGAGTGCTTTTCTCTAAAGCCAAACTGCATGTCCGGGATGATGGCGTTTTCGCTGCAGAATCTCTTAAGTCTGCGAAGTAATACTTCTTCCAGTATTTTACTTATATTGTTCAGAAGCGAAATCGGCGTGTAATAAGACACCAAGTTGCAAGCACCTTTCTTCGGGATGACCGCGATCTTAGCTGTTTTCCACTTTTGAGGGAAGTAGCAATTGTTGATGCAGTTGTTCATGATGATTGTTAAAAGGGTCATCACTGCATGTGGCAGTCTTTTCAGAATGTAATTTGAAACCCCGTCTGGTCCGGCTGACTTTTTTGGCTTTGAATTCCCGATGATATTTGCTTCCTCCTCCAGATTGCAGAGATGTGTACTATCAGTTGGGTCACTTGCTAGGTTGGAATCACCAAAAATGACTCCTTCCGTGTTTGGCTGCAGGGGAGGTAAATACAATGTTAATACAATTTGGACATATGATACATGATTTTAGGGTATTTTTGAATTCTGAATCTAACTTTCTTTAGGCTTATTGTATCGCCTTAATTTTGATGTCATTAGATTCAGAATTGAAAGATACCCTTAAATCATGTATCATATGTCCAAATTGTATCAACATATTTTTTTAATTTCGATAAGTCATACCTCTCCCTTTCCCCCTCCAAAAAACACCCGTGGAATACAGATATTTTTATGGACTGTTTTGATTCTTCATTCTTATGGTTAATCCGACATTCCCACCAAGTTTCAAAAATGTAAGAATTTTTTTCCGCATGTTTGTCCTATTTTAACTGGTTGCTGAAATGATAATCTAGCAAGATTTGTCCTTTTTTATGAAAAAGTTGGTTCATTTACTTTGTAAAATCTTAAAAAGTAAAAGTCCTAAAACCATCCAGTCATTGTTTTATCGGCAGGCAAATTTTTCGGAATATTCTTCCTATTTGCACGAACAGTTTCACAAGCCATTATGTTCATGTTTGCCAATTTATGTTGCAGATTTGGAGGGTTAAAAAAGTTGTCAATATATAACTCGCAACCTTAATTTTGAAGGTCGTTGCAAAGTTGCAAGACCACTGATTTTTCTAATCCAATTTCAGCACCACCTTGTTTTCTCCCAGTATACAAATCGAACTGAAATAGATAGCCAGTGCTTGAATCACATCTACACCACATTTTAAATCCCCATTTTATGGGTTTATTTTTGACATATTGTTTCATAATATTGTGACCTTTGAACTTGATCATATGCTCATATATTCCTTGAGTTTTAGAGTTAGTCTCGGCGTTTTAAAAACTGTCGTTAAAATGATCTAACACTGGGCGTATTTTATATGCTCTATCATAGGTTAGGTTAGGTTAGGTTAGTGGGCTGACAGTTGATCTTGTTACCGTCATCAGTGTAGATCCATTGTAATACCCTGGGGATTAATCCCCATAAAAGAAACCTATGATAAATCCAATGACACAACCCGTAGAGGGCGTCAATACAGTTCTTACAAGCTGAAGCTTGGAAAAGTCGTTTACAAATTGATTGAAGGAGTGTCAGTCGCTGCGTAAATACCGGGTTGAGGATAGGTTGACGCACCGTTGTCTTTTAAGGGCGTATCCCTTTCCTTTACCCCCACTGGATTGATCAACCCCACACCAGACCCGTAGGAGCAGTGGCTCCATGCAACGTCTGGCGCTGGGTTCGATAAATCAGTGGTTGGTGCCAGCGACTGCCCAGTTAGGTCAGATAAGGAGAGTCCGTCGACACAATCACCGGGCAAAGGAGAGGCCAGCTCACCATAGTGTTTTTAGAGCGTGAACCTCTCCCTTACCCCCAACAGGTAAATCATTCCTCCGCCAGGCCCGTAGGAGCAGTGGCTCCATGCAACTTCTGGCGGGTAAGTTTGATAAATCAGTGGTTGGTGTATGTGGTAGCTTTGTTAAGTTGGTCCCATTAAGGTGTTGGAGAAGTGTTTGTTTGCGCATAATCACCGGCTTGTGAAGAGGTTAACGCACCGTTGTATTTTAAGGGCGTGATCTCTACCTCTACCCCCTCTGAATAGATCATCCACTCACCAGGCCCGTAGGAGCAGTGGCTCCATTCAACGTCTGGTGAGTGAGTTTGATAGATTAGTGGTTGGTGTCTGCGTCTACCCCGTTCTGTCGTGTAAACCTACGTCGTCGGCACAATCACCGGGCTTAGGAGAGACCAACGTATCACTGTCCTTTAAGGGCGTGATCCCCCCTACCGTCACTCGTTAAATCATCCCCCCACCAGGCCCGTAGGAGCAGTGGCTCCGTGCAACGTCTGGTGAATGAGTTTGAAAGATCAGTGGTTGGTGTATGTGTCTGCTAGTTAACTCGGTGAAGCTATCCAGGTATTGAAGAATTGTCTGACGGCATATTAACAACGGGTTGAGGAGAGTTAAACGCACAGGGGCGTGATCCCCTTACACCATTGTCTTCTTAGGGCGTGATCCCCTCATTTACCCCCACCGGAAAGATCATCTCTCCACCGGGCCCGTAGGAGCAGTGGCTCCATGCAACGTCCGCTGGGTGAGCTTGATAGATCAGTGGTTGGTGCATGCGTCTGCCCCGTTCAGTCATATTAGTCTTCAGGTTACTGAAGAAGTGTCCGTAAGCACAATCACCAGGTTGAGGAGAGGTCAACGCACCATCGTCTTTTCAAGGGCGTGGTCCCTTCTCCTTACCTCCACTGTTTAAATCATCCCCACCACCAGGCCCGTAGGAGCAATGGCTCCATGGAACGTCTGGCGGTTGAGTTTGATAGATCATTGGGTTGGTGTATGTGACTAATTTGTTTAGCTGTATTTAAGAATTGTCAAGCCATTTTGTAGCGTTAATAAATTTTAACATGTTATTGCTTGTAATGTCTGATAGTTCCTCTAAGTCATTGAAGAAATGTCTCCCGAGGAGCCTATTTCTTAGGTGACATAGTGCAGGGCAGTGACAAAGGTAGTGTGGAGTATCCTCATGTATCTCTTCGTCACCACATCCTCTACATAAGTCGTCCATACTGAGACTCATCTTTTTCTTATGGTAACCCAGTTGGTTGTGCCCAGTGGTAACGCTCACGAGAATAGATAGAGACTTTTTTCCCAGGTGGATGATCTTGTCGGTCTTTTGTTTATCGAAACTAGGCCATAATTTTCTAGTTATAACACAGGTATCGAGTGAGTTCCATCTCTTGTTGGTTATAGCTAGAACCTTACTCTCGATTACCCTCTTAAGATTACAGGGCGGGATTTGAACAGTTGAATCTGCTTGATTAAGATCAAGTGCTGATCCCATTCTTGCCAGTTCGTCAGCACTTTCATTACCTGGGACACCACTGTGGCCAGGAACCCAGCAGAGTCGTATGTTGTGCTGTGTACCAAGAACCCTTAGCTCTTCGCGACAGCATGTCACAAGCTTCGATTTTATTTCAATGGCAGAAATTGCTTTTATTGCCGCTTGGCTGTCAATGAAAAAGGTGATATCCGCTTGTGGTATAGCCATCATTGAGACCTGTCTAGCAGCTTTCGTCACTGCCAGGACCTCAGCTTGGAAGACACTGCTGTAATAAGGAAGTCTGAATGAGCTGGCTAGTCCAAGAGTTTCCGAAAAGAAGCCTGCACCAACACCAGTATCCATCTTGGAACCGTCGGTATATATTGCTATCATCGATTCACAGGTTGATGGTTCTTTGGTTTGCCAATCCTTTCTACTAGGAAAGGCGATCGTGAACGGCTTGTGAAAGTCTAAACGGGGTGTAATGTAGTCAGTGCATACCATACTTCCCGTGTATTTCTGCAAAATCTGCGCGTGTCCTATGGCGCTGCGATTCCAGCTACCAGTTTGGCTAAGCCGAAGTGCGCTCTTGGCTGCCGATTCTTGTACAAATAAATCAAGGGGTGTCAAGTTGAGTATAGCTTCCAAGCCCGCTGTGAGGGTGGACCTCATAGCCCCAGTGATTCCAATACATGCCATTCTTTGTACCTTGGTCATGAGTTTAAGGTTAGTAACTTTGTCGAGCGCATTCCATCAGACTACGTTACCGTATGTCAGTACAGGTCTAACTATCGCCGTGTACATCCACCTGATAATTTTTGGGCTAGGTCCCCAAGTTTCTCCATGAGCTCCGTTTGGCTCTTTGAGTTTCCATTTTGAATTTCGTTTGACTAGATTTGTAAGTTTCCCAGTCACTATCTGCTCTTATGCGCTTGGCAACATTAAAAAGTCTTCTTGTTTCCTTCCTGATGTTGCCAAGTTCAGTTGTCCACCAGGGTGGTTTCTTTTTACCCTGTCCTCCTGGTTTTAATGGACATCCTTTTTCGAATGCTTTACCGAGAATTTCAGTGAAGCTATCAGTAGCTTTCTCTATAATCTCGTGTTCTTGTAACGCATCAGTATTTAGCTTTCGTAATTCTGTTTCTACCTCCCTATTAAAAATTTCCCACTTTGTTCGTCTGAGATTTCTAAAAGGTTTGTGAGGATCTGGGGTGTCAGGTATTAAGAATTCAATGAGTTTATGGTCAGAGAATGATTCCTCTTTTAATACCTTCCACTGATCTATGAATATGGTATCTGAGTTATTTAATAAAGTTACATCAAGTACCTCCTTACGAGTTTTGGTGACAAAAGTGGGCTCATTCCCTCTGTTCGCTACCAAAAGGTTATTTTCAATAATAAATTCAAATAGTAACTCACCCCTTTCGTTGATATCAGTGCTTCCCCACTGCAAATGGTGCGCGTTGGCATCACAGCCCGCAACAGCGTCCCATTTCTCCAGTGCAGCACGTGCAATGAGTTGCTTTGTCATCTCAGCCGGTGGTCCTTCAATTCCATCACCCGGCATATAGCATGATGCTATAACTAGTGGTGGGAGCCTGGCTCGATCAAGTTTTACCGTCGTTTGGTCTTAACAACTGTATGTAGATAAAAGAAAGAGATTAATCTGTTTTCTAGCTACGATATAAGCTCTAATACTACTGTTAATACCTACGTTTGTGGTCTTATACAGCGTTAGTTCTTTTGAGTGAAGGCCCTTAATTCTGCCACCTGCAATCCAGCGTTCTTGAATAAGGGCAGTGTCTATTTGTCTATCCTCCATGAGGTAGACTAGGTTGGCACTGGCGGCTTTACTGTGTTGGAGAATAATTTGTATTATTTTCATATTGTTATAAGCCTTTCTCCCCCCTATTTACCATCTTCTTGTTGTCTATCAGCCGCAGTCTGCATCGGTTTGTACCGACGCGTACCTTAAAATCAATTTTTCTGAGCAGCGGTGTTGATTTGTGATTTAAGATCACAACCACTTCAGTGCCATCTTTAGTTTTCTGCCTCTACCTCTAGTTTTGACTAAGCTGTTCAGTATTGAGTGACCTGAGGTATCTTTCAATTCGATCCCTCGGGATGAGCGGTCTCTTCATAATTAGCTTTGCTCTGGGTCTTGACAGTTCACCGATCTCCTTCCTCCCCATGAGGCGAAGGTCAGCGTTTGGCCAGGGAGCTTCAGCAACTGACAAATTCTTGAAGCCATGTGTGGGTATGTTCATCCTCACATGTCAGCATTTTTAATCCTTGGTAGGTGCCGAGAGTACCGAAGAGTGGCGGTGGCCGGCTCTTGACGATAGCCTCATTTACACTCCTCAAGGATCCGAAGTTCGATTAATTGCCATTGGTCTTCCGTTAGTTTCCGTGTAGGATTACCGTAGTCTACTACGGCGACTTGTCTACCTACTACAGGCACCTTAGAAAGTTTGGCTTTTTTCTTCCTGTTCGTCGGTGATACGTTCGTTGGTGAGTGCATGTCTTTCCTCGCTCACTTGGACGTACCTGTATTAGATGGTGGGTCAGTGAGGGGCACGCGGCTCTTCTTAGACACTCCTAATGCGGTACTCCTAGGACTCGGATTGTCGCGTTCGTCAGTTGTTTTTGGTTTTGTCAGTAATCTTTGTCTGGATCTGTCCAGAGCTGGCCGTTCCTTAGCCGTTAGGGTTTCAGGGTTTTTGTTTGCTAGATCCCGGACAATCCGCGTAGCGTTCCGTAATTGTCGGTGTTGTATCTGTTTGTCGCCGAGGAGTCTCTTTACCTTGCGTTGCATTGCTGGCTTTGCGTTGCGTTGCGCGGTAGGATTCTCCACGACAGTCTTGTTAGTTGGGTCGCTTTCAATTGTTGAGTTCCCCATGCAGTTACCTGGTCGAGAGGAGCAGGAAGCATTTAGGTTGCATGTAGGGCCAGTGCCCAGGATGTTTCCCGTGTGCTGCTCACTACTCTCAACCTCACCAGTGGCCGCCCTCTCACCGCACAGGCCCGTAGGAGCAAAAGGCTCCATGCAACTTCTGTACGGTGTGACAGGAAGCTTAGTGGTGCGTTTCTTTACAGGGTCCTTCCGTTCGTCATGTCGTCTAGGTTGTGAAGAGGTAGACGCACCAAGGTTGCATGTGGGGCTAAGGCCCTGGATGTTTCCCATGTGCGTCACCTTCACACCTACCTCTCCTGGGGGTATCTTATCACCCACCAGACCCGGAGTAGAGGAATTCTCCACGCAACGTCTGGCAGGTGAGTCCAATATTCCGGAGGTTTGTATTAGTTGGTCCTTGTCGTTTAAGGAGACAGTCCTTTTTCCAGTATGGGTTTTACCAACAATCGAAGCAGGCGGTCCCATTAATACACTCACGCTTATGATCTCTACAGGAGAAGCCCCCGCCGATGTATGGGCAGATGGCCCATTCTCCATTGGGAGCTTCTTCTGCAGAAACGTACGAGCGTTGGGCAGTCGTGTGCGTACTGTGTCTGTCAGTTCATCCCAACTCCTTTCACCAAGTCTCTTGACTGTTTTCCTACAGTTGGAGATTTTACTCCGCCTGGAAGAGGTTGACAGTCCGGAAAGATTGGAGCCGGCGACGGAACAGCAGTCAATGATGCTCTGACCATCACTGTCAACCGTCCCGACGCTGGCCCTATCTTCAACTCCGAGGTTGGCAAAAGCGTTGAGGAGTAGGTCCTCTTCCTCGTCAGCCATTGTTACTGGTTTGTCTTTTTTGTCTAAAGTGTGTGTGTTGTTTGTCACTGGCGACTTAGCTTCTTGCGAAGCCAAGCCCTCGCCAGCAGCCGTGACTTCTGCCGACACTGTAGCGTATATCCCCGCTAAATTTGTTCCTGTTTTTGTTGTGTCTGTCATGGTTTGTCATTGGTTTGGTTTGGTTGCTCTATCATACGAAGATTCAGTTCTCGATGGTTCGTTATTGTTGTCACTGAAATTCTTCAAACCGGTTGAGTGGCATTACATTTGCAATAAAAGGAAAACCCATATCAGGATCTGATGACCAATAGCTGCGGAATGTAGGCAAAACGTGATATCCCATCACGTAATTCATTCCCAAAAAGGCCTTCGCCTCTGCACTATTGAGAGCGAAAGGTCTTCCATTTTGCAATGCATATCGTTCCGATTCAGGTATAATAATTTCATCAAGTAATCGATCAAACTTTGCTACTGTATTGAAAATGTTCAAAGGAGAAAAATCAGTTGAAATATTAATTTCACCATATTTATATCCTTTTTGGTCTTGGAAATGGTACGGGTCATAGGAGTTTTTCCTCCAGTTGAACGACGGTGTCAAACCTGGGTTAGACATAAAAAAGGACCAGTCATTGATAAATAGTTAAGGCATTATTGATTGTGTTTCTATACTCTATGGTTTTATGATTTGTGGCTTAGCAACAGATATGTTCCGGGGGCGATGTGTTTGTATTTATTTTATGGCGTTAGTGTTTATTTGATATATTTTTTGACCAGTGGGGTTTTGGGAAAATATTAATAGATCAGTGTTTACGAGTTTTAATAATTTTTATCCACGAGTTTTTAAGAATGAATGTTTTCTTTAGAGAAAAAAGTTGAAACAACAAATAGTTTTAAGGAATAATTTACAATAATTTATTTTACTGTTAAATAATTATTATAAATTTGTATTTCAAAAATAAATATACAACATAATAAGAAAGTATATATAATATAAATAACAATGATATAATTAAAATAACAATTGCACATTTACATATATATTGAATTTTAAGAACTAATGTCGGTTTCATAGTCTGTTGAAGAATCGTCACCTAGATTAATTATAATTGTTTCCGATATTGTGTCCCACGTCAGGTCATGAGAAAAGTATTCTTCCTCAGTTCTTATAGCTTTTTCACACACTTTTTTCCAATCTTCAGCCGTTATTTTTAAAGATTCTTCCTCTGTTTTCGTTCCAGACTTGAATAAAAGTAAGGCGAAGGCTTTTTCACTACCTGCATGCGCCATTATCAACCTCTGTCTCTTTGAAATTGGTGTCTTCAATCCACTGCTACTATCATCAGTCCATGCCATTGGCCTTGTATCTGAGCTATGAATATAACTTTCGTCCAAATAAATGATGTCATATCCTTTTATTCTATACTCCCTGATTTTTCTCAGATACTTCACTCGCAGAGTTTAATATAATTTCTTTCACAAAAAAGTTTGCGGTTGTTTTGCGATTTTATGTAGGTAAATCCGTTCCTTTTTAGAATCCTGTTGAAAAATGTAATACTTAAGTTAAGCTCTAGATTTTCCTGGGATCGTTCTCTCAACATTTTAAAACAGATCATCATTTTTTCCTCCTGGTCGAAATTGTGTATTATTCGCCGAATAGCTGTGATGTCAAATTCGTCTAGTCCAGTTTTCCACCTCGTATGTGGTACTTTTTTATTTGGTGATTTCACAACTCCTGTCTCTTTGTATTCTTTAATAATTCTTCTGATTGATCGTTCAGAAATTCCAGTAAATTCCACGGTATGCGAGGTTGCGATACTCACAGGATTTTCAAAGAACAAACTCTTGGCTTCTTCAAATTTGTCATTATATATCTTAACAACTATCTTCCGCGCCTAGATTCCAATAGGTTTTCCTTTTCTAAATGAATCCATGGATATTTCTTTTAAATTTCGTTGTTTAATTTCTGGTTGTTTTTTTTTTTTAAACTGAATTACAAACCAAAGCAAGTATCATTTAAAATTCACTCGTAGGTAAAAATTATTAAAACTCGTAAAAAATACCCACAGGTCAAAAAACTTATCAAATAAACACTAAAGCCATAAAATAAATATAAACGCATCACCCCCGGAACATATCTGTTGCTAAGCCACAAATCATAAAACCATAAAGCATAGAAACAAACAATAATCCCTTAACTATTTATCATTGAGTCCGAATCACAGGTCCTTTTTATGTTTAACCCCATTGCATTTTGCAATAGACTATTTTTTTATTATTATAAGTGCACCGAAATTTGTTCCAATGATTAAAACAAAAATCATATAAACAAAAATGATATAAAGTTTATACCTAAAAATCATTCTTTTTTATCTCACTAGAGATGAAATACTTTTTTAGACATCAAGCCATGAAAGCAAAATAATCCATTATCAATAAACAGATATAAGGTATGCTCATTGCGTTTTGACAGATGTGGTATAACGTCATCGTCATCTCGTTCGAATATAAGATAGAAGAAAAGAATACTATTTTATTGGATTATTTTTATAATTTTTATATTTTTACAGTTAATTTCACCTACAAAATTTTGTTTAAATGGTTAATTCTTAAATACAGTCTACACTTAAGAAATAGTATATTTGCAAAAAGCCTAGATGCACAGCTTCAGCAATTTTTAAGTGGTTTTCCAGGAACTTCCCTTTTGTATAGAGATGTTTCTTATTGTTTTTTAATAAAAATGTTTTCTAAACCCCATATTAATAAACGGAGCTAGCGGCGAGTTATCATTTACTCGTGATAACCTAGGAGTTAAATTTCTGCCACTTACTAGCTAGCTAAGCCAACAAGGAATGTGGTTTAGCGAAGGGTTAAATAAGATAAGTAAATATACGTTTTAATTCACCAATTGTCTCTTAATACATGCTCACACAAGAGTTCGAAAGTTGCCGGTAGATCTTGTTCCCGTCACACTTAGAGCAATGTTAACCCTTTGTGATACCCCGATGGATTGGACCATCCCTGTAAAATATGTAACCTATGAAATTCTATGGAGTATCGAGCTATTTGGAGGCGTTGATAAAGTTCAATAAATTTAAGATGTTCTTATCTGTTGATTTCGAGATTTCTGCTAAATCGTTGAAGAAATAGCTACCCAAGAATTGTTTCCTTATGTTGCAGAGTGCCGGACATTGACCTAGGTAGTGAAGGGTGTTCTCCACTTCTTCTTCGTCTCCGCATCCTCTGCATAAGTCTACAGTATTCAGTCCCATTTTGTTTTTATGATACCCTAAGAGATTATGTTCTGTAATAATTCCTATCAGAAGATGCAGGGATCTCTTTTTCAGGTTCATAATTTTCTCTGTTTTTCTCTTATTGTAGCTGGGCCACAGATTCTTTGTGGTGGTATAATTACAAGTGAGTTCCACCTGTCATTGGTAAGTTCCACTATCTTCTTACTAATCGTCTGTTTAACGGCACAGGGTGGAATTTTAACACTGGATTCTGTTAGGCTTGTATCTAATGATGAAGCAGTCCTTGCCAGTTTATCTGCTTTTTCATTACCTTCAATTCCATAGTGTCCAGGGACCCAACAGAGTCTGATGTTGTGTTGTGTGGCAAGAACTTTAAGCTCTTCACGACAGCATGAAACCAGTTTGGATTTTATTTCTGTGGCAGAGATGGCCTTGATAGCTGCCTGGCTGTCAATGTAAAAAGTGATATCAGCCCGTGGTATCGCCATCATTAGTATTTGTTCTAGACCCTTAATCACTGCCAGAACCTCCGCTTGGAAGACACTGTTGTAATCGGGGAGTCTATAAGATTTATCCAAATTGAGGGTTTCTGAGAAGAATCCCGCACCTACACCCGTATCCATCTTCGATCCACCGGCGTATATTTCTACCACGCACCGGTTCATCTGATTGTTGTAAACCAGCATCCCATTTCTCTCTTGTGGGGATGGAGACAGAAAACGGTTTTTTAAAATCTGTCCGGGGTGTTGTGTAGTCTGTGCATACATACCCTTCCGTAAATTTATTGATGATTTGTGCGTGACCTACAGAGTTCCTTTTCCAGCTATTGGTTTGGCTTAGTCTTAGGGCACTGTAGGCCACGGTTTCTTGTACAAGTTACAAGTTAGTTAAGCACTGTTTTTATTAATATGGCTATAAAAGTCTAACATTTTCAAAGAATGTATCACTTCGTTTCTAAGTACACCTTCCAACCTTTCATCCACCAACTAAAGCTGCAGGATGTATAAGGGTCATGGTACTGATTCTTTCTTTTAAGCTCTTTAAAAGTATATCCTTAACTGTATAGTCCACTCTTAGTCTTAACTAAATGTCCTGAGCAAACACGACTGTTTTAAAGTATAATCGTTTTTATTCCCACAAGCACTAATCCACAATTTGCACATTTAAGCGTCTTTCAAGAAATAGTGATATGTATTTCAGTTTTTGTTCACTGTTTTTTTTCTGTCCGGTGTATTATTGCACCCCAAAACAGCACACACAACCATTTTCAAATTTTAAAATTCACTTTTAAAACGGGAAAACAAATAAAATATCAAAAACCAATTGAAAACTTCCAACTAACAATCTCGCTTGTCAAACTAGGAGCTGACGATGACGTCATAGCATAAGCAAGATGGCGAATTGGGTGGATCTAATGAGCATACCTTATTTCTGTTTATCGTGATCCATGATCATACTACATTGAACGATTTTTCCAGTGCCCATCTTTGTTCGTAGGTGAAGGGAAAGAAAAGTGAGGGGTACCAAAATCGTTTGCACCAAAAAACTCGAACGATTTTTCCAGTTTGTTTTTGTTCTCTTTCGCCTGCTTTCCAATTTTTTGTGTGTGTTCGGTGTCAGTGTGTCGTTTGTTTGATGTGTGAGTGAATATCAATGAAAAATGAAGAGCACAGCAATAAAAAAAACGAAGAAGATAAGGAAAAAATCTTGTGGAAAAAATCGTTCTGTGTGTACATTTTACACGATTTCTGGAAAAATCTTCGTGGAAAAATGGGGCAATGTAGATCGGGACATTAAAAGAAAGTCCATCGCTGGAAATTCATCTCTATTTTAATCTTTTTTTCAGTGAAATCCGTATTTTTTTGTGTATCTTTCAAAATTAAAGAGATGAGCAGAGAAATTTAAAGAGACCTGCGCAGTAAAATGGCCAAGTGATTTGGTTGAAGCTATACATACATTAAACTAGTTGGACTTTAATACAACAAAATAAAGAGAGTAAACAGTTTTCTATTTTTTCTCCTTCTTAAGCACATTGAACAGGAAAGAGTCAATTGGTCAAGGTTCCAAATTCATCAAGTTGTCGTTTATGTGAATGTGTAATGACTCATATGCGTCCAGTTTGCGTGGTTTGTTTACATTTTTAATGATTCTAAAATTATTTTCAAATGATGT
Organism: Melangyna quadrimaculata; assembly: GCA_949320155.1. Classification (NCBI taxonomy): domain Eukaryota; kingdom Metazoa; phylum Arthropoda; class Insecta; order Diptera; family Syrphidae; genus Melangyna; species Melangyna quadrimaculata. The sequence goes on from OX439483.1 coordinate 266,768,763, forward strand.
AATGGTATGTGGTTTATCATTACATACTTAGATCAAATATATGTGCTAGAATGGCTTTGTCTGTCTCTTTCTTTTTAACGGATCTAAGATGCTCGTTGAATCTAATCTCTGCAGCTCTTCTTGTTTGTCCAATATATTTTTTGTTGCAACTAGAACAAGAGATTTCGTATATGCCGCTGCAGCGATTAGTTGGTGTGTGGTCTTTTGTGGATCCCAAGCGCAGGTTTAATTTGTTGTTGTTGGTGTGGACGATGTTCATATCAGCCTTGGCAAAGACATGTATCAGACTGTTGGTGGCATTCGGGGCGAAAGGCAAGGTGACACGACACGTTGTTGATGTGCACATATATTTTGTTCGAACAATGTACTGATGTTGTTCCGTTTTATCTTTGTCGAGTGTTTTTTAACCAAGTGGTCAATAATTGATTTATCATATCCATTAACGTCAGCAATATGTAATATTTGTTCGTATTCCTTCATGTAATTTTCAATCGACAAAGGTAGACGGCTTAGTCTGTACACTATGGAATGAAAGGCGGCGAGTTTTTGGCTGTATGTGCAGTATGAATCATTAGTTATGTAGCGATCAGTTGACGTTGATTTTCTGTAGACACTAAATTCAATTTTCCTGTTCCTTCGTTTTATTTCTGAGTCGAGAAATGGCATAGTGTGAAGTATTTCGTCTTACTTCTCAAACGTGAATTGAATGCTTGGAAATTAGCTGTTTATTATTCTAAGTAAAGGGTTTTTCAACAAGGACGCTACAAAAGTAGAGTAACAGAGACAGCAAACGATGCCATATTTCTTGCCGCACTTTTGACATTTCTCTTCAGTGAGGTTTGCCATATCATGATGCAAGGATATACGAGCCAATAACGAATCGAAATTATTAAAATTTACTACCGACATTCGGAGTCAGTGGCCTCAACGTTAAGAGCGCTACGTCCAATTTATGGTCGTCATAATCATCCTAGCAGATCAACAATTGAGCGTCTAGTGGAAAAATTTGAATCCACAGGCACAGTACAAAATGTTCCCGTGCCAGTGAGACAAAGAAGTGCCCGTAGTGTCGAGAATATTGCTGCCGCTGAGACTTCAGTTGCAGAAAGCCCAAATGTGTCTCTCACACGTCGTTCCCAAGCGTTGGGCATCTCTGTGACGTCGTTGTGGCGAATTTTGCGAAAAGATCTTGGCCTACATCCTTACAAGATTAAATTGACGCAAGGACTGAAGCCGCTTGACCACCAGAAGCGTCGTATGTTCGTGAATTGGGCTGAGCAACAACTTGAAAATGATTCGGATTTTCATCGAAAAATCATCTTCAGCGATGAGGCTCATTTCTGGCTGAATGGCTTCGTCAATATACAAAATATGCGGTATTGGTCAGGCAGCAATCCACATGTACTCAATGAGTCATCATTGCATCCCGAAAAAATTTCGGTTTGGTGTGGTTTATGGGCCGGCGGCGTCATTGGGCCGTACTTCTTCCGTGATGATCAAGACCGGCACGTTACTGTGAATGGGGATCGCAACCGTTCAATAATAACCGAATATTTTTTGCATTTATTGGATCATATGGACTTGGAGGACATGTGGTTCCAACAGGACGGCGTCACAAGCCACACAGCGAATGTCACAATCAATTTATTGGAAACCAAGTTTGGAGAACGTGTTATCTCACGAAATGGTCCAGTCGCTTGGCCGCCTCGATCGTGCGATTTGACGCCGTAAGACTATTTCCTGTGAGGCTACGTCAAGTCTATGTCTATGCCAACAGGTCTGCGACGATTGATGAACTTCGTACGAATATCGAACGTGAAATTGCAGCAGTATCGGCCGATTTATGTTTGAAAACCGTCGAAAATTGGGTTCAGCGTCTGGACTTCTGCAAGCGTGCCCGTGGTGGCCATGAAAAAGAAATCGAGTTCCATACATAATGGCATCAAATGTACTTTCACAGGAATAACGAATTTCATTGATATCCGAAACAGTTTTTGTTTTATTAAAAAAAACTTCTGTAGCGCTCTTATTGAAAAACCCGATATCTGGTCAGCTTCTGACTTTTTCACAACAGCAAACATATCATCTACATATCTATACCATATGCGGGGTAATTTACCTATTTTATTCAGGTGTTTTTCAAATTTGCACATGAAATCTTCAGCTACGTAGGGTGACAAGCCGTAGCCCATACTGCAGCCGAAATTGTTGGTGTAAAATACGTTGCGGAATTGAAAACAATTCTGTTTCATGCAAATGTTGATACAATCAATATAAGCAATTAGTTTTTCTGGTGGAAGATGGAATTTAAGTTGGGGTTGTCTAATCGCTTCAACAGCTATATTGATGGGAATTGATGGAAAAAGGGCGGTTACATCGATTGAAATCATGATTTCATCATCTTCAATTTCTATGTCTTTTACTTTGTCCACAAAATCAAATGTGTTTTTGACTGCGAAACCATCAAAGCTACCGAATTTCTTCAAATCATCACCAAGCCATTTTGTTATATTAGTCAGTGGTTAATTACCGTTTGAGACAATTTTCCTCATTTTGTCTCCACTTTTGTGTACTTTTTGGTAAGCAATACATCAAAGGAACGGATGGATTGGATACACGTAGTTTGTATTTGTTGACGTCGAAAATACGGTGTATGGTTTCAACTGCAATTTTGGCATCAGCAATCAGACATTCAAAAGTGATTTTTTCATTATTATGAAATTGTCTTCTTCTATCGATTTTAACATTTTACTGTCATAATCTTGTTTGCTCATGATGACAACTTTATTTCCTTTATTCGATTTCATGAAGTAGGTATTATGGTTATTTAGTTTATCTAAAGCGATGTTCATTGTAGTATCTGTAGGAGTGTAGAGCTTAGGTGTTGTTGGTGTTTGAGTGCATTTTTCTTACCGACTTTTTTATATCAAAAGGTTTTTATTGTATGGACGATTCGATGTCAGCGTCTTTGCCAACGCCGATATGAACATCGTCCACACCAACAACAACAAATTAAAACTACGCTTGGGATCCACAAAAGACCACACACCCACTAATCGATGCAGCGGCATTAACGAAATCTCTTGTTCTTATTGCAACAAACAATATATTGGACAAACAAGAAGAGCTGCAGAGATTAGATTCAACGAGCATCTTAAATCCTTTAAAAAAAAAAAAAACAGACAGACAAAGCCATTCCAGCAAACCAGGGTTGCAAATAGTTAATTACATTTGTAATTTAATTACATTTTAATTACCGATTACATATGTAAAAAGTAATTAAATAAAATCTAATTACCTATTACATTTGCAATATGTAATTAAAAAATATCTAATTATCCATTACATCTTCAAAATGTAATGGAAACAAATTTAATTACCCATTACATTTTCAAAATGTAATGAAAAAAAAATACATTACATTCTAAAAATGTAATGCAAAAAAATTGAATTATCCATTACATTTTTAAAATGTAATTAAAAAATATCTAATTATCCATTACATTTTTATTATGTAATTAAAAAATATCTAATTACCCATCACATTTCTACTATGTAATTAAAAAATATCTAATTATCCATTACATTTGTAGTATGTAATTAAAAAATATCTAATTACCCATTTTATTTCTATTATGTAATTAAAAAATATATAGTTACATATAACAGTTGTAATATGTAATTAAGTAATATTTAATTACATATTACATATGTAATAGGTAATTAGATATTTTTTTAATTACATTTCAAAAATGTAATGGATAATTAAATTTTTTTCCATTACATTTTAAGAACGTAATGGATAATTAAATTTTGTATCATTACATTTTTAGAATGTAATGGAATTTTTTTTATTACATTTTGAAAATGTAATGGGTAAATAAATTTTTTTCCATTACATTTTGAAAATGTAATGGATTTTTTTTTCACTGATTCCATTACATTCTTACATTCTTTGTACGCTACATTATTGCCTTCACTATACCAGCGTTGTATAATATTTAACTACCCGATTACAAATTACTAATTACTCTTGTAAATATGTAATTAAATAAAATCTAATTACTCATTACATTTGCAATATGTAATTAAAATATATCTTATAACCCATTACATCTTAAGAATGTAATGGAAAAAAATTTAATTACCCATTACATTTTCAAAATGTAATGAAAAAAAAAATTCCATTACATTCTAAAAATGTAATGAAAAAAAACTTAAGTATCCATTACGTTCTTAAAATGTAATGGAAAACAGTTTAATTATCCATTACATTTTTGAAATGTAATTAAAAAATATCTAATTACATATGTAATATGTAATTAAATATTACTTAATTACATATTACAACTGTAATATGTAACTATATATATTTAATTACATAGTAGAAATGTAATGGGTAATTCGATATTTTTTAATTACATACTACAAATGTAATGGATAATTAGATATTTTTTAATTACATAGTAGAAATGTAATGGGTAATTAGATATTTTTTAATTACATAATAAAAATGTAATGGATAATTAGATATTTTTTAATTACATTTTAAAAATGTAATAGATAATTAAATTTTTTTCCATTACATTTTTAGAATGTAATGGAAATTTTTTTTTTTTTTATTACATTTTGAAAATGTAATGGGTAGTTAAATTTTTTCCATTACATTTTGAAGATGTGGTCAATAAGGTCAATAAGGTGTAATAAACTTCAAAAAGATTAGATTATGTCTTTATTTTTTTCAATTATTACAGAGTACAATATTTGTTGATTTAAAGATTTACAAAAGCATGGCTTGATAAGCCGTCTGCCAGAAAAATTCCAAATAAAGTAATACAAAAGGGAGAATAATATTTATATAAATAATTTAAATATATGTATGTATGTGCATAATGTATATACAAAATTATTTAAAATCAAAGATAATACATATTATAATAATGTGACTTTAAGTTGAGTCAAAACAAAAAGATCACTTTACCAAAAAAGTTTAATAAATATACACAAAATAATATTTGTAGCAAAAAAGAGAATTTTATGCTAAAAGTCCAATCAAAAACAAATTATGTTTCAAAATATAGCTTTATAATAAATAAATGACTTTTAGTTTAGTCAAAACAAAAAAAAAACTAATAACATTTTAAACTTTTAGTTTAGCTAAAACAAAAATAATCGAGTTACTACTCTTTAGGTTTATTAAGTATAAATAAAAGTGGATAAAGAACTGCACATTTAAATATTTATTTTGGGTAGTGGCTTTTAGTTTGGCTAAAACGAAAACAAAATTATAATCATATTTGGTTATAACTCAAAACATACTCAAATACTCATTTCGCAATGTTTTTGCATGTGTGACATAGCGTATGAGCGATTTCCATCCCTGTTCCCCATTTAAAACTCTGACACATTCTGTTAACGATAGAAAACTACAGCAAAAATTAAGTCTTCGGATTTCCTGTAGGATTGGACATATGGCTAAAAAATGTAAAACATCCTCATTCTGCTCGAGGTTGCACAGTGAACATACAGGGTTTAAATCAGTTCCATGCGGTCTATAGTTCAAATCAAGCATTTCGGTTCTAACTTTAAAAATCAGACTCATCTCAGATACTGTGAACTCTTCTCTAAAATAGTTTTTTTTTCATCAAGTTTGAGATTAAGCTGTTTGTAAATACTTCGTGATATTGATTATGCCCTTCGAAAAACACACTGCTGGTACATCGAATCATCGATAACAGATATACATTCGTATAGTGAATTTTTCCATTCTTCTACATTGTCCACTGTCAATGAAATTGCAAAGCTTTGTGTTATAGAAAGATCATACCAGTTTTTGATTGGACTATAACCGCATCTAAAACAAATCATAAGGATCCGATTTTGTGGGTTTTCGTCAGATCTCTTCATTACTTTGACAATATAATGCGCATTTGCCTTTACGTCTTCAGAAATATTTGAGGTAGACCAGATTCCAGATGAATGGCGTAATTAGGGGTAATTATAGGTAACCTAAAAATTCGCTTAAAAAAATACCTTTGTATATTTTCAAAATCTTACAACTGTTCATACCCGTACACCTCATTCCCGTAGCAGAAACAACTATTCACTGTAGCTTTAAAGACTCTGAATTTTGATACTGGATCCACGGATTTGTTGGCGAAAAATTGGGACCACATTGTATTTATTGCAGATTTCACAGCTTTTGTCTTATCTTTAATATGTAGGCGAAGATTCAAGTTATATGTAAAATATATCCAAGATACTTGAATTCATCTACAACTTCAATTATCTCTCCATCCAGCGTCCAGTTCCTTGTATAGCCCATAGATCTGTTTCGAGACCTGAATACCATTATTTTTGATTTCGTGATATTTATTTTAAGATCCCATAGATTACAGAACTGTTTTAACTTGTTGATCTGAAGAGTGAACGGATTGACTGTTCTAATCATTAGATCATCTGCGTAAAGCAAAACTTTTATAGATACATCTCCAAAGAGGATGCCTCCAGGTATGTAGTTTTCGACATCGTTTACAAATAAAGCAAATTTGAGAGGACTTAAAACACGTCCTTGAGGGACACCTGTTTCACATTTGAAATCCCTTGACTTTTCGGTACCGTTCTGTACGAAAGCGGTCATGTTTTCAAGTATTTTTTCGTACACTCTTATGAACTTAGTCGATAAACTAATTACTGATTGTTTATAAAGCAAGGAACTTCTATTAATCGTGTCAAAAGCTGCTTTTAAGTCGACAAAAAATGTGTACAAGCACTTCTTTTTATCAATAAAACATCTAGCAGTAGTGTTTAGAACAAAGATTTGATCAATAGTTGAAAGGTTAGCTCGAAAGCCAGCCTGAAAACAACTTATAATATTGTTTTGTTCCACCCAGTTTATTAGTCTTGCATGGAGTATTTGTGTAAACACTTTTCTTACCGAGTTCAGTACTGCAATACCCCTATAATTTTCTGGAAGATCGCGGTTACCTTTCTTAAAAATGGCTGAAATTCTGCTCAAATGAAAGTTTTCGGGAATTATTTCTTCACTAAATATTCTATTTAAGAGTTCTAAGATGTAATCTAAATATTCAGGGGTACCGTTTTCATAAAACTCAACTGGAATTCCATCAGAGCCCTATGCTTTGTTATTTTTCATTTTCTTCAAAGCTCCTGTTAGTTCCATCATTGTAAAGATGGAATCCAGTTCGGGAATGATAACATTAGGAAAAGCAAAGCATATTGAGTTTGAGTTGGGGTCAGGCAAAAGAGAATTTCAAAATAATTCGCGAGTAAATTTTCGTGTATTGTGAACGACACCCTATTATGCCCACTTAAAAAGCGTACAGTTTTCCAGAAAGATTTTGAATCCCTACATTCCACGAGACTAGAGGCTGATTTTTTAAGGTATAATTCTTTTTTGACATTGCATAGCCTTTTATATTCCTGATTTGACCGTAGGTATAGTGATTTTGAAACTGCGCTATTTGTTTTCCGGTAAAGTTTTAAAAGAGCGAAGGATTTTTTCCTACTTCTTTTACATTCTTGGTCGTACCACTGCGATTGAAAAGATTCTCTACGGCTGAGAGAAGTTCGATCCGCAGATTGTCTCACCACTGAAAAAACTAAATTGGTTAAGTTTTCTATCGTATCAGATGTTACACTAGGCATGTTTAATAGCAGTTGGTTAAGTTTAATTCTGTACGTATTTGCCTTCTTATCGTTCCATTTCAGTTTCGTATTAATATCGGTTTGTTGTGAGCTCATAAAAGCTTTATCAAGTTCACACATAGCAATTATGGGGAGGTGTGACGAAAAATTAGCTGGAAAAACCTCAAAGTCTTCAACTATGGTAAGCCATTCACCTTTTATGAGACAGTAGTCTATCACTGAACAACCCTGAGCAGAGACGAATGTATAATTTCCGTTCGAGTCACTATAAGAAGTCCCATTTAAAATAAAAAAAAAACAAAGTCTTCTATCAGTTCCAATAAAAATTTTCCATTTTGATTCTGACAGTTGTCTTAGGATTTTCTTTCGTATGAGAAGTGGCAGTTTTCAGGAAGACTGAGTTCTGAAAATCACTTATACGACCATTCAAATCCCCGATAATCATTAAATTTTCATGGTTGTTGGTAATTAAAAAGTTATAGAGTTCATTATTTTTTATACTCCATTCATTATAATTTAAATAAATAGGAAGAATTTGAAAATGTTTTGTGTTATAAGTGAGGGTTATTATTATGTTGTTTGCACTATTTTTAAAGGTAATATTGTTATCTATGAATGTATTTTTTATACCACACATTATACCACCACTTGCTCTTCCAAGCATATTATACCTAATAGAAGGTATACATTTTATATTGAAATTTTTAAAATATTTCAAATGCTGCAGTTCTTTCCCGTCTTCTAAAAAAGTTTCAAAAAAAAAAAATATCGTATTTCGCAATAAGGTTAAAAAAATCAGGCATTATTAATTTGTTTTTCAATCCTGTTGTAACAAAAAAATTTGAATTTAAGATTATTTGTAAAAAAATTATTAGTTTGGCAGACGGCAGTACTATCCTATCTATAGCTGGGACCTGCAACTCGTTCATAGTTAATAGGCTGATGTCTCTGGCGATGTAAAGTTCCTGTATTGACGGCTCGAAATGACGTTTGTGTTGTTTACGTCTATGCCAATGTCAAAGAAACATGCTGCATCATCGCCAAAATTCTTATTAATGTAATCGAGATCACTGTTTGCATGACAACAGTGTTTTCACTTGATTTTTTTGACACAATTTCGAGTTGTTTCTCGAGGGTCTCACGGTAGCTTTCAAGGACAGAAAGTCGTTCTGTCAAGTACGTGTAAGCGAAGTAGCTGTATATCTTTAGAATCAGCCGAGACGTCTTCTTTCGTTGCAATGTTTTTAAGATATTCATTCAAACATTGGTCCAGAACAGATTTAAGATCATCATGATTTAAAAAGTTGTTATCCATCTTTAACTGAGTCATAGTTCTTTTGCCTTTAGGTGTGTTATATTTCCGTTGATTTTCTTTTGGGTTGCATATAGCGGTCCAGAAAAAAATTGTCCATCTTCTTGGCTGAAATTTAAAACTTAAATTAAGCCTACCATATTATTATTGCCGGCTTTATTTTACTTTTTTAATGTTACAATTAAGTTTATAAATGCAACACAATAAATTTGATTTACAAAAAAAAAAAACTTTTAATGTATATTTATTAAGAAATACTAGAAATACACTTTTTAACTTTGTGTATCACACTTCTCTCTCTCTCTCTTCTCCAAATAATAATTAATCAAATCATTAATCTGATTACAAACCTGGCTAGTTTATTAACGATTAAATTGTGAATCAAACTAAATTGTAACTTAATAAATGAAGAAGAATTGGGGTCTTAGGATAAGTTGTAGAGAGAGCTTCTAAGTGAGGAAGTACTAATATGGAAGTCAAAGCTATCTTGTGCGTTATTAGCCAACCGCAGCATTTTAGAAATAGGTTCAAAGAGACCGTTATTTGTGCGGCGAAGAGGAAGGCGAAAGAGAAGAACAGATCGTACGTGTCGTGGGTTAGTATAGATGGGAATCGTTTCCACAAGAAAAGAAGAATTTATAGTTCCTGCTAAAAGCTGATGCAAAAAGAGAATATCAGCGACTTCGCGACGTTTTTGTAGGGTTTGCAAATTGATCAATTTTAAACGACCTTCATAGGAGGGTAAGATAAAGTTAGGGGTTCGAGAATTCCTTAGACCCTCGGTTCCCAAACTGTGTTCCACGGAACCCTTGGGTTCTGTGGAAGAGTTTTCAGGGTTTCGCGACTTACTCGAAGTACAAAAAGTAAAAACAACGAATAGACGACTTTTCTTGTTGCGATAAAGTAATGATTGTTCTCGATGTATAAAGACTCCAGTGTTTTTCAGTTTGGAAGCGGAGTTCATGATTTTGTTAACTGTGTTGGCCCTGTCAAATTTAAGAACCATTGTTGTTTTTTTTTTGTTTGCCGATTACTAAATTCTTGTGAATTGTGCAGTGATAACTCCGCATTTTCATTGAGATTAAGAAGGCTTAGACAAGTTTGTGTTGCAAAGCTAAGCTTGTTTTCCGTCTTGTCTGAAGGAAAATGCATGACAACAGTGTTTTCACTTGATTTTTGTGACACAATTTCGAGTTGTTTCTCGAGGGTCTCACGGTAGCTTTCAAGGACAGAAAGTCGTTCTGTCAAGTACGTGTAAGCGAAGTAGCTGTATATCTTTAGAATCAGCCGAGACGTCTTCTTTCGTTGGAATGCTTTTAAGATATTCATTCAAACATTGGTCCAGAACAGATTTAAGATCATCATGATTTAAAAAGTTGTTATCCATCTTTAACTGATTCATAGTTCTTTTGCCTTTAGGTGTGTTATATTTCCGTTGATTTTCTTTTGGGTTGCATATAGCGGTCCAGAAAAAAATTGTCCATCTTCTTGGTTGAAATTTAAAATTTAAATTAAGCCTACCATATTATTATTGCCGGCTTTATTTTACTTTTTTAATGTTACAATTAAGTTTATAAATGCAACACAATAAATTTGATTTACAAAAAAAAAAAAACTTTTAATGTATATTTATTAAGAAATACTAGAAATACACTTTTTAACTTTGTGTATCACACTTCTCTCTCTCTCTCTCTTCTACAAATAATAATTAATCAAATAATTAATCTGATTACAAACCTGGCTAGTTTATTAACGATTAAATTTTGAATCAAACTAAATTGTAACTTAATAAATGAAGAAGAATTGGGGTCTTAGGATAAGTTGTAGAGAGAGCTTCTAAGTGAGGAAGTACTAATATGGAAGTCAAAGCTATCTTGTGCGTTATTAGCCAACCGCAGCATTTTAGAAATAGGTTCAAAGAGACTGTTATTTGTGCGGCGAAGAGGAAGGCGAAAGAGAAGAACAGATCTTACGTGTCGTGGGTTAGTATAGATGGGAATCGTTTCCACAAGAAAAGAAGAATTTATAGTTCCTGCTAAAAGCTGATGCAAAAAGAGAATATCAGCGACTTCGCGACGTTTTTGTAGGGTTTGCAAATTGATCAATTTTAAACGATAAAGTTAGGGGTTCGAGAATTCCTTAGACCCTCGGTTCCCAAACTGTGTTCCACGGAACCCTTGGGTTCTGTGGAAGAGTTTTCAGGGTTTCGCGACTTACTCGAAGTACAAAAAGTAAAAACAAGAATTCCGTGCAACCGATCATTTTACAGAGTAAAGACTTTTTGCATCACTGGAACAATATGAGGAGGATCAATCTTTCTCTGTATTTTTGCAGAGTTATTAAGAGACTTGTACTTGTCTTTTTATGACAAGTTTTCTTATAATTTTGATGTAAAATAAAATAAATTGGTTGGCGCAATGGCTCGTGAAGAACCAGGGCCTAGTGACTAACAACTCGCAACCATTTCTGTGTGCGCGTGTCGACAGGAATAGAAGGGACCTACAATGACAAGTGATACTCTTGGAGGATTTGACCTCCAAAGTGACAGTGGAACATACCAACTATGACGCTACGGCCGCCTACTATAATTTTGATGCATTTTTTTATATTTTTCGCGGCCAAAGTCACTCAAAATTCGGCCAATGTCACCCCATCATAAGCCATTTTTGATAAAAAGTAGGTAAATATTTTGTTTGTTTTATTGTTACATTAATGGAGTAAACCAAATTTGATTTTCATAATACACGTATTCCACATATCTGAGTAAATATTATATTGTTGTAGTATTTCCACAACATATTCAAACCTTTCAACATTTGTTGGTGTTTTTTAAGGTTTTTTAATTCAAATTATTCAGTTTATAACTTTTTTCTAATGAAGCTATTATAATAATTTTCAATTTTTTAAATAAAACATTTTAAAAAACAAGCTGAAAAGATTAGAAAAGTCCTTACAATTGAAAAAATGTCCATTAATTGACCAAATTTACCCCACCCACCGGCCAGCTGCCCAGCTACTACGTATGTAATTAATTACTATGTTGGACATTTACATTTTGTTTTATCAAAGCGTGAGCTTCTCATAATTAAAAAAAGCAAACGAAAATGATAAAAACACTGACTTTCCAAAGAAAATTACGAGTCACACTGACATAAAATACCTATAAATAAAAAAAAGATTTTGAAGTGTGATTGTGGTATTTTTCGTTTGTTTGCCATCGTAAAGAATTAGGGTTCCGAAATATATTTGAACCTTGTTAAGGGTTACAAAGCTTAAAAAGCTTGGGAACCGCTGCCTCAGACCAACGTTTGATGAAACCTAGAGAAGAGTTGGCCTTCTTGATAATATGATCAAAATGGGCTCGGAAATTTAACTGACTATCGTAAATTACTCCTAGGTCACGAAAAGAGAAGAAAATTCGAATAGCAACTTCGTGAAAACAATAAGTTTGAGGAGGAAGTTGTCATCGCTTACGAGATAAAGTTAAGGATTGGCATTTAGTAACATTGAGATCCAAAAAATGTTTGTCACACCAAGTTTGGAATGATTTAAGGTCGTTTTGAAGTAACGGAGCAGAAATGACCTTTATTATTTTCATATCATCAGCGTAAATAGAGAAAGTCGAATCATAAATGACATTAGTATCGTCTCCAGGTATGTGGTTTTCGACATCGTTTACAAATAAAGCAAATATAAGAGGACTTAAAACACATCCTTGAGGGACACCTGTTTCACATTTGAAATCCCTTGACTTTTCGGTACCGTTCTGTACGAAAGCGGTCATATTTTCAAGTATTTTTTCGTACACTCTTATGAACTTAGTCGATAAACCAATTACTTATTGTTTATAAAGCAAGGAACTTCTATTAATCGTGTCAAAAGCTGCTTTTAAGTCGACAAAAAATGGGAACAAGCACTTCTTTTTATCAATAAAACATCTAGCAGTAGTGTTTAGAACAAAGATTTGATCAATAGTTGAAAGGTTAGCTCGAAAGCCAGCCTGAAAACAACTTATAATATTGTTTTGTTCCACCCAGTTTATTAGTCTTGCATGATTATTTGTGTAAACACTTTTCTTAGCGAGTTCAGTACTGCAATACCACTATAATTTTCTGGAAGATCGCGGTTACCTTTCTTAAAAATGGCTGAAATTCTGCTCAAATGAAAATTTTCGGGAATTATTTCTTCACTAAATATTCTATTTAAGAGTTCTAAGATGTAATCTAAAAATTCAGGGGTACCGTTTTCATAAAACTCAACTGGAATTCCATCAGAGCCCTATGCTTTGTTATTTTTCATTTTCTTCAAAGCTCCTGTTAGTTCCATCATTGTAAAGCTGGAATCCAGTTCGGGAATGATAACATTAGGAAAAGCAAAGCATATTGAGTTTGAGTTGGGGTCAGGCAAAAGAGAATTTCAAAATAATTCGCGAGTAAATTTTCGTGTATTGTGAATGACACCCTATTATGCCCACTTAAAAAGCGTACAGTTTTCCAGAAAGATTTTGAATCCCTACATTCCACGAGACTAGAGGCTGATTTTTTAAGGTATAATTCTTTTTTGACATTGCATAGCCTTTTATATTCCTGATTTGACCGTAGGTATAGTGATTTTGAAACTGCGCTATTTGTTTTCCAGTAAAGTTTTAAAAGAGCGAAGGATTTTTTCCTACTTCTTTTACATTCTTGGTCGTACCACTGCGATTGAAAAGATTCTCTACGGCTGAGAGAAGTTCGATCCGCAGATTGTCCCACCACTGAAAAAACTAAATTGGTTAAGTTTTCTATCGTATCAGATGTTACACTAGGCATGTTTAATAGCAGTTGGTTAAGTTTAATTCTGTACGTATTTGCCTTCTTATCGTTCCATTTCCGTTTCGTATTATTATCGGTTTGTTGTGAGCTCATAAAAGCTTTATCAAGTTCACACAGCAATTATGGGGAGGTGTGACGAAGAATTAGCTGGAAAAACCTCAAAGTCTTCAACTATGGTAAGCCATTCACCTTTTATGAGACAGTAGTCTATCACTGAACAACCCTGAGCAGAGACGAATGTATAATTTCCGTTTGAGTCACTATAAGAAGTCCCATTTAAAATAAAAAAAAAACAAAGTCTTCTCTCAGTTCCAATAAAAATTTTCCATTTTGATTCTGACAGTTGTCTTAGGATTTTCTTTCGTATGAGAAGTGGCAGTTTTCAGGAAGACTGAGTTCTGAAAATCACTTATACGACCATTCAAATCCCCGATAATCATTAAATTTTCATGGTTGTTGGTAATTAAAAAGTTATAGAGTTTATTATTTTTTATACTCCATTCATTATAATTTAAATAAATAGGAAGAATTTGAAAATGTTTTGTGTTATAAGTGAGGGTTATAATTATGTTGTTCGCACTATTTTTAAAGGTAATATTGTTATCTATGAATGTATTTTTTATACCACACATTATACCACCACTTGCTCTTCCAAGCCTATTATACCTAATAGAAGGTATACATTTTATATTGAAATTTTTAAAATATTTCAAATGCTGCAGTTCTTTCCCGTCTTCTAAAAAGGTTTCAAAAAAAAATATCGTATTTCGCAATAAGGTTAAAAAAATCAGGCATTATTAATTTGTTTTTCAATCCTGTTGTAACAAAAAAATTTGAATTTAAGATTATTTGTAAAAAAATTATTAGTTTGGCAGACGGCAATACTATCCTATCTATAGCTGGGACCTGCAACTCGTTCATAGTTAATAGGCTGATGTCTCTGGTGATGTAAAGTTTCTGTATTGACGGCTCGAAATGACGTTTGTGTTGTTTACGTCTATGCCAATGTCAAAGAAACATGCTGCATCATCGCCAAAATTCTTATTAATGTAATCGAGATCACTGTTTGCTTTTATCTTTAAGCCTCGGAAAGTATCGTATCCAAAGTGAAGCTGTCTATTTGCATCTTTGATCCTTTTATAAAGGTTTTTATGTTCAGGTTCTTCAAAGCAAGTTTTCTTTTTATGTCGAATAGACGACTTTTCTTGTTTGCAATAAAGTAATGATTGTTCTCGATGTATAAGGACTCCAGTGTTTTTCAGTTTGGAAGCGGAGTTCATGATTTTGTTAACTGTGTCGGCGCTGTCAAATTTAAGAACCATTGTTGTTTTTTTTTTTTTTGTTTGCCGATTACTAAATTTTTGTGAATTGTGCAGTGATAACTCCGCATTTTCATTGAGATTAAGAAGGCTTAGACAAGTTTGTGTTGCAAAGCTAAGCTTGTTTTCCGTCTTGTCTGAAGGAAAATGCATGACAGCAGTGTTTTCATTTGATTTTTGTGACACAATTTCGAGTTGTTTCTCGAGGGTCTCACGGTAGCTTTCAAGGACAGAAAGTCGTTCTGCCAAGTACGTGTTTTGTGAGCGAAGTAGCTGTATATCTTTAGAATCAGCGGAGACGTCTTCTTTCGTTGCAATGTTTTTAAGATATTCATTCAAACATTGGTCCAGAACAGATTTAAGATCATCATGATTTAAAAAGTTGTTATCCATCTTTAACTGATTCATAGTTCTTTTGCCTTTAGGTGTGTTAATCGGTGATAATTCCGTTGATTTTCTTTTGGGTTGCATATAGCGGTCCAGAAAAAAAATGTCCATCTTCTTGGTTGAAATTTAAAACTTAAATTAAGCCTACCATATTATTATTGTCGGATTTATTTTACTTTTTTAATGTTACAATTAAGTTTATAAATGCAATACAATAAATTTGATTTACAAAAAAAAAAACTTTTAATGTATATTTATTAAGAAATACTAGAGCACTTTTTAACTTTGTGTATCACACTTCTCTCTCTCTCTCTCTTCTCCATATAATAATTAATCAAATAATAAATCTGATTACAAACCTGGCTAGTTTATTAACGATTAAATTGTGAATCAAACTTAATTGCAACTTAATAAATGAAGAAGAATTGGGGTCTTAGGATAAGTTGTAGAGAGAGCTTCTAAGTGAGGAAGTACTAATATGGAGGTCAAAGCTATCTTGTGCGTTATTAGCCAACCGCAGCATTTTAGAAATAGGTTCAAAGAGACCGTTATTTGTGCGGCGAAGAGGAAGGCGAAAGAGAAGAACAGATCTTACTTGTCGTGGGTTAGTATAGATGGGAATCGTTTTCACAAGAAAAGAAGAATTTATAGTTCCTGCTAAAAGCTGATGCAAAAAGAGAATATCAGCGACTTCGCGACGTTTTTGTAGGGTTTGACAATTGATCAATTTTAAACGATCTTCATAGGAGGGTAAGATAAAGTTAGGGGTTCGAGAATTCCTTAGACCCTCGGTTCCCAAACTGTGTTCCACGGAACCCTTGGGTTCTGTGGATGAGTTTTCAGGGTTTCGCGACTTACTCGAAGTACAAAAAGTAAAAACAAGAATTCCGTGCAACCGATCATTTCACAGAGTAAAGACTTTTTGCATCACTGGAACAATATGAGGAGGATCAATCTTTCTCTGTATTTTTGCAGAGTTATTAAGAGACTTGTACTTGTCTTTTTATGACAAGTTTTCTTATAATTTTGATGTAAAATAAAATAAATTGGTTGGCGCAATGGCTCGTGAAGAACCAGGGCCTAGTGACTAACAACTCGCAACCATTTCTGTGTGCGCGTGTCGACAGGAATAGAAGGGACCTACAATGACAAGTGATACTCTTGGAGGATTTGACCTCCAAAGTGACAGTGCAACATACCAACTATGACGCTACGGCCGCCTACTATAATTTTGATGCATTTTTTTATATTTTTCGCGGCCAAAGTCACTCAAAATTCGGCCAATGTCACCCCATCATAAGCCATTTTTGATAAAAAGTAGGTAAATATTTTGTTTGTTTTATTGTTACATTAATGGAGTAAACCAAATTTGATTTTCATAATACACGTATTCCACATATCTGAGTAAATATTATATTGTTGTAGTATTTCCACAACATATTCAAACCTTTCAACATTTGTTGGTGTTTTTTAATGTTTTTTAATTCAAATTATTCAGTTTATTACTTTTTTCTAATGAAGCTATTATAATAATTTTCAATTTTTTAAATAATACATTTTAAAAAAAACAAGCTGAAAAGATTAGAAAAGTCCTTACAATTGAAAAAATGTCCATTAATTGACCAAATTTACCCCACCCACCGGCCAGCTGCCCAGCTACTACGTATGTAATTAATTACTATGTTGGACATTTACATTTTGTTTTATCAAAGCGTGAGCTTCTCATAATTAAAAAAAAAAGCAAACGAAAATGATAAAAACACTGACTTTCCAAAGAAAATTACGAGTCACACTGACATAAAATACCTATAAATAAAAAAAAGATTTTGAAGTGTGATTGTGGTATTTTTCGTTTGTTTGCCATCGTAAAGAATTAGGGTTCCGAAATATATTTGAACCTTGTTAAGGGTTACAAAGCTTAAAAAGCTTGGGAACCGCTGCCTTAGACTAACGTTTGATGGAACCCAGAGAAGAGTTAGCCTTCTTGATAATATGATCAAAATGGGCTCGGAAATTTAACTGACTATCGTAAATTACTCCTAGGTCACGAAAAGAGAAGAAAATTCGAATAGCAACTTCGTGAAAACAATAAGTTTGAGGAGGAAGTTGTCATCGCTTACGAGATAAAGTTAAGGATTGGCATTTAGTAACATTGAGATCCAAAAAATGTTTGTCACACCAAGTTTGGAATGATTTTGAAGTAACGGAGGAGAAATGACCTTAATTATTTTCATATCATCAGCGTAAATAGAGAAAGTCGAATCATAAATGACATTAGTAACGTCTCCAGGTATGTGGTTTTTGACATCTTTTACAAATAAAGCAAATATGAGAGGACTTAAAACACATCCTTGAGGGACACCTGTTTCACATTTGAAATCCCTTGACTTTTCGGTACCGTTCTGTACGAAAGCGGTCATGTTTTCAAGTATTTTTTCGTACACTCTTATGAACTTAGTCGATAAACCAATTACTGATTGTTTATAAAGCAAGGAACTTCTATTAATCGTGTCAAAAGCTGCTTTTAAGTCGACAAAAAATGGGTACAAGCACTTCTTTTTATCAATAAAACATCAAGCAGTAGTGTTTAGAACAAAGATTTGATCAATAGTTGAAAGGTTAGCTCGAAAGCCAGCCTGAAAACAACTTATAATATTGTTTTGTTCCACCCAGTTTATTAGTCTTGCATAGAGTATTTGTGTAAACACTTTTCTTAGCTAGTTCAGTACTGCAATACCCCTATAATTTTCAGGAAGATCGCGGTTACCTTTCTTAAAAATGGCTGAAATTCTGCTCAAATGAAAGTTTTCGGGAATTATTTCTTCACTAAATATTCTATTTAAGAGTTCTAAGATGTAATCTAAAAATTCAGCGGTACCGTTTTCATAAAACTCAACTGGAATTCCATCAGAGCCCTATGCTTTGTTATTTTTCATTTTCTTCAAAGCTCCTGTTAGTTCCATCATTGTAAAGCTGGAATCCAGTTCGGGAATGATAACATTAGGAAAAGCAAAGCATATTGAGTTTGAGTTGGGGTCAGGCAAAAGAGAATTTCAAAATAATTCGCGAGTAAATTTTCGTGTATTGTGAACGACACCCTATTATGCCCACTTAAAAAGCGTATAGTTTTCCAGAAAGGTTTTGAATCCCTACATTCCACGAGACTAGAGGCTGATTTTTTAAGGTATAATTCTTTTTTGACATTGCATAGCCTTTTATATTCCTGATTTGACCGTAGGTATAGTGATTTTGAAACTGCGCTATTTGTTTTCCGGTAAAGTTTTAAAAGAGCGAAGGATTTTTTCCTACTTCTTTTACATTCTTGGTCGTACCACTGCGATTGAAAAGATTCTCTACGGCTGAGAGAAGTTCGATCCGCAGATTAACCCACCACTGAAAAAACTAAATTGGTTAAGTTTTCTATCGTATCAGATGTTACACTAGGCATGTTTAATAGCTGTTGGTTAAGTTTAATTCTGTACGTATTTGCCTTCTTATCGTTCCATTTCCATTTCGTATTATTATCGGTTTGTTGTGAGCTCATAAAAGCTTTATCAAGTTCACACAGCAATTATGGGGAGTTGTGACGAAGAATTAGCTGGAAAAACCTCAAAGTCTTCAACTATGGTAAGCCATTCACCTTTTATGAGACAGTAGTCTATCACTGAACAACCCTTAGCAGAGACGAATGTATAATTTCCGTTTGAGTCACTATAAGAAGTCCCATTTAAAATAAAAAAAAACAAAGTCTTCTATCAGTTCCAATAAAAATTTTCCATTTTGATTCTGACAGTTGTCTTAGGATTTTCTTTCGTATGAGAAGTGGCAGTTTTCAGGAAGACTGAGTTCTGAAAATCACTTATACGACCATTCAAATCCCCGATAATCATTAAATTTTCATGGTTGTTGGTAAATAAAAAGTTATAGAGTTCATTATTTTTTATACTCCATTCATTATAATTTAAATAAATAGGAAGAATTTGAAAATGTTTTGTGTTATAAGTGAGGGTTATAATTATGTTGTTCGCACTATTTTTAAAGGTAATATTGTTATCTATGAATGTATTTTTTATACCACACATTATACCACCACTTGCTCTTCCAAGCCTATTATACCTAATAGAAGGTATACATTTTATATTGAAATTTTTAAAATATTTCAAATGCTGCAGTTCTTTCCCGTCTTCTAAAAAGGTTTCAAAAAAAAAAAAAATATCGTATTTCGCAATAAGATTAAAAAAATCAGGCATTATTAATTTGTTTTTCAATCCTGTTGTAACAAAAAATTTTGAATTTAAGATTATTTGTAAAAAAATTATTAGTTTGGCAGACGGCAATACTATCCTATCCATAGCTGGGACCTGCAACTCGTTCATAGTTAATAGGCTGATGTCTCTGGTGATGTAAGGTTCCTATATTGACGGCTCGAAATGACGTTTGTGTTGTTTACGTCTATGCCAATGTCAAAGAAACATGCTGCATCATCGCCAAAATTCTTATTAATGTAATCGAGATCACTGTTTGCTTTTATCTTTAAGCCTCGGAAAGTATCGTATCCAAAGTGAAGCTGTCTATTTGCATCTTTGATCCTTTTATAAAGGTTTTTATGTTCAGATTCTTCAAAGCAAGTTTTCTTTTTATGTCGAATAGACGACTTTTCTTGTTTGCAATAAAGTAATGATTGTTCTCGATGTATAAAGACTCCAGTGTTTTTCAGTTTGGAAGCGGAGTTCATGATTTTGTTAACTGTGTCGGCGCTGTCAAATTTAAGAACCATTGTTGTTTTTTTTTTTTTTTTTTTTGCCGATTACTAAATTTTTGTGAATTGTGCAGTGATAACTCCGCATTTTCATTGAGATTAAGAAGGCTTAGACAAGTTTGTGTTGCAAAGCTAAGCTTGTTTTCCGTCTTGTCTGAAGGAAAATGCATGACAACAGTGTTTTCATTTGATTTTTGTGACACAATTTCGAGTTGTTTCTCGAGGGTCGCACGGTAGCTTTCAAGGACAGAAAGTCGTTCTGCCAAGTACGTGTTTTGTGAGCGAAGTAGCTGTATATCTTTAGAATCAGCGGAGACGTCTTCTTTCGTTGCAATGTTTTTAAGATATTCATTCAAACATTGGTCCAGAACAGATTTAAGATCATCATGATTTAAAAAGTTGTTATCCATCTTTAACTGATTCATAGTTCTTTTGCCTTTAGGTGTGTTAATCGGTGATAATTCCGTTGATTTTCTTTTGGGTTGCATATAGCGGTCCAGAAAAAAAATGTCCATCTTCTTGGTTGAAATTTAAAACTTAAATTAAGCCTACCATATTATTATTGTCGGCTTTATTTTACTTTTTTAATGTTACAATTAAGTTTATAAATGCAATACAATAAATTTGATTTACAAAAAAAAAAAACTTTTAATGTATATTTATTAAGAAATACTAGAGCACTTTTTAACTTTGTGTATCACACTTCTCTCTCTCTCTCTCTTCTCCATATAATAATTAATCAAATAATAAATCTGATTACAAACCTGGCTAGTTTATTAACGATTAAATTGTGAATCAAACTTAATTGCAACTTAATAAATGAAGAAGAATTGGGGTCTTAGGATAAGTTGTAGAGAGAGCTTCTAAGTGAGGAAGTACTAATATGGAGGTCAAAGCTATCTTGTGCGTTATTAGCCAACCGCAGCATTTTAGAAATAGGTTCAAAGAGACCGTTATTTGTGCGGCGAAGAGGAAGGCGAAAGAGAAGAACAGATCTTACTTGTCGTGGGTTAGTATAGATGGGAATCGTTTTCACAAGAAAAGAAGAATTTATAGTTCCTGCTAAAAGCTGATGCAAAAAGAGAATATCAGCGACTTCGCGACGTTTTTGTAGGGTTTGACAATTGATCAATTTTAAACGATCTTCATAGGAGGGTAAGATAAAGTTAGGGGTTCGAGAATTCCTTAGACCCTCGGTTCCCAAACTGTGTTCCACGGAACCCTTGGGTTCTGTGGATGAGTTTTCAGGGTTTCGCGACTTACTCGAAGTACAAAAAGTAAAAACAAGAATTCCGTGCAACCGATCATTTCACAGAGTAAAGACTTTTTGCATCACTGGAACAATATGAGGAGGATCAATCCTTCTCTGTATTTTTGCAGAGTTATTAAGAGACTTGTACTTGTCTTTTTATGACAAGTTTTCTTATAATTTTGATGTAAAATAAAATAAATTGGTTGGCGCAATGGCTCGTGAAGAACCAGGGCCAGGGCGTGTCGACAGGAATAGAAGGGACCTACAATGACAAGTGATACTCTTGGAGGATTTGACCTCCAAAGTGACAGTGCAACATACCAACTATGACGCTACGGCCGCCTACTATAATTTTGATGCATTTTTTTATATTTTTCGCGGCCAAAGTCACTCAAAATTCGGCCAATGTCACCCCATCATAAGCCATTTTTGATAAAAAGTAGGTAAATATTTTGTTTGTTTTATTGTTACATTAATGGAGTAAACCAAATTTGATTTTCATAATACACGTATTCCACATATCTGAGTAAATATTATATTGTTGTAGTATTTCCACAACATATTCAAACCTTTCAACATTTGTTGGTGTTTTTTAAGGTTTTTTAATTCAAATTATTCAGTTTATAACTTTTTTCTAATGAAGCTATTATAATAATTTTCAATTTTTTAAATAATACATTTTTAAAAAAACAAACTGAAAAGATTAGAAAAGTCCTTACAATTGAAAAAATGTCCATTAATTGATCAAATTTACCCCACCCACCGGCCAGCTGCCCAGCTACTACGTATGTAATTAATTACTATGTTGGACATTTACATTTTGTTTTATCAAAGCGTGAGCTTCTCATAATTAAAAAAAAAGCAAACGAAAATGATTAAAACACTGACTTTCCAAAGAAAATTACGAGTCACACTGACATAAAATACCTATAAAAAAAAAAAAGATTTTGAAGTGTGATTGTGGTATTTTTCGTTTGTTTGCCACCGTAAAGAATTAGGGTTCCGAAATATATTTGAACCTTGTTAAGGGTTACAAAGTTTAAAAAGCTTGGGAACCGCTGCCTTAGACCAACGTTTGATGAAACCTAGAGAAGAGTTGGCCTTCTTGATAATATGATCAAAATGGGCTCGGAAATTTAACTGACTATCGTAAATTACTCCTAGGTCACGAAAAGAGAAGAAAATTCGAATAGCAACTTCGTGAAAACAATAAGTTTGAGGAGGAAGTTGTCATCGCTTACGAGATAAAGTTAAGGATTGGCATTTAGTAACATTGAGATCCAAAAAATGTTTGTCACACCAAGTTTGGAATGATTTAAGGTCGTTTTGAAGTAACGGAGGAGAAATGACCTTAATTATTTTCATATCATCAGCGTAAATAGAGAAAGTCGAATCATAAATGACATTAGTAACATCTCCAGGTGTGTGGTTTTCGACATCGTTTACAAATAAAGCAAATATGAGAGGACTTAAAATACATCCTTGAGGGACACCTGTTTCACATTTGAAATCCCTTGACTTTTCGGTACCGTTCTGTACGAAAGCGGTCATGTTTTCAAGTATTTTTTCGTACACTCTTATGAACTTAGTCGATAAACTAATTACTGATTGTTTATAAAGCAAGGAACTTCTATTAATCGTGTCAAAAGCTGCTTTTAAGTCGACAAAAAATGTGTACAAGCACTTCTTTTTATCAATAAAACATCTAGCAGTAGTGTTTAGAACAAAGGTTTGATCAATAGTTGAAAGGTTAGCTCGAAAGCCAGCCTGAAAACAACTTATAATATTGTTTTGTTCCACCCAGTTTATTAGTCTTGCATGGAGTATTTGTGTAAACACTTTTCTTACCGAGTTCAGTACTGCAATACCCCTATAATTTTCTGGAAGATCGCGGTTACCTTTCTTAAAAATGGCTGAAATTCTGCTCAAATGAAAGTTTTCGGGAATTATTTCTTCACTAAATATTCTATTTAAGAGTTCTAAGATGTAATCTAAAAATTCAGGGGTACCGTTTTCATAAAACTCAACTGGAATTCCATCAGAGCCCGATGCTTTGTTTATTTTTCATTTTCTTCAAAGCTCCTGTTTGTTCCATCATTGTAAAGCTGGAATCCAGTTCGGGAATGATAACATTAGGAAAAGCAAAGCATATTGAGTTTGAGTTGGGGTCAGGCAAAAAAAGAATTTCAAAATAATTCGCGAGTAAATTTTCGTGTATTGTGAACGACACCCTATTATGCCCACTTAAAAAGCGTACAGTTTTCCAGAAAGATTTTGAATCCCTACATTCCACGAGACTAGAGGCTGATTTTTTAAGGTATAATTCTTTTTTGACATTGCATAGCCTTTTATATTCCTGATTTGACCGTAGTTATAGTGATTTTGAAACTGCGCTATTTGTTTTCCAGTAAAGTTTTAAAAGAGCTAAGGATTTTTTCCTACTTCTTTTACATTCTTGGTCGTACCACTGCGATTGAAAAGATTCTCTACGGCTGAGAGAAGTTCGATCCGCAGATTGTCTCACCACTGAAAAAACTAAATTGGTTAAGTTTTCTATCGTATCAGATGTTACACTAGGCATGTTTAATAGCTGTTGGTTAAGTTTAATTCTGTACGTATTTGCCTTCTTATCGTTCCATTTCAGTTTCGTATTATTATCGGTTTGTTGTGCGCTCATAAAAGCTTTATCAAGTTCACACATAGCAATTATGGGGAGGTGTGACGAAAAATTAGCTGGAAAAACCTCAAAGTCTTCAACTATGGTAAGCCATTCACCTTTTATGAGACAGTAGTCTATCACTGAACAACCCTGAGCAGAGACGAATGTATAATTTCCGTTCGAGTCACTATAAGAAGTCCCATTTAAAATAAAAAAAAAACAAAGTCTTCTATCAGTTCCAATAAAAATTTTCCATTTTGATTCTGACAGTTGTCTTAGGATTTTCTTTCGTATGAGAAGTGGCAGTTTTCAGGAAGACTGAGTTCTGAAAATCACTTATACGACCATTCAAATCCACGATAATCATTAAATTTTCATGGTTGTTGGTAATTAAAAAGTTATAGAATTCATTATTTTTTATACTCCATTCATTATAATTTAAATAAATAGGAAGAATTTGAAAATGTTTTGTGTTATAAGTGAGGGTTATAATTATGTTGTTCGCACTATTTTTAAAGGTAATATTGTTATCTATGAATGTATTTTTTATACCACACATTATACCACCACTTGCTCTTCCAAGCCTATTATACCTTATAGAAGGTATACATTTTATATTGAAATTTTTAAAATATTTCAAATGCTGCAGTTTTTCCCGTCTTCTAAAAAGGTTTCAAAAAAAAAAAAATATCGTATTTCGCAATAAGATTAAAAAAATCAGGCATTATTAATTTGTTTTTCAATCCTGTTGTAACAAAAAATTTTGAATTTAAGATTATTTGTAAAAAAATTATTAGTTTGGCAGACGGCAATACTATCCTATCTATAGCTGGGACCTGCAACTCGTTCATAGTTAATAGGCTGATGTCTCTGGTGATGTAAAGTTCCTGTATTGACGGCTCGAAATGACGTTTGTGTTGCTTACGTCTATGCCAATGTCAAAGAAACATGCTGCATCATCGCCAAAATTCTTATTAATGTAATCGAGATCACTGTTTGCTTTTATCTTTAAGCCTCGGAAAGTATCGTATCCAAAAGTGAAGCTGTCTATTTGCATCTTTGCTCCTTTTATAAAGGTTTTTATGTTCGGGTTCTTCAAAGCAAGTTTTCTTTTTATGTCGAATAGACGACTTTTCTTGTTGCGATAAAGTAATGATTGTTCTCGATGTATAAAGACTCCAGTGTTTTTCAGCTTGGAAGCGGAGTTCATGATTTTGTTAACTGTGTCGGCCCTGTCAAATTTAAGAACCATTGTTGTTTTTTTTTTGTTTGCCGATTACTTAATTCTTGTGAATTGTGCAGTGATTAGTCCGCATTTTCATTGAGATTAAGAAGGCTTAGACAAGTTTGTGTTGCAAAGCTAAGCTTGTTTTCCGTCTTGTCTGAAGGAAAATGCATGACAACAGTGTTTTCATTTGATTTTTGTGACACAATTTCGAGTTGTTTCTCGAGGGTCTCATGGTAGCTTTCAAGAACAGAAAGTCGTTTTGCCAAGTACGTGTTTTGTAAGCGAAGTAGCTGTATATCTTTAGAATCAGCGGAGACGTCTTCTTTCGTTGCAATGTTTTTAAGATATTCATTCAAACATTGGTCCAGAACAGATTTAAGATCATCATGATTTAAAAAGTCGTTATCCATCTTTAACTGATTCATAGTTCTTTTGCCTTTAGGTGTGTTAATCGGTGATATTTCCGTTGATTTTCTTTTGGGTTGCATATAGCGGTCCAGAAAAAAAATGTCCATCTTCTTGGTTGAAATTTAAAACTTAAATTAAGCCTACCATATTATTATTGCCGGCTTTATTTTACTTTTTTAATGTTACAATTAAGTTTATAAATGCAACATAATAAATTTGATTTACAAAAAAAAAAAAAACTTTTAATGTATATTTATTAAGAAATACTAGAAATACACTTTTTAACTTTGTGTATCACACTTCTCTCTCTCTCTCTTCTCCAAATAATAATTAATCAAATAATTAATCTGATTACAAACCTGGCTAGTTTATTAACGATTAAATTGTGAATCAAACTAAATTGTATCTTAATAAATGAAGAAGAATTAGGGTCTTAGGATAAGTTGTAGAGAGAGCTTCTAAGTGAGGAAGTACTAATATGGAAGTCAAAGCTATCTTGTGCGTTATTAGCCAACCGCAGCATTTTAGAAATAGGTTCAAAGAGACCGTTATTTGTGCGGCGAAGAGGAAGGCGAAAGAGAAGAACAGATCTTACGTGTCGTGGGTTAGTATATATGGGAATCGTTTCCACAAGAAATGAAGAATTTATAATTCCTGCTAAAAGCTGATGCAAAAAGAGAATATCAGCGACTTCGCGACGTTTTTGTAGGGTTTGACAATTGATCAATTTTAAACGATCTTCATAGGAGGGTAAGATAAAGTCAGGGGTTCGAGAATTCCTTAGACCCTCGGTTCCCAAACTGTGTTCCACGGAACCCTTGGGTTCTGTGGATGAGTTTTCAGGGTTTCGCGAATTACTCGAAGTACAAAAAGTAAAAACAAGAATTCCGTGCAACCGATCATTTCACAGAGTAAAGACTTTTTGCATCACTTGAACAATATGAGGAGGATCAATCTTTCTCTGCTCGTTTGCAGAGTTATTAAGAGACTTGTAATTGTCTTTTTATGACAAGTTTTCTTATAATTTTGATGTAAAATAAAATAAATTGGTTGGCGCAATGGCTCGTGAAGAACCAGGGCCAGGGCGTGTCGACAGGAATAGAAGGGACCTACAATGACAAGTGATACTCTTGGAGGATTTGACCTCCAAAGTGACAGTGCAACATACCAACTATGACGCTACGGCCGCCTACTATAATTTTGATGCATTTTTTTATATTTTTCGCGGCCAAAGTCACTCAAAATTCGGCCAATGTCACCCCATCATAAGCCATTTTTGATAAAAAGTAGGTAAATATTTTGTTTGTTTTATTGTTACATTAATGGAGTAAACCAAATTTGATTTTCATAATACACGTATTCCACATATCTGAGTAAATATTATATTGTTGTAGTATTTCCACAACATATTCAAACCTTTCAACATTTGTTGGTGTTTTTTAAGGTTTTTTAATTCAAATTATTCAGTTTATAACTTTTTTCTAATGAAGCTATTATAATAATTTTCAATTTTTTAAATAATACATTTTTAAAAAAACAAGCTGAAAAGATTAGAAAAGTCCTTACAATTGAAAAAATGTCCATTAATTGACCAAATTTACGCCACCCACCGGCCAGCTGCCCAGCTACTACGTATGTAATTAATTACTATGTTGGACATTTACATTTTGTTTTATCAAAGCGTGAGCTTCTCATAATTAAAAAAAAAAAGCAAACGAAAATGATAAAAACACTGACTTTCCAAAGAAAATTACGAGTCACACTGACATAAAATACCTATAAATAAAAAAAAGATTTTGAAGTGTGATTGTGGTATTTTTCATTTGTTTGCCATCGTAAAGAATTAGGGTTCCGAAATATATTTGAACCTTGTTAAGGGTTACAAAGCTTAAAAAGCTTGGGAACCGCTGCCTTAGACTAACGTTTGATGGAACCCAGAGAAGAGTTGGCCTTCTTGATAATATGATCAAAATGGGCTCGGAAATTTAACTGACTATCGTAAATTACTCCTAGGTCACGAAAAGAGAAGAAAATTCGAATAGCAACTTCGTGAAAACAATAAGTTTGAGGAAGAAGTTGTCATCGCTTACGAGATAAAGTTAAGGATTGGCATTTAAACGTCTCCAGGTGTGTGGTTTTCGACATCGTTTACAAATAAAGCAAATATGAGAGGACTTAAAACACATCCTTGAGGGACACCTGTTTCACATTTGAAATCCCTTGACTTTTCGGTACCGTTCTGTACGAAAGCGGTCATGTTTTCAAGTATTTTTTCGTACACTCTTATGAACTTAGTCGATAAACTAATTACTGATTGTTTATAAAGCAAGGAACTTCTATTAATCGTGTCAAAAGCTGCTTTTAAGTCTACAAAAAATGTGTACAAGCACTTCTTTTTATCAATAAAACATCTAGCAGTAGTGTTTAGAACAAAGATTTGATCAATAGTTGAAAGGTTAGCTCGAAAGCCAGCCTGAAAACAACTTATAATATTGTTTTGTTCCACCCAGTTTATTAGTCTTGCATAGAGTATTTGTGTAAACACTTTTCTTACCGAGTTCAGTACTGCAATACCACTATAATTTTCTGGAAGATCGCGGTTACCTTTCTTAAAAATGGCTGAAATTCTGCTCAAATGAAAGTTTTCGGGAATTATTTCTTCACTAAATATTCTATTTAAGAGTTCTAAGATGTAATCTAAAAATTCAGGGGTACCGTTTTCATAAAACTCAACTGGAATTCCATCAGAGCCCGATGCTTTGTTATTTTTCATTTTCTTCAAAGCTCCTGTTTGTTCCATCATTGTAAAGCTGGAATCCAGTTCGGGAATGATAACATTAGGAAAAGCAAAGCATATTGAGTTTGAGTTGGGGTCAGGCAAAAAAAGAATTTCAAAATAATTCGCGAGTAAATTTTCGTGTATTGTGAACGACACCCTATTATGCCCACTTAAAAAGCGTACAGTTTTCCAGAAAGATTTTGAATCCCTACATTCCACGAGACTAGAGGCTGATTTTTTAAGGTATAATTCTTTTTTGACATTGCATAGCCTTTTATATTCCTGATTTGACCGTAGTTATAGTGATTTTGAAACTGCGCTATTTGTTTTCCAGTAAAGTTTTAAAAGAGCTAAGGATTTTTTCCTACTTCTTTTACATTCTTGGTCGTACCACTGCTATTGAAAAGATTCTCTACGGCTGAGAGAAGTTCGATCCGCAGATTGTCTCACCACTGAAAAAACTAAATTGGTTAAGTTTTCTATCGTATCAGATGTTACACTAGGCATGTTTAATAGCTGTTGGTTAAGTTTAATTCTGTACGTATTTGCCTTCTTATCGTTCCATTTCAGTTTCGTATTATTATCGGTTTGTTGTGCGCTCATAAAAGCTTTATCAAGTTCACACATAGCAATTATGGGGAGGTGTGACGAAAAATTAGCTGGAAAAACCTCAAAGTCTTCAACTATGGTAAGCCATTCACCTTTTATGAGACAGTAGTCTATCACTGAACAACCCTGAGCAGAGACGAATGTATTATTTCCGTTTGAGTCACTACAAGAAGTCACATTTAAAATAAAAAAAAAAAACTAAAGTCTTCTATCAGTTCCAATAAAAAATTTCCATTTTGATTCTGACAGTTGTCTTAGGATTTTCTTTCGTATGAGAAGTGGCAGTTTTCAGGAAGACTGAGTTCTGAAAATCACTTATACGACCATTCAAATCCACGATAATCATTAAATTTTCATGGTTGTTGGTAATTAAAAAGTTATAGAATTCATTATTTTTTATACTCCATTTTGAAGTGTGATTGTGGTATTTTTCGTTTGTTTGCCATCGTAAAGAATTAGGGTTCCGAAATATATTTGAACCTTGTTAAGGGTTACAAAGCTTAAAAAGCTTGGGAACCGCTGCCTTAGACTAACGTTTGATGGAACCCAGAGAAGAGTTGGCCTTCTTGATAATATGATCAAAATGGGCTCGGAAATTTAACTGACTATCGTAAATTACTCCTAGGTCACGAAAAGAGAAGAAAATTCGAATAGCAACTTCGTGAAAACAATAAGAGCTCATAAAAGCTTTATCAAGTTCACACATAGCAATTATGGGGAGGTGTGACGAAAAATTAGCTGGAAAAACCTCAAAGTCTTCAACTATGGTAAGCCATTCACCTTTTATGAGACAGTAGTCTATCACTGAACAACCCTGAGCAGAGACGAATGTATAATTTCCGTTTGAGTCACTATAAGAAGTCCCATTTAAAATAAAAAAAAAACAAAGTCTTCTATCAGTTCCAATAAAAATTTTCCATTTTGATTCTGACAGTTGTCTTAGGATTTTCTTTCGTATGGGAAGTGGCAGTTTTCAGGAAGACTGAGTTCTGAAAATCACTTATACGACCATTCAAATCCCCGATAATCATTAAATTTTCATGGTTGTTGGTAATTAAAAAGTTATAGAATTCATTATTTTTTATACTCCATTCATTATAATTTAAATAAATAGGAAGAATTTGAAAATGTTTTGTGTTATAAGTGAGGGTTATAATTATGTTGTTCGCACTATTTTGAAAGGTAATATTGTTATCTATGAATGTATTTTTTATACCACACATTATACCACCACTTGCTCTTCCAAGCCTATTATACCTTATAGAAGGTATACATTTTATATTGAAATTTTTAAAATATTTCAAATGCTGCAGTTTTTCCCGTCTTCTAAAAAGGTTTCAAAAAAAAAAAAATATCGTATTTCGCAATAAGATTAAAAAAAATCAGGCATTATTAATTTGTTTTTCAATCCTGTTGTAACAAAAAATTTTGAATTTAAGATTATTTGTAAAAAAATTATTAGTTTGGCAGACGGCAATACTATCCTATCTATAGCTGGGACCTGCAACTCGTTCATAGTTAATAGGCTGATGTCTCTGGTGATGTAAAGTTCCTGTATTGACGGCTCGAAATGACGTTTGTGTTGCTTACGTCTATGCCAATGTCAAAGAAACATGCTGCATCATCGCCAAAATTCTTATTAATGTAATCGAGATCACTGTTTGCTTTTATCTTTAAGCCTCGGAAAGTATCGTATCCAAAAGTGAAGCTGTCTATTTGCATCTTTGCTCCTTTTATAAAGGTTTTTATGTTCGGGTTCTTCAAAGCAAGTTTTCTTTTTATGTCGAATAGACGACTTTTCTTGTTGCGATAAAGTAATGATTGTTCTCGATGTATAAAGACTCCAGTGTTTTTCAGTTTGGAAGCGGAGTTCATGATTTTGTTAACTGTGTCGGCCCTGTCAAATTTAAGAACCATTGTTGTTTTTTTTTTGTTTGCCGATTACTAAATTCTTGTGAATTGTGCAGTGATAACTCCGCATTTTCATTGAGATTAAGAAGGCTTAGACAAGTTTGTGTTGCAAAGCTAAGCTTGTTTTCCGTCTTGTCTGAAGGAAAATGCATGACAACAGTGTTTTCATTTGATTTTTGTGACACAATTTCGAGTTGTTTCTCGAGGGTCTCACGGTAGCTTTCAAGAACAGAAAGTCGTTTTGCCAAGTACGTGTTTTGTAAGCGAAGTAGCTGTATATCTTTAGAATCAGCGGAGACGTCTTCTTTCGTTGCAATGTTTTTAAGATATTCATTCAAACATTGGTCCAGAACAGATTTAAGATCATCATGATTTAAAAAGTCGTTATCCATCTTTAACTGATTCATAGTTCTTTTGCCTTTAGGTGTGTTAATCGGTGATATTTCCGTTGATTTTCTTTTGGGTTGCATATAGCGGTCCAGAAAAAAAATGTCCATCTTCTTGGTTGAAATTTAAAACTTAAATTAAGCCTACCATATTATTATTGCCGGCTTTATTTTACTTTTTTAATGTTACAATTAAGTTTATAAATGCAACATAATAAATTTGATTTACAAAAAAAAAAAAAACTTTTAATGTATATTTATTAAGAAATACTAGAAATACACTTTTTAATTTTGTGTATCACACTTCTCTCTCTCTCTCTTCTCCAAATAATAATTAATCAAATAATTAATCTGATTACAAACCTGGCTAGTTTATTAACGATTAAATTGTGAATCAAACTAAATTGTATCTTAATAAATGAAGAAGAATTAGGGTCTTAGGATAAGTTGTAGAGAGAGCTTCTAAGTGAGGAAGTACTAATATGGAAGTCAAAGCTATCTTGTGCGTTATTAGCCAACCGCAGCATTTTAGAAATAGGTTCAAAGAGACCGTTATTTGTGCGGCGAAGAGGAAGGCGAAAGAGAAGAACAGATCTTACGTGTCGTGGGTTAGTATATATGGGAATCGTTTCCACAAGAAATGAAGAATTTATAATTCCTGCTAAAAGCTGATGCAAAAAGAGAATATCAGCGACTTCGCGACGTTTTTGTAGGGTTTGACAATTGATCAATTTTAAACGATCTTCATAGGAGGGTAAGATAAAGTCAGGGGTTCGAGAATTCCTTAGACCCTCGGTTCCCAAACTGTGTTCCACGGAACCCTTGGGTTCTGTGGATGAGTTTTCAGGGTTTCGCGAATTACTCGAAGTACAAAAAGTAAAAACAAGAATTCCGTGCAACCGATCATTTCACAGAGTAAAGACTTTTTGCATCACTTGAACAATATGAGGAGGATCAATCTTTCTCTGCTCGTTTGCAGAGTTATTAAGAGACTTGTAATTGTCTTTTTATGACAAGTTTTCTTATAATTTTGATGTAAAATAAAATAAATTGGTTGGCGCAATGGCTCGTGAAGAACCAGGGCCAGGGCGTGTCGACAGGAATAGAAGGGACCTACAATGACAAGTGATACTCTTGGAGGATTTGACCTCCAAAGTGACAGTGCAACATACCAACTATGACGCTACGGCCGCCTACTATAATTTTGATGCATTTTTTTATATTTTTCGCGGCCAAAGTCACTCAAAATTCGGCCAATGTCACCCCATCATAAGCCATTTTTGATAAAAAGTAGGTAAATATTTTGTTTGTTTTATTGTTACATTAATGGAGTAAACCAAATTTGATTTTCATAATACACGTATTCCACATATCTGAGTAAATATTATATTGTTGTAGTATTTCCACAACATATTCAAACCTTTCAACATTTGTTGGTGTTTTTTAAGGTTTTTTAATTCAAATTATTCAGTTTATAACTTTTTTCTAATGAAGCTATTATAATAATTTTCAATTTTTTAAATAATACATTTTTAAAAAAACAAGCTGAAAAGATTAGAAAAGTCCTTACAATTGAAAAAATGTCCATTAATTGACCAAATTTACGCCACCCACCGGCCAGCTGCCCAGCTACTACGTATGTAATTAATTACTATGTTGGACATTTACATTTTGTTTTATCAAAGCGTGAGCTTCTCATAATTAAAAAAAAAAAGCAAACGAAAATGATAAAAACACTGACTTTCCAAAGAAAATTACGAGTCACACTGACATAAAATACCTATAAATAAAAAAAAGATTTTGAAGTGTGATTGTGGTATTTTTCGTTTGTTTGCCATCGTAAAGAATTAGGGTTCCGAAATATATTTGAACCTTGTTAAGGGTTACAAAGCTTTAAAAGCTTGGGAACCGCTGCCTTAGACTAACGTTTGATGGAACCCAGAGAAGAGTTGGCCTTCTTGATAATATGATCAAAATGGGCTCGGAAATTTAACTGACTATCGTAAATTACTCCTAGGTCACGAAAAGAGAAGAAAATTCGAATAGCAACTTCGTGAAAACAATAAGTTTGAGGAAGAAGTTGTCATCGCTTACGAGATAAAGTTAAGGATTGGCATTTAAACGTCTCCAGGTGTGTGGTTTTCGACATCGTTTACAAATAAAGCAAATATGAGAGGACTTAAAACACATCCTTGAGGGACACCTGTTTCACATTTGAAATCCCTTGACTTTTCGGTACCGTTCTGTACGAAAGCGGTCATGTTTTCAAGTATTTTTTCGTACACTCTTATGAACTTAGTCGATAAACTAATTACTGATTGTTTATAAAGCAAGGAACTTCTATTAATCGTGTCAAAAGCTGCTTTTAAGTCTACAAAAAATGTGTACAAGCACTTCTTTTTATCAATAAAACATCTAGCAGTAGTGTTTAGAACAAAGATTTGATCAATAGTTGAAAGGTTAGCTCGAAAGCCAGCCTGAAAACAACTTATAATATTGTTTTGTTCCACCCAGTTTATTAGTCTTGCATAGAGTATTTGTGTAAACACTTTTCTTACCGAGTTCAGTACTGCAATACCACTATAATTTTCTGGAAGATCGCGGTTACCTTTCTTAAAAATGGCTGAAATTCTGCTCAAATGAAAGTTTTCGGGAATTATTTCTTCACTAAATATTCTATTTAAGAGTTCTAAGATGTAATCTAAAAATTCAGGGGTACCGTTTTCATAAAACTCAACTGGAATTCCATCAGAGCCCGATGCTTTGTTATTTTTCATTTTCTTCAAAGCTCCTGTTTGTTCCATCATTGTAAAGCTGGAATCCAGTTCGGGAATGATAACATTAGGAAAAGCAAAGCATATTGAGTTTTAGTTGGGGTCAGGCAAAAAAAGAATTTCAAAATAATTCGCGAGTAAATTTTCGTGTATTGTGAACGACACCCTATTATGCCCACTTAAAAAGCGTACAGTTTTCCAGAAAGATTTTGAATCCCTACATTCCACGAGACTAGAGGCTGATTTTTTAAGGTATAATTCTTTTTTGACATTGCATAGCCTTTTATATTCCTGATTTGACCGTAGTTATAGTGATTTTGAAACTGCGCTATTTGTTTTCCAGTAAAGTTTTAAAAGAGCTAAGGATTTTTTCCTACTTCTTTTACATTCTTGGTCGTACCACTGCTATTGAAAAGATTCTCTACGGCTGAGAGAAGTTCGATCCGCAGATTGTCTCACCACTGAAAAAACTAAATTGGTTAAGTTTTCTATCGTATCAGATGTTACACTAGGCATGTTTAATAGCTGTTGGTTAAGTTTAATTCTGTACGTATTTGCCTTCTTATCGTTCCATTTCAGTTTCGTATTATTATCGGTTTGTTGTGCGCTCATAAAAGCTTTATCAAGTTCACACATAGCAATTATGGGGAGGTGTGACGAAAAATTAGCTGGAAAAACCTCAAAGTCTTCAACTATGGTAAGCCATTCACATTTAAAATAAAAAAAAAAACTAAAGTCTTCTATCAGTTCCAATAAAAAATTTCCATTTTGATTCTGACAGTTGTCTTAGGATTTTCTTTCGTATGAGAAGTGGCAGTTTTCAGGAAGACTGAGTTCTGAAAATCACTTATACGACCATTCAAATCCACGATAATCATTAAATTTTCATGGTTGTTGGTAATTAAAAAGTTATAGAATTCATTATTTTTTATACTCCATTTTGAAGTGTGATTGTGGTATTTTTCGTTTGTTTGCCATCGTAAAGAATTAGGGTTCCGAAATATATTTGAACCTTGTTAAGGGTTACAAAGCTTAAAAAGCTTGGGAACCGCTGCCTTAGACTAACGTTTGATGGAACCCAGAGAAGAGTTGGCCTTCTTGATAATATGATCAAAATGGGCTCGGAAATTTAACTGACTATCGTAAATTACTCCTAGGTCACGAAAAGAGAAGAAAATTCGAATAGCAACTTCGTGAAAACAATAAGAGCTCATAAAAGCTTTATCAAGTTCACACATAGCAATTATGGGGAGGTGTGACGAAAAATTAGCTGGAAAAACCTCAAAGTCTTCAACTATGGTAAGCCATTCACCTTTTATGAGACAGTAGTCTATCACTGAACAACCCTGAGCAGAGACGAATGTATAATTTCCGTTTGAGTCACTATAAGAAGTCCCATTTAAAATAAAAAAAAAACAAAGTCTTCTATCAGTTCCAATAAAAATTTTCCATTTTGATTCTGACAGTTGTCTTAGGATTTTCTTTCGTATGAGAAGTGGCAATTTTCAGGAAGACTGAGTTCTGAAAATCACTTATACGACCATTCAAATCCCCGATAATCATTAAATTTTCATGGTTGTTGGTAATTAAAAAGTTATAGAATTCATTATTTTTTATACTCCATTCATTATAATTTAAATAAATAGGAAGAATTTGAAAATGTTTTGTGTTATAAGTGAGGGTTATAATTATGTTGTTCGCACTATTTTGAAAGGTAATATTGTTATCTATGAATGTATTTTTTATACCACACATTATACCACCACTTGCTCTTCCAAGCCTATTATACCTTATAGAAGGTATACATTTTATATTGAAATTTTTAAAATATTTCAAATGCTGCAGTTTTTCCCGTCTTCTAAAAAGGTTTCAAAAAAAAAAAAATATCGTATTTCGCAATAAGATTAAAAAAAATCAGGCATTATTAATTTGTTTTTCAATCCTGTTGTAACAAAAAATTTTGAATTTAAGATTATTTGTAAAAAAAATTATTAGTTTGGCAGACGGCAATACTATCCTATCTATAGCTGGGACCTGCAACTCGTTCATAGTTAATAGGCTGATGTCTCTGGTGATGTAAAGTTCCTGTATTGACGGCTCGAAATGACGTTTGTGTTGCTTACGTCTATGCCAATGTCAAAGAAACATGCTGCATCATCGCCAAAATTCTTATTAATGTAATCGAGATCACTGTTTGCTTTTATCTTTAAGCCTCGGAAAGTATCGTATCCAAAAGTGAAGCTGTCTATTTGCATCTTTGCTCCTTTTATAAAGGTTTTTATGTTCGGGTTCTTCAAAGCAAGTTTTCTTTTTATGTCGAATAGACGACTTTTCTTGTTGCGATAAAGTAATGATTGTTCTCGATGTATAAAGACTCCAGTGTTTTTCAGTTTGGAAGCGGAGTTCATGATTTTGTTAACTGTGTCGGCCCTGTCAAATTTAAGAACCATTGTTGTTTTTTTTTTGTTTGCCGATTACTAAATTCTTGTGAATTGTGCAGTGATAACTCCGCATTTTCATTGAGATTAAGAAGGCTTAGACAAGTTTGTGTTGCAAAGCTAAGCTTGTTTTCCGTCTTGTCTGAAGGAAAATGCATGACAACAGTGTTTTCATTTGATTTTTGTGACACAATTTCGAGTTGTTTCTCGAGGGTCTCACGGTAGCTTTCAAGAACAGAAAGTCGTTTTGCCAAGTACGTGTTTTGTAAGCGAAGTAGCTGTATATCTTTAGAATCAGCGGAGACGTCTTCTTTCGTTGCAATGTTTTTAAGATATTCATTCAAACATTGGTCCAGAACAGATTTAAGATCATCATGATTTAAAAAGTCGTTATCCATCTTTAACTGATTCATAGTTCTTTTGCCTTTAGGTGTGTTAATCGGTGATATTTCCGTTGATTTTCTTTTGGGTTGCATATAGCGGTCCAGAAAAAAAATGTCCATCTTCTTGGTTGAAATTTAAAACTTAAATTAAGCCTACCATATTATTATTGCCGGCTTTATTTTACTTTTTTAATGTTACAATTAAGTTTATAAATGCAACATAATAAATTTGATTTACAAAAAAAAAAAAAACTTTTAATGTATATTTATTAAGAAATACTAGAAATACACTTTTTAACTTTGTGTATCACACTTCTCTCTCTCTCTCTTCTCCAAATAATAATTAATCAAATAATTAATCTGATTACAAACCTGGCTAGTTTATTAACGATTAAATTGTGAATCAAACTAAATTGTATCTTAATAAATGAAGAAGAATTAGGGTCTTAGGATAAGTTGTAGAGAGAGCTTCTAAGTGAGGAAGTACTAATATGGAAGTCAAAGCTATCTTGTGCGTTATTAGCCAACCGCAGCATTTTAGAAATAGGTTCAAAGAGACCGTTATTTGTGCGGCGAAGAGGAAGGCGAAAGAGAAGAACAGATCTTACGTGTCGTGGGTTAGTATATATGGGAATCGTTTCCACAAGAAATGAAGAATTTATAATTCCTGCTAAAAGCTGATGCAAAAAGAGAATATCAGCGACTTCGCGACGTTTTTGTAGGGTTTGACAATTGATCAATTTTAAACGATCTTCATAGGAGGGTAAGATAAAGTCAGGGGTTCGAGAATTCCTTAGACCCTCGGTTCCCAAACTGTGTTCCACGGAACCCTTGGGTTCTGTGGATGAGTTTTCAGGGTTTCGCGAATTACTCGAAGTACAAAAAGTAAAAACAAGAATTCCGTGCAACCGATCATTTCACAGAGTAAAGACTTTTTGCATCACTTGAACAATATGAGGAGGATCAATCTTTCTCTGCTCGTTTGCAGAGTTATTAAGAGACTTGTAATTGTCTTTTTATGACAAGTTTTCTTATAATTTTGATGTAAAATAAAATAAATTGGTTGGCGCAATGGCTCGTGAAGAACCAGGGCCAGGGCGTGTCGACAGGAATAGAAGGGACCTACAATGACAAGTGATACTCTTGGAGGATTTGACCTCCAAAGTGACAGTGCAACATACCAACTATGACGCTACGGCCGCCTACTATAATTTTGATGCATTTTTTTATATTTTTCGCGGCCAAAGTCACTCAAAATTCGGCCAATGTCACCCCATCATAAGCCATTTTTGATAAAAAGTAGGTAAATATTTTGTTTGTTTTATTGTTACATTAATGGAGTAAACCAAATTTGATTTTCATAATACACGTATTCCACATATCTGAGTAAATATTATATTGTTGTAGTATTTCCACAACATATTCAAACCTTTCAACATTTGTTGGTGTTTTTTAAGGTTTTTTAATTCAAATTATTCAGTTTATAACTTTTTTCTAATGAAGCTATTATAATAATTTTCAATTTTTTAAATAATACATTTTTAAAAAAACAAGCTGAAAAGATTAGAAAAGTCCTTACAATTGAAAAAATGTCCATTAATTGACCAAATTTACGCCACCCACCGGCCAGCTGCCCAGCTACTACGTATGTAATTAATTACTATGTTGGACATTTACATTTTGTTTTATCAAAGCGTGAGCTTCTCATAATTAAAAAAAAAAGCAAACGAAAATGATAAAAACACTGACTTTCCAAAGAAAATTACGAGTCACACTGACATAAAATACCTATAAATAAAAAAAAGATTTTGAAGTGTGATTGTGGTATTTTTCGTTTGTTTGCCATCGTAAAGAATTAGGGTTCCGAAATATATTTGAACCTTGTTAAGGGTTACAAAGCTTAAAAAGCTTGGGAACCGCTGCCTTAGACTAACGTTTGATGGAACCCAGAGAAGAGTTGGCCTTCTTGATAATATGATCAAAACGGGCTCGGAAATTTAACTGACTATCGTAAATTACTCCTAGGTCACGAAAAGAGAAGAAAATTCGAATAGCAACTTCGTGAAAACAATAAGTTTGAGGAAGAAGTTGTCATCGCTTACGAGATAAAGTTAAGGATTGGCATTTAAACGTCTCCAGGTGTGTGGTTTTCGACATCGTTTACAAATAAAGCAAATATGAGAGGACTTAAAACACATCCTTGAGGGACACCTGTTTCACATTTGAAATCCCTTGACTTTTCGGTACCGTTCTGTACGAAAGCGGTCATGTTTTCAAGTATTTTTTCGTACACTCTTATGAACTTAGTCGATAAACTA
This sequence comes from Melangyna quadrimaculata, assembly GCA_949320155.1. Lineage (NCBI taxonomy): Eukaryota > Metazoa > Arthropoda > Insecta > Diptera > Syrphidae > Melangyna > Melangyna quadrimaculata. Next base: position 266,808,167 of record OX439483.1, read on the forward strand.
ATTACTGATTGTTTATAAAGCAAGGAACTTCTATTAATCGTGTCAAAAGCTGCTTTTAAGTCTACAAAAAATGTGTACAAGCACTTCTTTTTATCAATAAAACATCTAGCAGTAGTGTTTAGAACAAAGATTTGATCAATAGTTGAAAGGTTAGCTCGAAAGCCAGCCTGAAAACAACTTATAATATTGTTTTGTTCCACCCAGTTTATTAGTCTTGCATAGAGTATTTGTGTAAACACTTTTCTTACCGAGTTCAGTACTGCAATACCACTATAATTTTCTGGAAGATCGCGGTTACCTTTCTTAAAAATGGCTGAAATTCTGCTCAAATGAAAGTTTTCGGGAATTATTTCTTCACTAAATATTCTATTTAAGAGTTCTAAGATGTAATCTAAAAATTCAGGGGTACCGTTTTCATAAAACTCAACTGGAATTCCATCAGAGCCCGATGCTTTGTTATTTTTCATTTTCTTCAAAGCTCCTGTTGGTTCCATCATTGTAAAGCTGGAATCCAGTTCGGGAATGATAACATTAGGAAAAGCAAAGCATATTGAGTTTTAGTTGGGGTCAGACAAAAAAAGAATTTCAAAATAATTCGCGAGTAAATTTTCGTGTATTGTGAACGACACCCTATTATGCCCACTTAAAAAGCGTACAGTTTTCCAGAAAGATTTTGAATCCCTACATTCCACGAGACTAGAGGCTGATTTTTTAAGGTATAATTCTTTTTTGACATTGCATAGCCTTTTATATTCCTGATTTGACCGTAGTTATAGTGATTTTGAAACTGCGCTATTTGTTTTCCAGTAAAGTTTTAAAAGAGCTAAGGATTTTTTCCTACTTCTTTTACATTCTTGGTCGTACCACTGCTATTGAAAAGATTCTCTACGGCTGAGAGAAGTTCGATCCGCAGATTGTCTCACCACTGAAAAAACTAAATTGGTTAAGTTTTCTATCGTATCAGATGTTACACTAGGCATGTTTAATAGCTGTTGGTTAAGTTTAATTCTGTACGTATTTGCCTTCTTATCGTTCCATTTCAGTTTCGTATTATTATCGGTTTGTTGTGCGCTCATAAAAGCTTTATCAAGTTCACACATAGCAATTATGGGGAGGTGTGACGAAAAATTAGCTGGAAAAACCTCAAAGTCTTCAACTATGGTAAGCCATTCACCTTTTATGAGACAGTAGTCTATCACTGAACAACCCTGAGCAGAGACGAATGTATTATTTCCGTTTGAGTCACTACAAGAAGTCACATTTAAAATAAAAAAAAAAAACTAAAGTCTTCTATCAGTTCCAATAAAAAATTTCCATTTTGATTCTGACAGTTGTCTTAGGATTTTCTTTCGTATGAGAAGTGGCAGTTTTCAGGAAGACTGAGTTCTGAAAATCACTTATACGACCATTCAAATCCACGATAATCATTAAATTTTCATGGTTGTTGGTAATTAAAAAGTTATAGAATTCATTATTTTTTATACTCCATTCATTATAATTTAAATAAATAGGAAGAATTTGAAAATGTTTTGTGTTATAAGTGAGGGTTATAATTATGTTGTTCGCACTATTTTTAAAGGTAATATTGTTATCTATGAATGTATTTTTTATACCACACATTATACCACCACTTGCTCTTCCAAGCCTATTATACCTTATAGAAGGTATACATTTTATATTGAAATTTTTAAAATATTTCAAATGCTGCAGTTCTTTCCCGTCTTCTAAAAAGGTTTCAAAAAAAAAAAAATATCGTATTTCGCAATAAGATTAAAAAAATCAGGCATTATTAATTTGTTTTTCAATCCTGTTGTAACAAAAAATTTTGAATTTAAGATTATTTGTAAAAAAATTATTAGTTTGGCAGACGGCAATACTATCCTATCTATAGCTGGGACCTGCAACTCGTTCATAGTTAATAGGCTGATGTCTCTGGTGATGTAAAGTTCCTGTATTGACGGCTCGAAATGACGTTTGTGTTGCTTACGTCTATGCCAATGTCAAAGAAACATGCTGCATCATCGCCAAAATTCTTATTAATGTAATCGAGATCACTGTTTGCTTTTATCTTTAAGCCTCGGAAAGTATCGTATCCAAAAGTGAAGCTGTTTATTTGCATCTTTGCTCCTTTTATAAAGGTTTTTATGTTCGGGTTCTTCAAAGCAAGTTTTCGTTTTATGTCGAATAGACGACTTTTCTTGTTGCGATAAAGTAATGATTGTTCTCGATGTATAAAGACTCCAGTGTTTTTCAGTTTGGAAGCGGAGTTCATGATTTTGTTAACTGTGTCGGCCCTGTCAAATTTAAGAACCATTGTTGTTTTTTTTTTGTTTGCCGATTACTAAATTCTTGTGAATTGTGCAGTGATTACTCCGCATTTTCATTGAGATTAAGAAGGCTTAGACAAGTTTGTGATGCAAAGCTAAGCTTGTTTTCCGTCTTGTCTGAAGGAAAATTTTGTTAACTGTGTCGGCGCTGTCAAATTTAAGAACCATTGTTGTTTTTTTTTTTTGTTTGCCGATTACTTAATTCTTGTGAATTGTGCAGTGATAACTCCGCATTTTCATTGAGATTAAGAAGGCTTAGACAAGTTTGTGTTGCAAAGCTAAGCTTGTTTTCCGTCTTGTCTGAAGGAAAATGCATGACAACAGTGTTTTCATTTGATTTTTGTGACACAATTTCGAGTTGTTTCTCGAGGGTCTCACGGTAGCTTTCAAGAACAGAAAGTCGTTTTGCCAAGTACGTGTTTTGTAAGCGAAGTAGCTGTATATCTTTAGAATCAGCGGAGACGTCTTCTTTCGTTGCAATGTTTTTAAGATATTCATTCAAACATTGGTCCAGAACAGATTTAAGATCATCATGATTTAAAAAGTCGTTATCCATCTTTAACTGATTCATAGTTCTTTTGCCTTTAGGTGTGTTAATCGGTGATATTTCCGTTGATTTTCTTTTGGGTTGCATATAGCGGTCCAGAAAAAAAATGTCCATCTTCTTGGTTGAAATTTAAAACTTAAATTAAGCCTACCATATTATTATTGCCGGCTTTATTTTACTTTTTTAATGTTACAATTAAGTTTATAAATGCAACATAATAAATTTGATTTACAAAAAAAAAAAAAACTTTTAATGTATATTTATTAAGAAATACTAGAAATACACTTTTTAACTTTGTGTATCACACTTCTCTCTCTCTCTCTTCTCCAAATAATAATTAATCAAATAATTAATCTGATTACAAACCTGGCTAGTTTATTAACGATTAAATTGTGAATCAAACTAAATTGTATCTTAATAAATGAAGAAGAATTAGGGTCTTAGGATAAGTTGTAGAGAGAGCTTCTCAGTGAGGAAGTATTAATATGGAAGTCAAAGCTATCTTGTGCGTTATTAGCCAACCGCAGCATTTTAGAAATAGGTTCAAAGAGACCGTTATTTGTGCGGCGAAGAGGAAGGCGAAAGAGAAGAACAGATCTTACGTGTCGTGGGTTAGTATATATGGGAATCGTTTCCACAAGAAATTAAGAATTTATAATTCCTGCTAAAAGCTGATGCAAAAAGAGAATATCAGCGACTTCGCGACGTTTTTGTAGGGTTTGACAATTGATCAATTTTAAACGATCTTCATAGGAGGGTAAGATAAAGTCAGGGGTTCGAGAATTCCTTAGACCCTCGCTTCCCAAACTGTGTTCCACGGAACCCTTGGGTTCTGTGGATGAGTTTTCAGGGTTTCGCGAATTACTCGAAGTACAAAAAGTAAAAACAAGAATTCCGTGCAACCGATCATTTCACAGAGTAAAGACTTTTTGCATCACTTGAACAATATGAGGAGGATCAATCTTTCTCTGCTCTTTTGCAGAGTTATTAAGAGACTTGTAATTGTCTTTTTATGACAAGTTTTCTTATAATTTTGATGTAAAATAAAATAAATTGGTTGGCGCAATGGCTCGTGAAGAACCAGGGCCAGGGCGTGTCGACAGGAATAGAAGGGACCTACAATGACAAGTGATACTCTTGGAGGATTTGACCTCCAAAGTGACAGTGCAACATACCAACTATGACGCTACGGCCGCCTACTATAATTTTGATGCATTTTTTTATATTTTTCGCGGCCAAAGTCACTCAAAATTCGGCCAATGTCACCCCATCATAAGCCATTTTTGATAAAAAGTAGGTAAATATTTTGTTTGTTTTATTGTTACATTAATGGAGTAAACCAAATTTGATTTTCATAATACACGTATTCCACATATCTGAGTAAATATTATATTGTTGTAGTATTTCCACAACATATTCAAACCTTTCAACATTTGTTGGTGTTTTTTAAGGTTTTTTAATTCAAATTATTCAGTTTATAACTTTTTTCTAATGAAGCCATTATAATAATTTTCAATTTTTTAAATAATACATTTTTAAAAAACAAGCTGAAAAGATTAGAAAAGTCCTTACAATTGAAAAAATGTCCATCAATTGACCAAATTTACCCCACCCACCGGCCAGCTGCCCAGCTACTACGTATGTAATTAATTACTATGTTGGACATTTACATTTTGTTTTATCAAAGCGTGAGCTTCTCATAATTAAAAAAAAGCAAACGAAAATGATAAAAACACTGACTTTCCAAAGAAAATTTCGAGTCACACTGACATAAAATACCTTTAAATAAAAAAAAGATTTTGAAGTGTGATTGTGGTATTTTACGTTTGTTTGCCATCGTAAAGAATTGGGGTTCCGAAATATATTTGATCCTTGTTAAGGGTTACAAAGCTTAAAAAGCTTGGGAACCGCTGCCTTAGACCAACGTTTAATGAAACCTAGAGAAGAGTTGGCCTTCTTGATAATATGATCAAAATGGGCTCGGAAATTTAACTGACTATCGTAAATTACTCCTAGGTCACGAAAAGAGAAGAAAATTCGAATAGCAACTTCGTGAAAACAATAAGTTTGAGGAGGAAGTTGTCATCGCTTACGAGATAAAGTTAAGGATTGGCATTTAGTAACATTGAGATCCAAAAAATGTTTGTCACACCAAGTTTGGAATGATTTAAGGTCGTTTTGAAGTAACGGAGGAGAAATGACCTTAATTATTTTCATATCATCAGCGTAAATAGAGAAAGTCGAATCATAAATGACATTAGTAACGTCTCCAGGTATGTGGTTTTCGACATCGTTTACAAATAAAGCAAATATGAGAGGACTTAAAACACATCCTTGAGGGACACCTGTTTCACATTTGAAATCCCTTGACTTTTCGGTACCGTTCTGTACGAAAGCGGTCATGTTTTCAAGTATTTTTTCGTACACTCTTATGAACTTAGTCGATAAACTAATTACTGATTGTTTATAAAGCAAGGAACTTCTATTAATCGTGTCAAAAGCTGCTTTTAAGTCGACAAAAAATGTGTACAAGCACTTCTTTTTATCAATAAAACATCTAGCAGTAGTGTTTAGAACAAAGATTTGATCAATAGTTGAAAGGTTAGCTCGAAAGCCAGCCTGAAAACAACTTATAATATTGTTTTGTTCCACCCAGTTTATTAGTCTTGCATAGAGTATTTGTGTAAACACTTTTCTTACCGAGTTCAGTACTGCAATACCCCTATAATTTTCTGGAAGATCGCGGTTACCTTTCTTAAAAATGGCTGAAATTCTGCTCAAATGAAAATTTTCGGGAATTATTTCTTCACTAAATATTCTATTTAAGAGTTCTAAGATGTAATCTAAAAATTCAGGGGTACCGTTTTCATAAAACTCAACTGGAATTCCATCAGAGCCCTATGCTTTGTTATTTTTCATTTTCTTCAAAGCTCCTGTTAGTTCCATCATTGTAAAGCTGGAATCCAGTTCGGGAATGATAACATTAGGAAAAGCAAAGCATATTGAGTTTGAGTTGGGGTCAGGCAAAAGAAGAATTTCAAAATAATTCGCGAGTAAATTTTCGTGTATTGTGAACGACACCCTATTACGCCCACTTATAAAGCGTACAGTTTTCCAGAAAGATTTTGAATCCCTACATTCCACGAGACTAGAGGCTGATTTTTTAAGGTATAATTCTTTTTTGACATTGCATAGCCTTTTATATTCCTGATTTGACCGTAGGTATAGTGATTTTGAAACTGCGCTATTTGTTTTCCAGTAAAGTTTTAAAAGAGCGAAGGATTTTTTCCTACTTCTTTTACATTCTTGGTCGTACCACTGCGATTGAAAAGATTCTCTACGGCTGAGAGAAGTTCGATCCGCAGATTGTCTCACCACTGAAAAAACTAAATTGGTTAAGTTTTCTATCGTATCAGATGTTACACTAGGCATGTTTAATAGCTGTTGGTTAAGTTTAATTCTGTACGTATTTGCCTTCTTATCGTTCCATTTCAGTTTCGTATTATTATCGGTTTGTTGTGCGCTCATAAAAGCTTTATCAAGTTCACACATAGCAATTATGGGGAGGTGTGACGAAAAATTAGCTGGAAAAACCTCAAAGTCTTCAACTATGGTAAGCCATTCACCTTTTATGAGACAGTAGTCTATCACTGAACAACCCTGAGCAGAGACGAATGTATTATTTCCGTTTGAGTCACTACAAGAAGGCACATTTAAAATAAAAAAAAAACTAAAGTCTTCTATCAGTTCCAATAAAAAATTTCCATTTTGATTCTGACAGTTGTCTTAGGATTTTCTTTCGTATGAGAAGTGGCAGTTTTCAGGAAGACTGAGTTCTGAAAATCACTTATACGACCATTCAAATCCCAGATAATCATTAAATTTTGGTTGTTGGTAATTAAAAAGTTATAGAGTTCATTATTTTTTATACTCCATTCATTATAATTTAAATAAATAGGAAGAATTTGAAAATGTTTTGTGTTATAAGTGAGGGTTATAATTATGTTGTTCGCACTATTTTTAAAGGTAATATTGTTATCTATGAATGTATTTTTTATACCACACATTATGCCACCACTTGCTCTTCCAAGCCTATTATACCTAATAGAAGGTATACATTTTATATTGAAATTTTTAAAATATTTCAAATGCTGCAGTTCTTTCCCGTCTTCTAAAAAGGTTTCAAAAAAAAAAAAAAATCGTATTTCGCAATAAGATTAAAAAAATCAGACATTATTAATTTGTTTTTCAATCCTGTTGTAACAAAAAATTTTGAATTTAAGATTATTTGTAAAAAAAATTATTAGTTTGGCAGACGGCAATACTATCCTATCTATAGCTGGGACCTGCAACTCGTTCATAGTTAATAGGCTGATGTCTCTGGTGATGTAAAGTTCCTGTATTGACGGCTCGAAATGACGTTTGTGTTGTTTACGTCTATGCCAATGTCAAAGAAACATGCTGCATCATCGCCGAAATTCTTATTAATGTAATCGAGATCACTGTTTGCTTTTATCTTTAAGCCTCGGAAAGTATCGTATCCAAAAGTGAAGCTGTCTATTTGCATCTTTGATCCTTTTATAAAGGTTTTTATGTTGGGGTTCTTCAAAGCAAGATTTCTTTTTATGTCGAATAGACGACTTTTCTTGTTGCGATAAAGTAATGATTGTTCTCGATGTATAAACCCTCCAGTGTTTTTCAGTTTGGAAGCGGAGTTCATGATTTTTTAACTGTGTCGGCGCTGTCAAATTTAAGAACCATTGTTGTTTTTTTTTTTTGTTTGCCGATTACTAAATTCTTGTGAATTGTGCAGTGATAACTCCGCATTTTCATTGAGATTAAGAAGGCTTAGACAAGTTTGTGTTGCAAAGCTAAGCTTGTTTTCCGTCTTGTCTGAAGGAAAATTTTGTTAACTGTGTCGGCGCTGTCAAATTTAAGAACCATTGTTTTTTTTTTTTTTTTTGTTTGCCGATTACTAAATTCTTGTGAATTGTGCAGTGATAACTCCGCATTTTCATTGAGATTAAGAAGGCTTAGACAAGTTTGTGTTGCAAAGCTAAGCTTGTTTTCCGTCTTGTCTGAAGGAAAATGCATGACAACAGTGTTTTCATTTGATTTTTGTGACACAATTTCGAGTTGTTTCTCGAGGGTCTCACGGTAGCTTTCAAGGACAGAAAGTCGTTCTGCCAAGTACGTGTTTTGTAAGCGAAGTAGCTGTATATCTTTAGAATCAGCGGAGACGTCTTCTTTCGTTGCAATGTTTTTAAGATATTCATTCAAACATTGGTCCAGAACAGATTTAAGATCATCATGATTTAAAAAGTTGTTATCCATCTTTAACTGATTCATAGTTCTTTTGCCTTTAGGTGTGTTAATTTCCGTTGATTTTCTTTTGGGTTGCATATAGCGGTCCAGAAAAAAAATGTCCATCTTCTTGGTTGAAATTTAAAACTTAAATTAAGCCTACCATATTATTATTGCCGGCTTTATTTTACTTTTTTAATGTTACAATTAAGTTTATAAATGCAACACAATAAATTTGATTTACAAAAAAAAAAAACTTTTAATGTATATTTATTAAGAAATACTAGAAATACACTTTTTAACTTTGTGTATCACACTTCTCTCTCTCTCTTCTCCAAATAATAATTAATCAAATACCAAAAAATGAACCAAAATAGGTTCAAAGAGACCGTTATTTGTGCGGCGAAGAGGAAGGCGAAAGAGAAGAACAGATCTTACGTGTCGTGGGTTAGTATATATGGGAATCGTTTCCACAAGAAAAGAAGAATTTATAGTTCCTGCTAAAAGCTGATGCAAAAAGAGAATATCAGCGACTTCGCGACGTTTTTGTAGGGTTTGACAATTGATCAATTTTAAACGATCTTCATAGGAGGGTAAGATAAAGTTAGGGGTTCGAGAATTCCTTAGACCCTCGGTTCCCAAACTGTGTTCCACGGAACCCTTGGGTTCTGTGGATGAGTTTTCAGGGTTTCGCGACTTACTCGAAGTACAAAAAGTAAAAACAAGAATTCCGTGCAACCGATCATTTCACAGAGTAAAGACTTTTTGCATCACTTGAACAATATGAGGAGGATCAATCTTTCTCTGCTCGTTTGCAGAGTTATTAAGAGACTTGTAATTGTCTTTTTATGACAAGTTTTCTTATAATTTTGATGTAAAATAAAATAAATTGGTTGGCGCAATGGCTCTTGAAGAACCAGGGCCAGGGCGTGTCGACAGGAATAGAAGGGACCTACAATGACAAGTGATACTCTTGGAGGATTTGACCTCCAAAGTGACAGTGCAACATACCAACTATGACGCTACGGCCGCCTACTATAATTTTGATGCATTTTTTTATATTTTTCGCAGCCAAAGTCACTTAAAATTCGGCCAATGTCACCCCATCATAAGCCATTTTTGATAAAAAGTAGGTAAATATTTTGTTTGTTTTATTGTTACATTAATGGAGTAAACCAAATTTGATTTTCATAATACACGTATTCCACATATCTGAGTAAATATTATATTGTTGTAGTATTTCCACAACATATTCAAACCTTTCAACATTTGTTGGTGTTTTTTAAGGTTTTTTAATTCAAATTATTCAGTTTATAACTTTTTTCTTATGAAGCTATTATAATAATTTTCAATTTTTTAAATAATAAATTTTTAAAAAACAAGCTGAAAAGATTAGAAAAGTCCTTACAATTGAAAAAATGTCCATTAATTGACCAAATTTACCCCGCCCACCGGCCAGCTGCCCAGCTACTACGTATGTTATTAATTACTATGTTGGACATTTACATTTTGTTTTATCAAAGCGTGAGCTTCTCATAATTAAAAAAAAGCAAACGAAAATGATAAAAACATTGACTTTCCAAAGAAAATTACGAGTCACTCTGACATAAAATACCTATAAATAAAAAAAAGATTTTGAAGTGTGATTGTGGTATTTTTCGTTTGTTTGCCATCGTAAAGAATTGGGGTTCCGAAATATATTTGATCCTTGTTAAGGGTTACAAAGCTTAAAAAGCTTGGGAACCGCTGCCTTAGACCAACGTTTGATGAAACCTAGAGAAGAGTTGGCCTTCTTGATAATATGATCAAAATGGGCTCGGAAATTTAACTGACTATCGTAAATTACTCCTAGGTCACGAAAAGAGAAGAAAATTCGAATAGCAACTTCGTGAAAACAATAAGTTTGAGGAGGAAGTTGTCATCGCTTACGAGATAAAGTTAAGGATTGGCATTTAGTAACATTGAGATCCAAAAAATGTTTGTCACACTAAGTTTGGAATGATTTAAGGTCGTTTTGAAGTAACGGAGGAGAAATGACCTTAATTATTTTCATATCATCAGCGTAAATAGAGAAAGTCGTATCATAAATGACATTAGTAACGTCATTTATTATTAAGACAAAAATCAAAGGGCCAAGGTGGCCGGGCGAAACACCCGAAGTTGCAAAGATGGGGTCAGAGATTGAAAACCTGAAGATAACTCTATATTGGCGGCTCTCAAGGTATGATCACAGCAAAGAAATAAAAAGGGGCGGGATCTCGGTTTCCCGCCCCTTTTAATTTCTTTGCTGTGATCATACCTTTAAGTTTAAGTAAATAATTTGGTGACTGATTTTATCAAAGGCCTTACTTATCTGTGGTGATAACGTCCACTTCATTTCCTTTTTCGAGTTCGTTAAGAGTTTTAGAAACGAATTCCGTAAGGTAAGTTGGGGTTGATCTGCCTTTTAAAAAGCCGTGCTGTTGTGGGAAGATAGGTTTACAGTGAAAATAGAGAGAATCGTAGACAATGCTTTCAAAGATCTTGGGAATTGAAGAAAGGTTGGCAATAGGCCAGTAGTTAGTAATATCATTCTCTACTACTTATTAATGAATAGGAAAAATAAAAGAGTCCTTCCATAATTTTGGAAGGATAGCTTAAGAGAGTGAAAGACGTGCTGAAAGAGGCTCACATAGAGAGTTAGCAAATTTTGTCAGTAAGATGGCAGGCAAACCATCGGGACCAGGGGAGAAATCATCTTTTTGGCGAAAATGTCAATGCCATTTCAATTGAGGCGAAGGAGGTGCATGGGGCATCTTTTAAGTACTTAAAAAATCGTAGTTAGGTTCTTGAGTATTATTACTATACGACTGACTGAAGAATGAGGCAAAAAGGTTTGTGATTATTTTAGGGTCGCCAGATGTCGAGTTCAAAAATTTAAGAGTTAAAGAGTTAAACTGGTAGAAGCGTCTGGGATCTGAAATCAGGCTATTTTGCATTTTGTCAATGTATTCTAGATAAGGGAGTTCGCAAAGTGAAGAGAAGCAGTGTTGAGCTTGCTGGTAGTTTGAGAAGTCCAGAGCAGATCTGGTTTGCAAATAAGTTTTCCACAATTTATTTCTCACGTTACGAAGGGTCCACAGTTCTTTATTGTACCAAGGAGGGGAGGAAGAGACATGTTTACGCGGAACGTAAGGAACGGTCTGAACAAGGCAGTGAAGAAAAATTCCAAGGCGATATCAATTGAGGTGTTGTTATTCAGGAAGGAACTGAAATCAATTTTGTTGATAAGATAATTAAGATAAGCGAAGTCAGCTTTGCGAAAGTTGAAAACAAAAGAATTTTCGGACAAAACTGACCCATTATCACATTCATATGAGAAAGTAAGGGAAAGAGGGGTGGAACTGGTCGAGGGTAGAGAGCTCGTGACCAGACATTTTTCTTCGATTTGGACATGGGACAAAATTCAATAGGATTTGGTCATGTGAAAAACATTCAATAGGACCGAAGTCCGCAACTAAAAACACTACACTGTGTCAACTAGGCAGCTTGTTGTCTGGTATTGAAGCGAAGATCGGCCCAATCATGTGATCGTCCGGTCCTCGGGCACCATGAGCAACCTTCAAACACAAGAAGTCTGCTAGCTCACAGTCATAGGAGTTCGAGGAAGAAAATGGTACAAAAGGAAACCGAAGTCAATTCTAGATCCATTTCGTCGCGTTGGGGAAAGAAATCAAATCTCTGATTTTCATTTCGGAAAGTTCATTAAGGTCGTCAAAAAAGGGCTTCCCAAAAGATTGTTGCCTTATTCTGGCCAAAGCGGGACATTTAGAGAGGAAATGAAGGACTGTTTTCTTTTCCTGCTGGTCCCCACAATTACGATAGCGAGTATTATAGGGGATGCCAAGCTTCACCGCATGTTCTCCTATTGGCCAGTATCTAGTGTATGTTGCAATAATCCTGCCTATGTCTCGCCTGGGTCTGCAATTTAGGTTAATAGTTCAAGATTTATTGTAGGTATGCCAGATCTGTCTAGAAATAATGCAGTTAGTTAAACTATTCCACCTACGATTAGATTCTCTGAGAAACATTGAGAATATCCTTTTATACCTCCGAGAGGAATACTGACTCTTTCTGGAAGTGAGTTATGAAGGGCTGAACCTTTCCTGGCCAGCTCATCAGGCCGTTCATTCCCCTCAGTGCAATTGTGACCCGGAAACCAGATAAGAGTGACCCTCAGGTTAGTGTTCAGACTCAGAAGCTCATCCTGGCTTTGCCATACCAATTGAGAGGAACCAACACAACCCTACATTTCGTCACGAGGAAGCCTTCATTCCAATTCTTTCTGGATGTGAATATGACTTTAAAATCTTAACCAAGGCTCTATGTAGGAGTACAGAAGTCAGTGGGAGTCGAAAACATTTCGGTTTGAATTAAACACATGATGTTTCTGTGCTCATAGGGTTTGGCAAGCCAGGAGTTTGATTCTTTAGTCTTATCGCCCTGCAAGATACCAGGTATTTAATGTGAAAATATAGTCGTAAGAGGTGCAGAAAAGCATCTGTTAGACAAGATCGAAAAGCCCTTGTGGTGCCAATGCTAGCTGTTTTTTTGAACCTTCTTAAGTTTGTTGATGTTATACGATTTTTTTAGTGCTGGCCACCACAAAATCGAACCATACTTGACTGGAGGCCCCACCTTTTACCAAAAGTTTTGCTTCAGGCGTATAAAGCTATGCAGGCCTTCTTAACGCGTTCTTCAATGTTTAATTTCGAGTTTAATTTAAGGTCAAGGACTACATCCAGATATTTTGCACTGGAGGAGACCGAAATTGTTTGACCGTTGAGTCATGCTACATTGAAGAGGTCTATCTTTGTTCTGGTAAAAAGCACGAGTTCAGTTTTGATTATAATACCTAGTCCGCAACTCGCAGCCCAGTTACTAACATTCCTTAAAGCCACCTCCGCGATCTCACTTAATACATACGCGACCGCCTTCACTCCACCCCTCTCTAACTTAGCGAGAATCGTATTCATGACTAAAAGCCAAAGAAGAGGAGACAGAACACCACCCTGGGGTGTTCCTCTACTGACGTATTATGTTGAATTTGGATTTCCTAACGTAGATTGAATCATTATATCCCTGAGCATAGAAACTATCCACTCCCGGATGTAGAACTCTACACCAAAGTCAATAAATGCTTCTAGAATGGAGTCAGTTATAGCCCTTTCACACTACCCCACTGTGTATTAATACATGTCAAATTGAAAGTGGGAAAGAATTCCACGCGACTGCCAAATTTGTGGGAAAGAAATGGCTTTTCATATTTTGCTTCCACGTTTGCTTGTATTAATACATTACCTTAACCAAAAAAAAAAGTGTGATTGAATGTGGGATAGAATTAGAACCATTCTTAAAATTCTTCATGTATTAACACATGTCAAATTATGTGGGATAGAATTTGGGGCTGTGTAGACTGGGCTGCCATATTTTGTTTCCACACTATTCTACACGATTTGGTTCCTACTTTTTTGACATGTTTTAATACACAGTGACCTTCTACATCTAAGAAGGTGGCGAGTTTATATTCTTTGAAGTTAATAGTTTTCTCAATTGTACGAACTACCTCTTGAAGGGCCGTCTCCGAGGACTTACCATTAAGGCATGCATGTTAAGAGTTTACGAGAGGACATCCAACTAGGATGTCTCTGATATTTCAGGATGCGCTCCATAGTTTTAAGCACGAAAGAGGCCATACTAATTGGTCGAAAAGCATTCGCGGATTCATGTCCCCGTATACCGACCTTCGGGATAAAAACTACTCTCACAAAGAAAGTAAGTTAGTAAGTTATTCATTTATTGCAACATTTGTTTGATACATTGGTTAATAATAGCCCTTTTTTACACTGTAAACAACAACAAAGGAAAAGTGAGGATACTACACAACGTGTTATAATTTTGTTTTGTGATTTTTAAAAAATATTAGATATTAGTCGATAAACTAATTACTGATTGTTTATAAAGCAAGGAACTTCTATTAATCGTGTCAAAAGCTGCTTTTAAGTCGACAAAAAATGTGTACAAGCACTTCTTTTTATCAATAAAACATCTAGCAGTAGTGTTTAGAACAAAGATTTGATCAATAGTTGAAAGGTTAGCTCGAAAGCCAGCCTGAAAACAACTTATAATATTGTTTTGTTCCACCCAGTTTATTAGTCTTGCATAGAGTATTTGTGTAAACACTTTTCTTACCGAGTTCAGTACTGCAATACCCCTATAATTTTCTGGAAGATCGCGGTTACCTTTCTTAAAAATGGCTGAAATTCTGCTCAAATGAAAATTTTCGGGAATTATTTCTTCACTAAATATTCTATTTAAGAGTTCTAAGATGTAATCTAAAAATTCAGGGGTACCGTTTTCATAAAACTCAACTGGAATTCCATCAGAGCCCTATGCTTTGTTATTTTTCATTTTCTTCAAAGCTCCTGTTAGTTCCATCATTGTAAAGCTGGAATCCAGTTCGGGAATGATAACATTAGGAAAAGCAAAGCATATTGAGTTTGAGTTGGGGTCAGGCAAAAGAAGAATTTCAAAATAATTCGCGAGTAAATTTTCGTGTATTGTGAACGACACCCTATTACGCCCACTTATAAAGCGTACAGTTTTCCAGAAAGATTTTGAATCCCTACATTCCACGAGACTAGAGGCTGATTTTTTAAGGTATAATTCTTTTTTGACATTGCATAGCCTTTTATATTCCTGATTTGACCGTAGGTATAGTGATTTTGAAACTGCGCTATTTGTTTTCCAGTAAAGTTTTAAAAGAGCGAAGGATTTTTTCCTACTTCTTTTACATTCTTGGTCGTACCACTGCGATTGAAAAGATTCTCTACGGCTGAGAGAAGTTCGATCCGCAGATTGTCTCACCACTGAAAAAACTAAATTGGTTAAGTTTTCTATCGTATCAGATGTTACACTAGGCATGTTTAATAGCTGTTGGTTAAGTTTAATTCTGTACGTATTTTTCTTCTTTCAGTTTCGTATTATTATCGGTTTGTTGTGCGCTCATAAAAGCTTTATCAAGTTCACACATAGCAATTATGGGGAGGTGTGACGAAAAATTGGCTGGAAAAACCTCAAAGTATTCAACTATAATAAGCCATTCACCTTTTATGAGACAGTAGTCTATCACTGAATAACCCTGAGCAGAGACGAATGTATAATTTCCGTTTGAGTCACTACAAGAAGTCCCTTTTAAAATAAAAAAAAACCAAAGACTTCTATCAGTTCCAATAAAAAATTTCCATTTTGATTCTGACAGTTGTCTTAGGATTTTCTTTCGTATGAGAAGTGGCAGTTTTCAGGAAGACTGAGTTCTGAAAATCACTTATACGACCATTCAAATCCCAGATAATCATTAAATTTTGGTTGTTGGTAATTAAAAAGTTATAGAGTTCATTATTTTTTATACTCCATTCATTATAATTTAAATAAATAGGAAGAATTTGAAAATGTTTTGTGTTATAAGTGAGGGTTATAATTATGTTGTTCGCACTATTTTTAAAGGTAATATTGTTATCTATGAATGTATTTTTTATACCACACATTATGCCACCACTTGCTCTTCCAAGCCTATTATACCTAATAGAAGGTATACATTTTATATTGAAATTTTTAAAATATTTCAAATGCTGCAGTTCTTTCCCGTCTTCTAAAAAGGTTTCAAAAAAAAAAAAAAATCGTATTTCGCAATAAGATTAAAAAAATCAGACATTATTAATTTGTTTTTCAATCCTGTTGTAACAAAAAATTTTGAATTTAAGATTATTTGTAAAAAAAATTATTAGTTTGGCAGACGGCAATACTATCCTATCTATAGCTGGGACCTGCAACTCGTTCATAGTTAATAGGCTGATGTCTCTGGTGATGTAAAGTTCCTGTATTGACGGCTCGAAATGACGTTTGTGTTGTTTACGTCTATGCCAATGTCAAAGAAACATGCTGCATCATCGCCGAAATTCTTATTAATGTAATCGAGATCACTGTTTGCTTTTATCTTTAAGCCTCGGAAAGTATCGTATCCAAAAGTGAAGCTGTCTATTTGCATCTTTGATCCTTTTATAAAGGTTTTTATGTTGGGGTTCTTCAAAGCAAGATTTCTTTTTATGTCGAATAGACGACTTTTCTTGTTGCGATAAAGTAATGATTGTTCTCGATGTATAAACCCTCCAGTGTTTTTCAGTTTGGAAGCGGAGTTCATGATTTTTTAACTGTGTCGGCGCTGTCAAATTTAAGAACCATTGTTGTTTTTTTTTTTTTGTTTGCCGATTACTAAATTCTTGTGAATTGTGCAGTGATAACTCCGCATTTTCATTGAGATTAAGAAGGCTTAGACAAGTTTGTGTTGCAAAGCTAAGCTTGTTTTCCGTCTTGTCTGAAGGAAAATGCATGACAACAGTGTTTTCATTTGATTTTTGTGACACAATTTCGAGTTGTTTCTCGAGGGTCTCACGGTAGCTTTCAAGGACAGAAAGTCGTTCTGCCAAGTACGTGTTTTGTAAGCGAAGTAGCTGTATATCTTTAGAATCAGCGGAGACGTCTTCTTTCGTTGCAATGTTTTTAAGATATTCATTCAAACATTGGTCCAGAACAGATTTAAGATCATCATGATTTAAAAAGTTGTTATCCATCTTTAACTGATTCATAGTTCTTTTGCCTTTAGGTGTGTTAATTTCCGTTGATTTTCTTTTGGGTTGCATATAGCGGTCCAGAAAAAAATGTCCATCTTCTTGGTTGAAATTTAAAACTTAAATTAAGCCTACCATATTATTATTGCCGGCTTTATTTTACTTTTTTAATGTTACAATTAAGTTTATAAATGCAACACAATAAATTTGATTTACAAAAAAAAAAAACTTTTAATGTATATTTATTAAGAAATACTAGAAATACACTTTTTAACTTTGTGTATCACACTTCTCTCTCTCTCTTCTCCAAATAATAATTAATCAAATACCAAAAAATGAACCAAAATAGGTTCAAAGAGACCGTTATTTGTGCGGCGAAGAGGAAGGCGAAAGAGAAGAACAGATCTTACGTGTCGTGGGTTAGTATATATGGGAATCGTTTCCACAAGAAAAGAAGAATTTATAGTTCCTGCTAAAAGCTGATGCAAAAAGAGAATATCAGCGACTTCGCGACGTTTTTGTAGGGTTTGACAATTGGTCAATTTTAAACGATCTTCATAGGAGGGTAAGATAAAGTTAGGGGTTCGAGAATTCCTTAGACCCTCGGTTCCCAAACTGTGTTCCACGGAACCCTTGGGTTCTGTGGATGAGTTTTCAGGGTTTCGCGACTTACTCGAAGTACAAAAAGTAAAAACAAGAATTCCGTGCAACCGATCATTTCACAGAGTAAAGACTTTTTGCATCACTTGAACAATATGAGGAGGATCAATCTTTCTCTGCTCGTTTGCAGAGTTATTAAGAGACTTGTAATTGTCTTTTTATGACAAGTTTTCTTATAATTTTGATGTAAAATAAAATAAATTGGTTGGCGCAATGGCTCTTGAAGAACCAGGGCCAGGGCGTGTCGACAGGAATAGAAGGGACCTACAATGACAAGTGATACTCTTGGAGGATTTGACCTCCAAAGTGACAGTGCAACATACCAACTATGACGCTACGGCCGCCTACTATAATTTTGATGCATTTTTTTATATTTTTCGCAGCCAAAGTCACTTAAAATTCGGCCAATGTCACCCCATCATAAGCCATTTTTGATAAAAAGTAGGTAAATATTTTGTTTGTTTTATTGTTACATTAATGGAGTAAACCAAATTTGATTTTCATAATACACGTATTCCACATATCTGAGTAAATATTATATTGTTGTAGTATTTCCACAACATATTCAAACCTTTCAACATTTGTTGGTGTTTTTTAAGGTTTTTTAATTCAAATTATTCAGTTTATAACTTTTTTCTTATGAAGCTATTATAATAATTTTCAATTTTTTAAATAATACATTTTTAAAAAACAAGCTGAAAAGATTAGAAAAGTCCTTACAATTGAAAAAATGTCCATTAATTGACCAAATTTACCCCGCCCACCGGCCAGCTGCCCAGCTACTACGTATGTTATTAATTACTATGTTGGACATTTACATTTTGTTTTATCAAAGCGTGAGCTTCTCATAATTAAAAAAAAGCAAACGAAAATGATAAAAACACTGACTTTCCAAAGAAAATTACGAGTCACTCTGACATAAAATACCTATAAATAAAAAAAAGATTTTGAAGTGTGATTGTGGTATTTTTCGTTTGTTTGCCATCGTAAAGAATTGGGGTTCCGAAATATATTTGATCCTTGTTAAGGGTTACAAAGCTTAAAAAGCTTGGGAACCGCTGCCTTAGACCAACGTTTGATGAAACCTAGAGAAGAGTTGGCCTTCTTGATAATATGATCAAAATGGGCTCGGAAATTTAACTGACTATCGTAAATTACCCCTAGGTCACGAAAAGAGAAGAAAATTCGAATAGCAACTTCGTGAAAACAATAAGTTTGAGGAGGAAGTTGTCATCGCTTACGAGATAAAGTTAAGGATTGGCATTTAGTAACATTGAGATCCAAAAAATGTTTGTCACACCAAGTTTGGAATGATTTAAGGTCGTTTTGAAGTAACGGAGGAGAAATGACCTTAATTATTTTCATATCATCAGCGTAAATAGAGAAAGTCGTATCATAAATGACATTAGTAACGTCATTTATTATTAAGACAAAAATCAAAGGGCCAAGGTGGCCGGGCGAAACACCCGAAGTTGCAAAGATGGGGTCAGAGATTGAAAACCTGAAGATAACTCTATATTGGCGGCTCTCAAGGTATGATCACAGCAAAGAAATAAAAAGGGGCGGGATCTCGGTTTCCCGCCCCTTTTAATTTCTTTGCTGTGATCATACCTTTAAGTTTAAGTAAATAATTTGGTGACTGATTTTATCAAAGGCCTTACTTATCTGTGGTGATAACGTCCACTTCATTTCCTTTTTCGAGTTCGTTAAGAGTTTTAGAAACGAATTCCGTAAGGTAAGTTGGGGTTGATCTGCCTTTTAAAAAGCCGTGCTGTTGTGGGAAGATAGGTTTACAGTGAAAATAGAGAGAATCGTAGACAATGCTTTCAAAGATCTTGGGAATTGAAGAAAGGTTGGCAATAGGCCAGTAGTTAGTAATATCATTCTCTACTACTTATTAATGAATAGGAAAAATAAAAGAGTCCTTCCATAATTTTGGAAGGATAGCTTAAGAGAGTGAAAGACGTGCTGAAAGAGGCTCACATAGAGAGTTAGCAAATTTTGTCAGTAAGATGGCAGGCAAACCATCGGGACCAGGGGAGAAATCATCTTTTTGGCGAAAATGTCAATGCCATTTCAATTGAGGCGAAGGAGGTGCATGGGGCATCTTTTAAGTACTTAAAAAATCGTAGTTAGGTTCTTGAGTATTATTACTATACGACTGACTGAAGAATGAGGCAAAAAGGTTTGTGATTATTTTAGGGTCGCCAGATGTCGAATTCAAAAATTTAAGAGTTAAAGAGTTAAACTGGTAGAAGCGTCTGGGATCTGAAATCAGGCTATTTTGCATTTTGTCAATGTATTCTAGATAAGGGAGTTCGCAAAGTGAAGAGAAGCAGTGTTGAGCTTGCTGGTAGTTTGAGAAGTCCAGAGCAGATCTGGTTTGCAAATAAGTTTTCCACAATTTATTTCTCACGTTACGAAGGGTCCACAGTTCTTTATTGTACCAAGGAGGGGAGGAAGAGACATGTTTACGCGGAACGTAAGGAACGGTCTGAACAAGGCAGTGAAGAAAAATTCCAAGGCGATATCAATTGAGGTGTTGTTATTCAGGAAGGAACTGAAATCAATTTTGTTGATAAGATAATTAAGATAAGCGAAGTCAGCTTTGCGAAAGTTGAAAACAAAAGAATTTTCGGACAAAACTGACCCATTATCACATTCATATGAGAAAGTAAGGGAAAGAGGGGTGGAACTGGTCGAGGGTAGAGAGCTCGTGACCAGACATTTTTCTTCGATTTGGACATGGGACAAAATTCAATAGGATTTGGTCATGTGAAAAACATTCAATAGGACCGAAGTCCGCAACTAAAAACACTACACTGTGTCAACTAGGCAGCTTGTTGTCTGGTATTGAAGCGAAGATCGGCCCAATCATGTGATCGTCCGGTCCTCGGGCACCATGAGCAACCTTCAAACACAAGAAGTCTGCTAGCTCACAGTCATAGGAGTTCGAGGAAGAAAATGGTACAAAAGGAAACCGAAGTCAATTCTAGATCCATTTCGTCGCGTTGGGGAAAGAAATCAAATCTCTGATTTTCATTTCGGAAAGTTCATTAAGGTCGTCAAAAAAGGGCTTCCCAAAAGATTGTTGCCTTATTCTGGCCAAAGCGGGACATTTAGAGAGGAAATGAAGGACTGTTTTCTTTTCCTGCTGGTCCCCACAATTACGATAGCGAGTATTATAGGGGATGCCAAGCTTCACCGCATGTTCTCCTATTGGCCAGTATCTAGTGTATGTTGCAATAATCCTGCCTATGTCTCGCCTGGGTCTGCAATTTAGGTTAATAGTTCAAGATTTATTGTAGGTATGCCAGATCTGTCTAGAAATAATGCAGTTAGTTAAACTATTCCACCTACGATTAGATTCTCTGAGAAACATTGAGAATATCCTTTTATACCTCCGAGAGGAATACTGACTCTTTCTGGAAGTGAGTTATGAAGGGCTGAACCTTTCCTGGCCAGCTCATCAGGCCGTTCATTCCCCTCAGTGCAATTGTGACCCGGAAACCAGATAAGAGTGACCCTCAGGTTAGTGTTCAGACTCAGAAGCTCATCCTGGCTTTGCCATACCAATTGAGAGGAACCAACACAACCCTACATTTCGTCACGAGGAAGCCTTCATTCCAATTCTTTCTGGATGTGAATATGACTTTAAAATCTTAACCAAGGCTCTATGTAGGAGTACAGAAGTCAGTGGGAGTCGAAAACATTTCGGTTTGAATTAAACACATGATGTTTCTGTGCTCATAGGGTTTGGCAAGCCAGGAGTTTGATTCTTTAGTCTTATCGCCCTGCAAGATACCAGGTATTTAATGTGAAAATATAGTCGTAAGAGGTGCAGAAAAGCATCTGTTAGACAAGATCGAAAAGCCCTTGTGGTGCCAATGCTAGCTGTTTTTTTGAACCTTCTTAAGTTTGTTGATGTTATACGATTTTTTTAGTGCTGGCCACCACAAAATCGAACCATACTTGACTGGAGGCCCCACCTTTTACCAAAAGTTTTGCTTCAGGCGTATAAAGCTATGCAGGCCTTCTTAACGCGTTCTTCAATGTTTAATTTCGAGTTTAATTTAAGGTCAAGGACTACATCCAGATATTTTGCACTGGAGGAGACCGAAATTGTTTGACCGTTGAGTCATGCTACATTGAAGAGGTCTATCTTTGTTCTGGTAAAAAGCACGAGTTCAGTTTTGATTATAATACCTAGTCCGCAACTCGCAGCCCAGTTACTAACATTCCTTAAAGCCACCTCCGCGATCTCACTTAATACATACGCGACCGCCTTCACTCCACCCCTCTCTAACTTAGCGAGAATCGTATTCATGACTAAAAGCCAAAGAAGAGGAGACAGAACACCACCCTGGGGTGTTCCTCTACTGACGTATTATGTTGAATTTGGATTTCCTAACGTAGATTGAATCATTATATCCCTGAGCATAGAAACTATCCACTCCCGGATGTAGAACTCTACACCAAAGTCAATAAATGCTTCTAGAATGGAGTCAGTTATAGCCCTTTCACACTACCCCACTGTGTATTAATACATGTCAAATTGAAAGTGGGAAAGAATTCCACGCGACTGCCAAATTTGTGGGAAAGAAATGGCTTTTCATATTTTGCTTCCACGTTTGCTTGTATTAATACATTACCTTAACCAAAAAAAAAGTGTGATTGAATGTGGGATAGAATTAGAACCATTCTTAAAATTCTTCATGTATTAACACATGTCAAATTATGTGGGATAGAATTTGGGGCTGTGTAGACTGGGCTGCCATATTTTGTTTCCACACTATTCTACACGATTTGGTTCCTACTTTTTTGACATGTTTTAATACACAGTGACCTTCTACATCTAAGAAGGTGGCGAGTTTATATTCTTTGAAGTTAATAGTTTTCTCAATTGTACG
Source organism: Melangyna quadrimaculata (assembly GCA_949320155.1). Taxonomy (NCBI): domain Eukaryota; kingdom Metazoa; phylum Arthropoda; class Insecta; order Diptera; family Syrphidae; genus Melangyna; species Melangyna quadrimaculata. Next base: position 266,830,581 of record OX439483.1, read on the forward strand.
AACTACCTCTTGAAGGGCCGTCTCCGAGGACTTACCATTAAGGCATGCATGTTAAGAGTTTACGAGAGGACATCCAACTAGGATGTCCCTGATATTTCAGGATGCGCTCCATAGTTTTAAGCACGAAAGAGGCCATACTAATTGGTCGAAAAGCATTCGCGGATTCATGTCCCCGTATACCGACCTTCGGGATAAAAACTACTCTCACAAAGAAAGTAAGTTAGTAAGTTATTCATTTATTGCAACATTTGTTTGATACATTGGTTAATAATAGCCCTTTTTTACACTGTAAACAACAACAAAGGAAAAGTGAGGATACTACACAACGTGTTATAATTTTGTTTTGTGATTTTTAAAAAATATTAGATATTACTTGCCACAAGATGTCTTTTCTTCGAAAATCAACAAAAAAATTGTTGGAAGTTGGAACACAACAAAAAAAAATGACGAATATGAAACGCGAATGGTTGTTTGTGTGAATGAAGTATGAGTGGTTCATATGAGAGGCGGTGAGAAGAGACAAGCACCACGGTGACGGTCGTTGATTGATATTTCGTTTTTTTGCATCAGGTTTTTTTTGTTGCTTAGTGAGCTTTATGCGAGAATAGAAGTTAAAAAAAATATAGATAGATAGATAGATATATATAGATTTTATTAATAATTCGTTGTATAAGAAATCATTACAAAATATTTCAAAAAATCTTAATATGTAAAATATTACAGTATTATTGACATATCATTTAATGTTGTCTGTCAGGTTGGGTAAATATACTTATATAAATAATATTATATAATTTTATAAATATAGTAGGTACATCATCATTTATTTAATTTTTTCGTATTCCAATTTTTCATTACCTAATATAACATTTCTAGCATCAATTAGGTACTTTGTATAATAATATTTCTAATTAACAAAATTCATTTAATAATAACTTTCTATACTTTAAACAATGATTTCAAAAACTGAAAAGAGATGGAAGGTTTTTACCGTTTAAAATTTCATAGAGCTCTCCAAAAGAAAGCACACTTTTGCCGAAACATACAAGTCTAGAGTTCTTGAAAATTGGGCATCTGCCAATAAAGTGGTATGTATTTTCCGCCTCATCTAAATTGCAAATTGTGCAAATACCGACTGTATCTTTTTTAAAAGCTTTGGCGTTAATATTGAGGAGCCCTCCCCTAGCTTTGAGAACTAGGCTTACAAAATGTGAAGAGTTTTCGTCAACAAAGTATGGTTGGATGTTGTTATCAAGATGAGGGTATAGATCATGGAATCGTGAGCTTCTGGCACTACTGATGTTATTAGTGGTTTCTGAAATTTGCAGAACGAACAAGGAAGAAGTAAAAGAGTTAGCATTTATATCTATGTCCAGGTCACTACATATATCTCTCCACTCGCGGGTACATTAAATGTTTTCAGCGATTGTCTCCTCCGCAAGGATACGTGTCAATCTGGATCTGGGAAGTTTAAGTGTTTTTCTAATGTAGTTAAAATGAAATGTAGGGTTTGCACAAATTGAGAGTGAAGGCCAGTCTCCAAATGTAACATATAGTTGGGGGTGTTACTGGGGAGGGATAACATATTTTTAATAAAAAATCGAAACAGTTTTTCAACCTGTTCAAATCGCTTGAAGCCCCATACTTGAGCGCCATAAAACATAATTGATTTGGCAGCCGTGTCAAAAAACTTAAGTTTTTTCGAGATAACTATTTACGAGTTTTTATATAACTTGACCACGTTGCATTTATTGCATTTTTTGACACAACCAGCGTTGAGTCGAGATGTTTATTGAAAGACAAATTATAGTTAAGAATAACGCCCAGATATTGATATTGATTCACTACTTCAACAAGATTTTCCCCATAATTCTATTTTAAGTTTCTAGGAATTCTTGTACCTTCACGGAAAACAACAATTTTAGACTTATTTAAGTTTATTTTAAAACCCCAAACGTTGCGAATCGATCGGGCAGTCAGACAGTAAGACGAGATCATCTGCGTAGAGTAAAATTTTGATAACCCTATTCGCCACAAACACCCCACCAGGCAAGTTGACATGAAAGTCATTCAAGTAAAGAGCAAATAGGAGTGGGCTTAACAAACACCCTTGCTTCACACCCTGACTAACCAAGAAAGATTCCGACAATGTTGTTTTATCCCATACTCGACTTGTTGTGTTCTCATTTAGCTGTTGCAGCATTCTGATGACCTTTGAGGATAATCCGAAACAAGACAGTTTATAAAATAGGGAATTACGTGGTATTAAATCAAAGGCGCAGGAAAAATCAACAAGGAAAGCGAAAGTAATTTTCTTTTTCTTGCGGTTGAGGTGTACGATGCTAGTTAGGTTGAAAATATTGTCGGTTGTGGAGTACCCTTTACGGAAACCCGCCTGGTATTCACTGAGGATACTATTACAGTCAATCCAGCTATTAATTCTACTAAGCATAATGCCAGTGAAAATTTTGTATATTGTATCAAGAAGCGAAAGACCTCGATAGTTTGAAACACTATTTGGTTCCCCCTTTTTGTGTAGGGGTATAATAATCGATTTTTTTAAGGAAGAGGGAATGCGTTCAGAGAGATAAATTTGATTGAGTAGGCACAGAACTTCTTTTAAAAAGCAGGTTGGAGCATTTTTGTAAAACTCGTAGCTGACTCTATCTTCTCCCGGGGCTTTTTTATTTTTATCTCTTTGTAATACTTGCAAGAGCTCCCACATGTCAAAAGGAGAATCAAGAAAATGGTCTATTTTTTCTGGCATAGCCCAAGAGATATGAAGATCAGATTCAGATTGTGAAAAAGTGATCTGAAATATAACATAAAATCTTCGCTTTTCAGGTTTCCTAAGTTTTGGGCTACATTTCTTCATCGAGTTAGCTAACTTCCACCAATCACTAGCATTCCTATTTAAATTGAGTTTTTCAATGTTTTTGTATGCAAAGTTGATTGTTTTACTTTTACAGATACCAATGTACTTAGAACGCCTTTCCATGTAAACTCTTTTATAAAATCCGAAATTATACTTCCGGTAAAGATTGTGCTGTTTTAACATCCTATTCCTAGCACGGACACATTCATAGTCAAACCATTTGTTTTTTGGAATAAAATTTTTACAAGCCCTACCATAACCAGCCGCTTTGGTTGTTTTGTACAGGAGAGAATTAATTTTTTCATCTATAGTTTTGCTTGTAAAAATATAACGGCAATTAGATAAGCGACTGAGAGTGTCAACATATTTTAAACGATTATTTTCAGACCAGTTGAGTTTTTGAAGAAGTACCAATTGAGTAAGGTTCTGATTCGTAGTTGAAGGGAGAGAAACGCATAGGCTCAGGGGCATATGATCAGAAAAAGCTTTGCTGGGTACAGAGAAATTGTCCATCAAAGGTAAAAAATCAAACGAACATGCACAATAGTCTATGACTGAACTACCGGAGGCTCCACAGAAGGTAAACTCACCATTATTATCACCAAAGATTGTACCATTGGTGATCACCGCACCTACATTCTCAAAAAGATCTAGTAGTTTTTTGCCTTTAGAATCTATAGTTTTATCTTTAGAAGTTCGTCTCTTACATACAAGGGGAGCACTACTCAATAAACACCTATCAACAATTTGGGCATCAGCCGTGCGAGCATTTAAGTCGCCAAGTATACAAAATGACTCAATATCTATTTTTTTTTTAAATTTTCAAATTTATCAAAATCGGTCGAACAATTTGTTTTGTTTGAACCATTTAAATAGCGAAATATAAAGTGAAAATTCGCATCACCAAACTTAGCAGATAGAACAAAATTACCAGACATTTCAAGAAATCTAAACGAAAATTAATCTTTTTAGCTTTTTTTGAATCCAAACAAACACCCACCAATTGCGTGGCCAGCACTATGAAACTTTGTCGCATCATTCCAATATAAGTAAAAATCACTAAAATAAATTGAAAAATTCACGGTGTCCACTTTTTCTCAAAATAAATTTCCCTGACTTTCCCTGACCAATTTCAAAATTTTCCCTGACCAAAAACTTAAAAAAATATTTTTTCAGGAGTAGAAAATGTACCTATTTGAATGTAGTTAAATAAACCTTAGGCAAAAAGAACGCACCTTGTTTTTTTTCAAAGATTTATCTGAAGGTATACATTACGGATTGTATTGAAAGTGAAAAATAATAATTGCATGAATTTAAAAAAAAAATGTTTTGCTTAACAAAAGGGACGACTATACCTATGCAATGTAGTTCATAGTAATGACCATTTAAATAAAATGCTTTTAAATCATATATCTTTGCGATATTAAAATTTAATAGTTTATTTTTTTTTAAATAAATCAAAACGTATTAATTCAGGTATGCAGAAACAGTATGAAGAAATAATCGTACTTGAAATATAAACTTGAACGCGTTGGTTGAATCTCACAGTCAAAGGACAATGGGCAAATTGGGCCCAGCACCAATAAGAACGGCATTCATTATCCGTTAACCGTTTGTCCAAATTTGATTTGTGACAAAAGTTATTTAATTTTTATTAAAATGAGTTTTTTAGGGTCACAAATACTTTTTTCGGTCGATTTAAGCCATTTTTTGGGATTAAGTTCTTTTGTTTGTAGGGAATTTAATTATCTTTCACTTTGTCATATTGACTTTGCCTCTATTACGCTTAGTTTTATATAAATATTGATGAAAAAACTACAAAAGGGCACATTTACCCCCCTCTCCTGCCTAAATCTAGTGGCCCTGGGCTGGGGACTTTGAGTATGTTGTACCTAAGGGTCAGCTCTACCACTCACACAGTACCTTGGGTGGCTTGCTTTGCAGGTTCAAAGAATTTATTCATTCTTTAATTTCAAGGTCAAAGAAACACTACTTTCACATACTACTATAATAATAATACAAATTATACAAAAAAAAAAACATCAACAAAATTGTCGTCGCAACTTTCAATTTTCTCAAAAACTTGAAGACATAGAATCATTTAGTTTTCAGTTTTCAATTAAGAGTTATTACGGGTATTGAATAATAAAAGCCAAATCAGCATCTTATTTACCAATTTAAAAAGAAAAATCAAGAACAAAATTTTCAAATTTTTTTTTTTAATAATTTTGAGTTTGAAAGTTATTTTTACAAAAACTATGGACATCAATAACTTGATTTGAAAATAAAATAAAAGAACGGGGTTCTGGCTTTCAAAAAAGGTAAATTTTTTTTGTTGTAAGCGTTGCCATTGTTTTTTAATATTATTTAAAAAAAAAAATGCCCCTCCGATCTGAAGGGGGGGGAGCAAGAACCCCCGCCTATGGCAAACAAATTTTGTATTGTGTTCCTTTAAAAAAAACGTTATCAATTTTTGGCGCCATATGAAAACAACTCTTACATCAACTTTTTCGTATAGTTTCGGATATATAGAAGAAAAAAAAAGGAAATTAGAACTCCTTTCTTTGCCCCACGGCATGATGAAATAACGGTGAATGAATGTGTATTTACCTTTGCTGTTTTTTCCAGGTAAATTGGTCAGAAAACATTCAATAACTACGACAATAACAGGTTTTTCAGATTTGTTGACTTTTCTACCCCCCGTATCTCTTTTATAATTGCCACTCGAACAAATGTGAAAATATGATTTTATAGACAATTAAATTGTCTCTGATTAAGCAGTTTAGACTTTTCCGCTATCTTGCTAGGTTGTGCCAATATTCACGAAAATCTAAAGAGGGGTACCTTTAACCCCCCCTCCTCAGTTTAGCTCGCGGCCCTGGGCTGGGGACTTTGGGTATGTTATACCTGGGGGTAACCCCTACCATATAAAATAATCCAGAGGGCCATATTTTTTAAATTTGTTTTATAATTTTGATTCTTCGTTGACTGGGCTATATTAAAATTCTTAGTTTAATATCAGATTCAAAAGATGTAATAAAAAAAAACAACAATTTTTGTAAGGATTTTATTTTGTACTATTTCGAACTTTTCAGAAGAAGAAGTAATTGACTGAAAATTTGGTTTATCAACTTTAAAACAATAGAATTCTCAAATTTGTATGACGTTCGATCAGATTTGGTCAAAAAAAAATTTCCATACAAAAAAATTAAAGGAATATCACACAAAACAATTCTAATCCCTAGTGAAATTGGCGGAACATTTTGGATTAAATTTTCTAAATTTGGTACATGTCTATGTTTGAACCATTTTTATATTTTAAGTACACAGTTGGGGACATATCTTAAGACATTTCAAACATTAATTTCTTAAGATTCCTACTTTTGAAAAGGGTTTCTTTGGAACTTTTACATTTCAAATTATGTTCTGGCTTAAATTGCGAATCTCCCATTTCGAGTACCAAAATATAGGCAATACCACTAAATTTTTTAAGTTCCGATCTGCAACGATCATATCAACTCCAATATTCTGTTTTTTTTCCTTTCCTATTGCCCCTTATTATAAACAAAATAAATAAATAAAATATCCATTTCCCTCTAAAAAAAATTAGAAATACAAATCCTACACAAATCGCGCCGCGTAAAAAAAAAATAGAAACAATAGCCTACATACATACTTAAACAAGTTACAAATAAAAAAAAAGTGCAAGTGCCAGTGCATAAAAACAACAACAAAAGTGAACCCGTGTAGCGACGTTTATGATGCTCAAACCACAAAAATTCATAGCACAGCGGTAATTCCTAATCTCTCCTTTCCACTTCACTCACAGTGCTTTGGCTTAGTTATTATATGCAGTATATGTATGTATCATTACATGCAATTCTTATGATGGACTAAGCCGAAGCATATCAGATAAATTGCTGTTATTGATTTTGTGTATCCAGGGGCGGATCAGTACACTGCTTTTTTAGGCATAACACTAGTAGTATTGTACTGTGAAGTCATTTGGGGCCAAACTTGATATCAGCATAGATAACTGTCTGATTTGGTTTTTTATGTCTGTTTATTGTAATGGTGGGTGAATTTAGGGTTGACTACAGCAACATTTGGGGGACTGAGGCAGAATTTTTGTGCTGCATATGTCCACACTGTGAAAAACAGGCCAGCTGTTTTGGCACTAAGTGAAACCCAGGTAGGGGAAAATACCGATCACTCAGAATTCAGCCTACATGGTTATAGCTTAGTGCCTCTATTTTTTCCACATCATGCTCTCGTCGTGTATGTTCGCAGTGATGTTGCTTATCAGCTTCAACCACAATATGGTTCATGTTTGAATACGAACTTTAATTTCATGTGGTTTAAATTCACCATCCATATCGTAGTCCTAGTTTGGATAGTAATTCGACTTCCAACGAATTCGATGCACTATCCGACTCCATCCAGAGAATTATTTCCCATTTTCCGCACAGTGAAATCATTGTTACGGGCGATTTCAATGTACATAATTCTTCGTGGCTACGCTATTCGGGTCAAACAACACCCGAAGGAAGGTATGTCGAGATTTTTGCTGAGATAAACAACCTAGCTCAGCTGGTCGACGAGCCTACTCGGATTCCTGACGTTGCAGGTCAATCCGCCAACACTCTAGATTTGTGTCTTACCTCTGACCCTGATAAATACACTATAAGTGTATTATCGCCTCTAGGCACATCAGACCATTGTGTCATATCTGCGAATTTCTCGTGCCACCAAAACACAGTTAAAGAAAAAACTCCCAAGAGAACCGTTTGGCAGTATGAGAAAGCCAACTGGGACAGTCTCAATGTTTTCTTCAGGAACTTTAACTGGTCACTATGCTTCCTCGATAGGACGTAGATTCCAGTGCAGATATGATTACAAACTTAATTCTTTGTGGAATGAGAAATTTTATCCCGAATAGGGTGAAATCTATCAAACCCAAAGAAAACTCATGGTTTGATTCGAGCTGTAAAGAGGTTATTAGGGTTAGAGAAGTAAGCTTCCAAAGTTATAAAGCCAACCCTACTGAGGAAAACCGGAAAAAGTTTTAACAAGCTAGAAAGACCTGTAACGTTCATATTCGACGAACCAAATGTTTACATGATTAAAAATTACGGCAACAAATTCTACAATGTCCCAAAGGTAGTAAAAATGTTTGGTCATTTGTGAAAAACATACGAAACACCACCTCGTCCTCGGTTCCAACGCTCGTCTTCAACGAAACTCCTTTTGTCAGCTCAATCGATAAAGCCAATTTGCTTGCAGCCCAGTTTGCTGTTAATTAGTCGCTGCTTGAAAGTGTTATGACTCCTCCTATACTTTAGAGCGCAAATGATTCTATGGGACAAATCTTCTTCCGCACTCGTGCAGTTGCCAGAGTTCTGAACGATCTCGATACACACAAATCCGCTGGCCCGGATAGTATACCTCCCATTGTTCTGAAGAGGTGTTCTTCAACGCTGGCAAAAGCACTGCGTAAGCTTTTCCATCTGTCCTACTCTACTGGTCTCTTTCCGAGTGGATGGAAAACAGCATTTGTCTAGCCTGTCCCTAAAAAAGGCGTGTCTTCTTCCTCCTCTAACTATCGACCAATTGCACTTACGTCCCTTCTTTCTAAGGTCATGGAAACGCTGATTAACTTCCAGCTCAAGAAATATCTCGAAGAACGAAAGCTTCTTAATGACCGGCAGTACGGCTTTCGTAGCAATAGGTCCACTGGTGATCTGATGGTATATCTCACCGAACAGTGGCACAAATCTTTACATCGTTTTGGAGAAAGTAAGATTATTGCGCTTGATATTTCTAAAGCATTTAATAGAGTTTGGCATCAAGCTCTCTCATCGAAAATGTGTGCATTTGGTATCGATGAATCTCTTCTTCGTTGGATTAAAAATTACCTTTCGGACCGTTCAATACAAGTTGTATTGGATGGTTTCAAGTCTGAAATACACAAAATAAATGCTGGTGTGCCCCAGGGCTCCGTTCTGTCTCCGACTCTCTTCCTTATATTCATAAACGATCTTTTATCTGAAACTTCTAATCCATTAAATTGTTTCGCTGACGACAGTACCCTCAGCTTTTCATATTCGTTCTTAGATTCACATCCATGTCCTTCGGATGTGGAACTTGAACGGCAGCGTATGATAAGCTCATTAAATTCTGATCTCGACAGCATTGTCCAATGGGGAATAAAAAATCGTGTAGAATTTAATGCTTCAAAAACTCAATGCTGTCTACTGACGTTAAAACGAAACCCACCCCTCATACCACTATCCATGAGTGGCACTTGCATTGGGGAAACCGAAAAGCTTTCAGTCCTCGGTATGTGTGTCACAGACCACCTTTTATGGAAAGACCACATATTCGACATCGCCAAAAATGCTGCTAAGTGTTTAGGTTTTCGCCGTCGATGCAAGAAATTTGTCTCCCCTTCTGATCTGGCTGTGATCTACAAAGCCTTTATTCGTCCAAAACTTGAGTATAACTCTCACATTTGGGCAGGTGCTCCAATAACCCACTTGAGTTTATTGGATAGAATTGAAAACAGAGCTCTTAAAATGATAGGTGAAAGAACTATAACGCAAACATTCTCATCTCTTGAGCACCGTCGAAATTTGTCATGTCTTTCGTTATTTTACCGTTATTTCCATAAACAATGCTCTAGTGAAATAGCCAGTTGCATTCCTCCCCTTAAACAATGCAACCGTAATACTCGCACTTCTAGGAATGCCCATCAGTTTTCCCATACTTTCTTTAGTCGCACTACTCGAATGTGGAATGCTCTACCCAGCTCAATTTTACCCTCCCATTGTGATCTACAGACGTTCAAAACCAATGTGCATCGGTATCTCCATTTAAATCCCCTCCAATCTACCTAATCGCTCGTGCTGTGTATATCATCTTAAGGGTAGTCACAACCCCTTTTGCACGCACTAAATATAAAAAAAAAAAAAAAAAAAAAATCGTCCCCAAATCATTAAGTGTACCAAATTTCACTAATTTCTGTCAAGAATTGGCGTGGGAAAAAGTTTTTGTCCACAGAATTCAACAAACGGACCACTGTGCGCCGCACAGTGGTGCGCTTGCGGAAAAAAATACCAAAAATGAAATTTGTAATATGGAGTTTTTACGTTTATATTTGTATAGATATATAACTGTTCTATGTTTTCCCAAAATTTGGGAAATTGTTGTCAAGGAATATGCGAGATAGAGCGCTCTAAGGTTACGCTACAGTATTCAGCTAACTATTTTTGAAAGAATTGTATCCGTCCTCATCCGATCTTGAACGTAATGTACAAATTTGTTTCACTGAATCAGATTTAAAAAAAAAGATGCTTTTGACTTTGATAATGTTACAAAAGTTATAATTTCTTGCATAATATTAATTGGACCAAGAATTGAACCTTTCTTTGAAACATAAAATAATATTAATGTCTAGACGAAGCTGTAAGATATTCAATTTTTAGCTCAATCTTTTTTTCTTGCCTTAATATTTTTCCAATTTACAACTTATTTTTCTTAGAAATATGTCATATTAATTTATTGTTTTATGGTGTTATTTAAAAAAATATGTTAGTACTTACAAAATTGCGTACCTAAATATTTTAATATAACTGTTTTTTAGCTCAATCTTTTTTTCTTGCCTTAATATTTTTCCAATTTACAACTTATTTTTCTTAGAAATATGTCATATTAATTTATTGTTTTATGTTGTTATTTAAAAAAATATGTTAGTACTTACAAAACTGCGTACCTAAATATTTTAATATAACTGTTTTTATCAGGCGAACAGGTAGGAACAGGTAATAACAAAAAAGGACACTGTGTTTACCTGTACACGAGTTTTTTTCTAAAACCTGTTCGGTTTTTTCTCCAAATTAAAACAAACAATATTTAAGTTGTTGTTGTTAGATTTATTGCTTTTTATGACCAACAACTTAAAACATGATCATGGTATCATCCGATCTATTTATAACTAACTCAAGACCTGAACAAAAGAAAAAACACCTTCCTTTAAGTGAATAAGCTCTTGAAATAATTAAGTAATTTATTATGTATTTGTACTTATTTATTTATTTCCTACATTTGATATACGCTAGTATTGTTATGAATGTATTTAATTGTTTAGCTTAAAAAAAAAATAAAAAATATTTTTGTTCATAAAAGTCAATATACATTGTTTCAGGGGGGGGTTGTACCCCCCTTTGACCCCCCCCCCACGTGGCTACGGACCTGGCCAAATTTTGTAGAAATGTGTGTTACCGCAATCCAAACATGTGTGCGAAATTTCATTGCTCTCCGTTTTATAGTTCAGATTTTATAGATTTTTTACCGCTCTCCCATACAAAGCGCACCACTGTGCGCCGAAAAATGAATATACCTTCTTTTTCCTAGCTTGAAACGGTTTTATCACTGCATCCACCCATCTTTCTAGTCAGCTCACAAATACACCGCAGAATATTTTGGCAAAGGTGTTCATAAAAGATATTCCACGATAGTTCTCAGGATTATTTGAATCACCTTTTTTTTTAATTGGAAATTTTCTTGATATATTTGGCGTTTGGATGCGTGAAGATCTCCTTATGCAAGATGTTATTTGGTTTGAGAGTTCTTCGACTGAACTGACGTGTATAATCCTTTCTGATAAATGTTTACCTAATTTGTTTGGATAGGAACACACATCCTCATTATTCCATTTAAGTTTTGGGAGAAGATTATGTTTTTTTTTTTGTTGTGTTGTAGTTTCACTGGCCCATTTTACCACTGAGGTCATATGGTCGGAATAAGTTTTGCTCTGAACTTCAAAAGATGCTATGTGATCAAATCTATCCAGTCGCTGTTTGCTGCACAGTAGTCAATCACCGATTTGCCTTGGCCTCCAACAAACGTAACATGTTCCTCAAAATCTCCATTAGAGTAGCCATTTAAAATAATGCACTCGTATAATCGTATAATTGTAGCGTTTCTAGAAGATTTGTTCCATTTCAGTTGCAAACATCGTTCTTGGACGTCCTGGTTTCTGGAGAATTATCTGACGTTAAAATCTCCAAAAACCAAACAGCTTTACTTGAAAGATGACATATTACTTGATTCAATTTTTGATAGTCTTCATTCCACTAATTACAATTCATGGAAACAGGTACAATAAACATTTTAGTTTTTTTTTTTTTGTTCGAAAGTATTCTTGAATTCTTTCGAACTCATAGCTTTTAAGGAATGTTGTCTTTATCCCGTGGACGCTGCCACCATTTCCTCGCTCTTTTTTAAATAATTTATAATAATTCGTATTTTCATTTGTTTAAATCACACATTCGGTTTCATTCGGTTCGGTCTTTATTCGGTTTGTATTCAGCTGTGCCTGATATGTGTGAAACGATAAAACGGCAAAAATAAAAACCTAATAGAAACCGTATAGCACCGAACGATCCCTCGACACGAATAGGTTTCATTCGGTTTCAAAACGGCATGTATTCAGGTCTAGGGCACACAAAGTAAACGTAGCGTTCACACATATTCGGTTTGGTTTCGGTTTTTCTGAAGTTTTTTTTTTAATACATTTTATTTAATTTTATTTATAAGTGAGTACAAACCGAATATGAACCGTCCGTGTGTGAAGGGGGTCTAGACAGACCCAAAATCGAACCGAATACAGACAAAAACGAATGCAACCGAATATGTGTGAAACGAGCCTTACGAATTAAAAGATTGTTCTTTCTAATTTGTACAGCTTCGTTCGGAAAATATGTTTTTATTATTTTCCTATAGCTCAGAAGGACTCTGCGTTTTGTTTGCATGAGTTTAATCATGTCTCGTTGGATTTATACACCTGTCTCTTTGAGCTTTGACGCGTTTTTTAATATTTTATAAGCTATTTCATTAGAACCCATGTTAGCCTCGTTTCACACACATTCGGTTCGGTCTCTATTCGGTTTGTATTCGGCTGTGCCTGATATGTGTGAAACGATAAAACGGCAAAAATAAAAACCTAATAGAAACCGTATAGCACCGAACGATCCATCGACACGAATAGGTTTCATTCGGTTTCAAAACGGCACGTATTCGGGTCTAGGGCACACAAAGTAAACGTAGCGGTCCAACATATTCGGTTCGTTTTCGGTTTTTTTGATTTGATTTTTTTTTTTTTTTTGTTGATACATTTTATTTAATTTTAATTATTAGTGAGTACAAACCGAATATAAACCGTCGGTGTGTGAAGAGGTCTTGACGGAAACCGAAATCGAACCGAATACAGACCGAACCGAATGAAACCGAATGTGTCTGAAACTAGCCTTAATTTTGGTGAGTTTTGTTTTCATTTATTTTAATGGCTTGGGGTATACTTTGTGAGTCTGGTCATACAACGAATTTTTTCTTGCGGATCATCAGGGCCATTTGGAATTGTTAAAATTTTATTTTTCCCTGAGTTCTCGGTGTTGTGACTCTTCCTGTGTATTGCATCGAACTTCAAATTGTTGCACCAGTCGTGAAAGTTCTTGATTTTGATTTCGAAGAAAGGTGATTTCGTTGTTCAATTAATGACGTCCTCCTTTGTTGCCAACATAGCGGTTGCCTTTGAAAGTTGTTTGTGAAGTGAATCGTCAATACTTCATTTGATCTTTTCAAAATCATTAGATGAAATCGACAGATTTGAATTCATTTTAAAGATTTTTGTATTTCTCCCCGAATCAAGTTATAAGTTGTGAGGGTCTTCTGGCAAAGTTCGGTGGATATTCCTCTTATTTTCAGTCATGTGACTTGAGACTTGACAAAGAAACAATTTTTGGGCTTTTTATAGCTAAGATTACCTGGATAGCCGGAAAATTTAGCAATGATTTTTTACTTAAATGTGGAATTAGTGATTTGAAAACTATTCAAATATTTATTTAAGAGATTTAACTGATTTTATAAAAAAAAATAATGAAGAGCTCGTTTATATCACTTCTTTTCACTGGCAAAACACTGTTGCCAATACTTTAATTTGAAATTAAATTGAAGTGAAATAAATCTAAAAACAAAATAATTTGATTTTGGATCTAAAAGATTACATATATATATCTTTGCATATATATATTAAGGAAACTAGTGCAGGTAACTGACTTCGCCTGTTGTGAAATTAAAATATACATACATATTAGACCAAGAGCTGGCAGCAGATTTTGGTCGTGAAAGGAAACCAAAAGATATTAATAGTATAAGTAGTCCTGGTGAAGGTGATAACGAATACGTTCGTCTGCCAGCATGTAGTGTCCACGTTACCACGTAAAAGTGCATCAAAAGTACAACTTTTCTGAAAATTGAAATTGAAAAATGTAATACAACTTTACGCCATCAACTCCCTGATTACAAAAATGGTTTCGACAGACATCTAGGTGGACCCAAAACCCAGACAGACGTCCCCGAAAACGCGATTTTTTTTTTGCGTTTTTAGGCTTTTGGGAAACCACCAACTTTTAGCCACTCCCTGAGTGTGAACGAAGAAGTCATATATTTTTAATTAATAAATTGGTCACGTAAATCGGAATAGTCAAGACTATTTATGACAGTTGTGAATACTGACTACAGACATATAGTCTGGGAGCCCGTGACATATTTTGGTGACCAATAGAACGAAAGCTAATTTTTTGTTAGATAGTTAATTTGATATTATAATGGAGCTTAGTGAAAATAAGCTGGCGGACCTTGGGTGGGTGTGGCTATAGCAGCCTCCCAAACATGTAAAAAACAAAGTTGGGTTGTGACACCACCAAAGCTGAAATTCGGTTATATGATAGTTAACAATTTATTTTATGCAAAAACAACAGCTGGCTGTATGCGGGTGGAAAGAACATCAGCTGACGTAGTGAAGTATGTACGCATAAAGCCACGGTTAGAAGCCATGATCACACTTCACTACGTCAGCTGACGGTCGGTCTTTCCACCCACACACAGCCAGCTGACTTTTGTTTTTGCATAATATAAGGTATTAACTATCATAAAACCAAATTTCAGCTTCGGTGGTATTACCTTTCTAAAATTATTCTGCAAAACGTGCATTATATGCGTGCAGTTTAAATCGTAATCTAGACTTTGTGTATTAGTCCAGTAAAATCGTCACCTGGAGTGCCAGTTTCAGGACACAAATAAAGAAGTTTTTTTTTCACTTGTCTTTTATATTTTAGGGGTTCCTGAATCCAAATTTCAACTTTTTTACTTCCTACGGATTCACAGCGAAAATCCCAAGAAACCTCAAAATTTTGCACGTTTTTCATTTTTTTGCCAAAAAGTCAACAGAATATATACTTTTCGGATAAAATTACCTTCCAGACTTTATAGAACATACAATTTCCTACAAAAATGGTCCACAACTTTTTTTGTAAAACTAACGGTTTGGCCACTAGAGTTCGATGAAAAAAGACCAAAATTTCGTATTTTTGGAAAACACAGTTCTCTCGTTAGATTTTTGCTTGTAACTCAAAAACCATGCCTGTAATTGTAGAAAACGTAAGCTTCTGCTTAAACAACATTAAATTCTCTACCTATAAGTTTGACACCTTCAGGACTTAAACTGGCGAAAAAAATGCACCGGCTAGAGTGTGATGAAATTATATGTCATATTACAGGAAGCCACCAATAGGCTATTGATTATCTCATATAGAATGGAACTAAGACGTTCCAGGGTTTTTAGTTGTACGAGTCGTTCAATGGCTGATTGAAGATGGGAAAACCACGGAGCGTTTTCAAAAGAGGGGTTGCAATTTTAAGGAGGGGGAGTAACTGCAGCCCTTTTGGTTTTTTGCATATAACTTGAAAACCAAGAGAAATTTCGAGAAAATTCCGAAAACATTTTTTGTAGAGAATAAAATTTACTATGGAATTAGCCTATTCAAACAAATTTTAAATACATATTTAATGAGTTAAAAAAAAAAATAAATATAGTTTTTAATCATAGAGTTTAATCATGTCTCGTTGGATTTATACACCTGTCTCTTTGAGCTTTGACGCGTTTTTTAATATTTTATAAGCTATTTCATTAGAACCCATGTTAGCCTCGTTTCACACACATTCGGTTCGGTCTCTATTCGGTTTGTATTCGGTTGTGCCTGATATGTGTGAAACGATAAAACGGCAAAAATAAAAACCTAATAGAAACCGTATAGCACCGAACGATCCCTCGACACGAATAGGTTTCAGTCGGTTTCATTCGGTTTCAAAACGGCACATATTCGGGTCTAGGGCACACAAAGTAAACGTAGCGGTCCAACATATTCGGTTCGTTTTCGGTTTTTTTGATTTGATTTTTTTTTTTTTTTGTTGATACATTTTATTTAATTTTAATTATTAGTGAGTACAAACCGAATATAAACCGTCGGTGTGTGAAGAAGCCTTGACGGAAACCGAAATCGAACCGAATACAGACCGAACCGAATGAAACCGAATGTGTCTGAAACTAGCCTTAATTTTGGTGAGTTTTGTTTTCACTTATTTTAATGGCTTGGGGTATACTTTGTGAGTCTGGTCATACAACGAATTTTTTCTTGCGGATCATCAGGGCCATTTGGAATTGTTAAAATTTTATTTTTCCCTGAGTTCTCGGTGTTGTGACTCTTCCTGTGTATTGCATCGAACTTCAAATTGTTGCACCAGTCGTGAAAGTTCTTGATTTTGATTTCGAAGAAAGGTGATTTCGTTGTTCAATTAATGACGTCCTCCTTTGTTGCCAACATAGCGGTTGCCTTTAAAAGTTGTTTGTGAAGTGAATCGTCAATACTTCATTTGATCTTTTCAAAATAATTAGATGAAATCGACAGATTTGAATTCATTTTAAAGATTTTTGTATTTCTCCCCGAATCAAGTTATAAGTTGTGAGGGTCTTCTGGCAAAGTTCGGTGGATATTCCTCTTATTTTCAGTCATGTGACTTGAGACTTGACAAAGAAACAATTTTTGGGCTTTTTATAGCTAAGATTACCTGGATAGCCGGAAAATTTAGCAATGATTTTTTACTTAAATGTGGAATTAGTGATTTGAAAACTATTCAAATATTTATTTAAGAGATTTAACTGATTTTATAAAAAAAATAATGAAGAGCTCGTTTATATCACTTCTTTTCACTGGCAAAACACTGTTGCCAATACTTTAATTTGAAATTAAATTGAAGTGAAATAAATCTAAAAACAAAATAATTTCATTTTGGATCTAAAAGATTACTTATATATATCTTTGCATATATATATTAAGGAAACTAGTGCAGGTAACTGACTTCGCCTGTTGTGAAATTAAAATATACATACATATTAGACCAAGAGCTGGCAGCAGATTTTGGTCGTGAAAGGAAACCAAAAGATATTAATAGTATAAGTAGTCCTGGTGAAGGTGATAACGAATACGTTCGTCTGCCAGCATGTAGTGTCCACGTTACCACGTAAAAGTGCATCAAAAGTACAACTTTTCTGAAAATTGAAATTGAAAAATGTAATACAACTTTACGCCATCAACTCCCTGATTACAAAAATGGTTTCGACAGACATCTAGGTGGACCCAAAACCCAGACAGACGTCCCCGAAAACGCGATTTTTTTTTTTGGCGTTTTTAGGCTTTTGGGAAACCACCAACTTTTAGCCACTCCCTGAGTGTGAACGAAGAAGTCATATATTTTTAATTAATAAATTGGTCACGTAAATCGGAATAGTCAAGACTATTTATGACAGTTGTGAATACTGACTACAGACATATAGTCTGGGAGCCCGTGACATATTTTGGTGACCAATAGAACGAAAGCTTATTTTTTGTTAGATAGTTAATTTGATGTTATAATGGAGCTTAGTGAAAATAAGCTGGCGGACCATGGGTGGGTGTGGCTACAGCAGCCTCCCAAACATGTAAAAAACAAAGTTGGGTTGTGACTCCACCAAAGCTGAAATTCGGTTATATGATAGTTAACAATTTATTTTATGCAAAAACAACAGCTGGCTGTATGCGGGTGGAAAGAACATCAGCTGACGTAGTGAAGTATGTACGCATAAAGCCACGGTTAGAAGCCATGATCACACTTCACTACGTCAGCTGACGGTCGGTCTTTCCACCCACACACAGCCAGCTGACTTTTGTTTTTGCATAATATAAGGTATTAACTATCACAAAACCAAATTTCAGCTTCGGTGGTATTACCTTTCTAAAATTATTCTGCAAAACGTGCATTATATGCGTGCAGTTTAAATCGTAATCTAGACTTTGTGTATTAGTCCAGTAAAATCGTCACCTGGAGTGCCAGTTTCAGGACACAAATAAAGAAGTTTTTTTTTTCACTTGTCTTTTATGTTTTAGGGGTTCCTGAATCCAAATTTCAACTTTTTTACTTCCTACGGATTCACAGCGAAAATCTCAAGAAACCTCAAAATTTTGCACGTTTTTCAGTTTTTTGCCAAAAAGTCAACAGAATATATACTTTTCGGATAAAATTACCTTCCAGACTTTATAGAACATAAAATTTCCTACAAAAATGATCCTTAACTTTTTTTGTAAAACTAACGGTTTGGCCACTAGAGTACGATGAAAAAAGACCAAAATTTCGTATTTTTGGAAAACACAGTTCTCTCGTTAGATTTTTGCTTGTAACTCAAAAACCATGCCTGTAATTGTAGAAAACGTAAGCTTCTGCTTAAACAACATTAAATTCTCTACCTATAAGTTTGACACCTTCAGGACTTAAACTGGCGAAAAAAATGCACCGGCTAGAGTGTGATGAAATTATATGTCATATTACAGGAAGCCACCAATAGGCTATTGATTATCTCATATAGAATGGAACTAAGACGTTCCAGGGTTTTTTGTTGTACGAATCGTAGATAACGAGAGGATAAGGACTAATTTCAACAGGACTTATTCCTTAATAAAGAAGTGGAGTTAAAAAATTTGAATCCTCTCGAGCGGGGGTGGGAAATATCTAAATATGGGTTGAGGGTTTTTGCGATTTTGGCTGTGAAGCCATATCAGTAGGAAGAAGCAAAGTTGAAATTTGGATTCTGTGACCCCTAAAACATAAAAGACAAGTGAGAAAAAAACTTCTATATTTTTTTCCTGACCAAAACACCATTTGACTGGACTATATCACGCATTTTATTTATTGAGCGGAATTTCTCAGATCTTAACCTTAATTTTGTTGACTGCACTCAAAGGGAATTATGGTAAATATCTAATATATTAATACGTGGTGACTAAATTTTGTAGTACATTTTAAGCAAACTTAAACAAATCGAACCATAGTAAAACCTATACCAATGGAAATGTAATTTTGAGTAGATGTGCCGAATATAAGTTTTAACTTTGAACATTGCGTTTAACGCAAGTAAAACGCAGTTTTAATTTAGGTACAATGACCCAGACATCATAGATATACAGGAAACCCACATAACAATCACTGACTTAAAATATTTCAAAATGAAAAAATACAAAATCTTTCACCATAATAAAGATTACCAATATGCCAAGGCAGGTATTGGTATACTCATCAAAAATAACTTCCCAGTAACTTCACATTCGACTTCCTTGTCGGATTTACTCTTTCAAACCGTAGAAATACAAGGAAGGATTCCGGTTTACATTACAAATATATACAAAGAAGGTGATGTAAGGATAACAGTCGACCACCTAGATGACATCCCAAAATATAGTTCCAATAACCATATCATACTTGGAGACTTTAATGCCGCTAACACCCTAGGGGGATCCAATAACACAAATGTATTAGGTTCAATTTTTGAAGATTTCGCAAATGATCGTAACTTTGTTATTTTAAATGACGGCTCGCCTACTCTCTTTTCAACCAGAAACACCTTCACAGCTATAGATGTAACGCTTGCCTCCTTGTAGGGTAGTGGGTTGTAGTGGGTAGTGCAACTTCCAAAGATCATATCCCTATCATTATTCGTGGAATGGAAAACAAACCTACAGAAGAATTCAAGGCAAGATTCAAGGAAGAAGAGACAACGGGAATATTTTCGAACAGAAAACAAACACATTGTCAGAACAAATACTCATCTCAAAAAACACAAACCAGGAAGCACCAAGAATTAAAAAAATAATAAGAACATCAGCAGCCCGAAGTATTCATGTCACCAAAGAAAATAACAAAAAAAATAACACCCATTTGGTTTACAAAAGATATACCGAAAATAGTCAGGAAAAACCTTCGACGTAGTCCTTCTTCACAAAATTGTATTCTATAGAGAAAAATATGCACTCAGGTCAGACGAGATACCATCCAGGCAAACAGAAAATCTTGGGAACGTTTTATAAAAACAATGGATCCCTCATTGGATATAAAGTCTCTATGGGGAAGAATAAGCAGGGGATACTGTACAAACAGACCCTGAACTTATAGCTAATACTTTTGCGGCAAAATGGAAAGCATATAGTGCCAACACGACGTATTCAAAGGAAGTTATTGAAGAAAACAGCAACTTCAACTCTAACGAAATTAATTTGACTGAAAACGATGTAAGTCCATTAACGCAAAATATAACTCTGATTGAACTGTGTACGGTCTAAGCTCATCCAAGGGAACAACACCCGGTGAAGACAAAATTACATATAAAATGATAAAATCCAGTGGAATCAATTTCAAGCTTAGACTCTGTAATTTATACAACAGTATATTAAGGACCGGAAACTATCCACATGATTGGAAACGACCTCAACTGAAACCAATTCCTAAGAACACATTTTTTTCACATAAATATGATGAATACCGCTCAATTTCACTCTTTTCTGTGCTCTCAAAGATATTTGAAAAAATCCTTGCCCGACGACTCGGGTGGTATCTTGTAGATAAAATAAGCCCTGGCCAGCATGCCTTCCGCAACAACAGAGGTGTACACTCGCTAATAAACCACTTAGAAGATAAAACTGTTAATAATTTAAATAATTTAAACATTAATAATAAGAGGTGGTATTTTGATATTCAAACTAAAAGGAATTTTTTGATATAAATGATCGGATGTTTATTGTAATGTAAAGAGGAAAGTATGCCATTAATAATATCAGCCAAATGGCCGCCACGGCTACGCTTACACAACAATATCCTTTTCATGAAATTTTCCATCACCAAATCGGAAAATGGCTGCTGTATGCCCTCAATAGCTTCACGAATTCCATCTTTGAGGTCTTGAATCGACGCTGGGCTGTTGGCGTAGACCTTATCTTTCACGTGGCCCCAAAGGAAGAAGTCGCAAGCTCTCAAAGTGTTAAATCACAAGATCTCGGTGGCCAATTGTGATCACCTCTTCGAGAGATAACACGGTCCGGAAACTTTTCCCGTAAAATATCGATGGTTTCGTTGCTTGTGTGGCACGTAGCGTTGTCTTGTTTAAAGTAAACGTTGTCCAGATCCCTCTCGAAAGCGAAATCCATTCACCGTAGCTGTTGCTCCAGCCTCATTTTAGAAAAAGTAAGGTCCAATGACCCCTTCGCGCCGTACCATAAACCGCACCAAACAGTTACTCGTTGAGGATGAATTGGCTTTTCAACAATAAAAGCTTGTTGACGTAGCCATCGATGTGGAAATGGGCCTCTTCTTTTTTTTCATTTTTTTTTTACCATTTTTATAGTGAATTTTAATAATTTCAGTGCGTTGTTGAAGCGTGTATCGTTCCATTTTTATTAATGGCGTAGTTTCTACTTGTTAAATGTCAAAAAATTACAGCTTCAAAAGTGACAACTATCGAAATAGCGGGCTATTCAAAATAACACTTCTTATTGGAAAACCCATTACTTTCAGCCGATCTTGAGAAAGCCTTTGACCGAGTAATCGCAACATCAGTTATTCATCAATTACAGAAATGGGAAGTTCCCAAAATGATTGCCAAACTTCTATGGTCCTTTCTTGGAGGAAGAAGTTTTCGAGTTTATGTTGATGGCTATAACTCACAAATTGTTCGAGTTAAGAACGGTAAACCACAAGGATCTCCTTTATCAGTTGTTACTTATAATGCCTATGTCGACTCACTCATCCAAGGACTGTCGCAACCAAACCACGGAATCGATTTTGTTGGCGTTTATGCTGACAACATATATGTTTTGTGTTCTGGGGAGCACAAAATGGTTTATTCAAATCTTGTCCGAGTTAACAGCTTACAAAGATGGCCAAATAAACAAGGAGCTATAGTACCCACTCATAAAATGGAAGCTCTTCATCTTTGTAGAAAACGAAAATGCCAATCATCAACAATAAGCCTCCGAAATGAAATAATTCCTCTCAAAAATGACCTTCGCATCTTAGGAGATATTTTCACTAAAAAACTTAAATGGAACCAGCAAACTAAGAAAATTGCAAATAAACTAAAACTTCTTTGTTGACTTTGTTGAAAATAATCTGTTCCCGGAGAAAAGGCCCTCACATTGAAACAGCTCTACTTACTTACTTACTTTTGATGGCGCTCACAGCCCAGGATGGGCTTCGGCCTCAACTAAGAAGCCCCTCTGCCAGCTCTGTCCCTAGCTAGCCGCTTCCAGTTGCGCACACCAAGTGCTTTGATGTCGTCATTCACTGGATTGCGCCACCTGTTACGGGTTCTTCCTCTGCTGCGTACCCCATCGGGGTTGGATTCGAAGACTCGTCGGGCAGGTGCGTTGCTGTTCATACGCTCCAAGTGCCCCAGCCATCTCAGCCGCTGTATTTTCAGCTTTTTGACCAGGTTAACGTCGCTGTATAGCCCGTATAGCTCGTCGTTGAATCTTCTCCTCCATACTCCTTCGATACACACCGGACCGAAAATCACACGAAGAATCTTCCTCTCAAAGCACCCTAGAAGATTTTTATCCGAATCTTTCAGTGTCCATGCTTCTGACCCATAAAGCAGGAGCGGGATGATTAGGGTTTTGTATAAAGTCTCCTTGGTTCTCTGAGAGAGGGCCTTACTACTTAAATGCCTTCTTAGACCGAAGAAACAGCGGTTGGCAAGAGTAATTCTTCGCCTGATCTCTGCACTGATGTCATTCTGCGATGTAATAGTGGAGCCCAGGTAGACAAAGTCCTTGACAACTTCGAAGTTATATCTGTCCATCGTGATATTTTGCCCGAGCCGACGATGTTGAGATTCCTCTCTCGATGACAGCATATACTTCGTCTTGTCCTCATTAACCGCCAATCCCATTTTAGCCGCCTCCGATTCAATGCTCGTAAATGCCCCTGCCACAGCTCGCTTCGTTCTGCCGACAATTTCAATGTCATCCGCATATGCAAGCAATTGAACGGACTTTTGATAGATTGTACAGCTGGTGTTGACGTGTGCGTTGCGTACAATGGCTTCAAGAACGATGTTGAATAGGTTGCATGATAACGCGTCGCCTTGCCTCAATCCTTTCTCAACATCAAAGGAATCGGTGGTGTTCTTACCAATTTTGACGGAGCAGCGAGATTTCTCCATCGTCATCCTGCAGGCGGACAGGCGGACGAGTTTGGCAGGGATGCCGAGACTCGACATGGCTCTGTATAATTGGTCCCTTTTCACGCTGTCATACGCGACTTTAAAATCGATAAAAAGGTGGTGTGTATCGATCTGGAATTCCCGGGATTTTTCTAAAATCTGTCGGAGTGTGAACATTTGATCGACGGTTGACTTGCCTGGCCTTAAACCGCACTGATAGGGGCCGATCGGATCGTTGACAAAAGGTTTTAAGCGGTCACACAGGATGGCCGACAAGATTTTATAAGCGACGTTTAGGAGACTAATTCCTCTGTAGTTGGTACATTTCAGAACATCTCCCTTTTTATGGATGGGGCACACTATACCGAGGTTCCATTCATCGGGCATACTTTCCTCCGACCAAATTTTGCAGATGAGCTGTGTATGCTCTTAGCCAATTCATCTCCCGCTGATTTAAATAGTTCGGCTTGTAAGCCATCCGCACCAGCAGCCTTGTACGACTTAAGTTTGGATATCGCCAAACGCACTTCGGTTAGGTCGGGTGGACGGAACTCTTGGCCATCATCGTCCAATTTGAATGGAGCGTTCTGCCTATTAGCGGCATCTTGGCTGTCTTCGCCATTAAGCAGTCTAGAGAAGTGTTCTTTCCAGATCCTCAGCACTGACTGTGTGTCTACTACCATATTCCCACTCTCATCACGGCAGGCTTCCGTTCTAGCCTTGAATCCTTGGGATCGATTCACCCTCTGATAAAATTTTCGAACATCTCCCCTACCGCTACAACCCTCAATAGACTCTACCGCCCGCTTCTCGTGCTCTCTCTTTTTCCTCCTGAGAAGTCGGCCTTCCTCTTTTCGTTTCAGCCCGTAGAGCTCCCGGGCCACTCTCTCAGCAGCTCTTGTTCGAGTCTGCAGCATTGCCTGGTAGGCCTCGTCCTTAGCTGCATGTGCAAGCCGGCACTCTTTATCGAACCAGGGGTTTCGTTGTATTCGCCTAGTGAAACCCACACATCAGAGGCGTCACTTCTGATGACTTGTTGACAGTGTTCCCACTGGTCCTCTGCACTTGATGCTGGTGGCGGACCTCCTGAGAGATTAAGAGTTACGTGGTCTGCAAAAGTTCTGGCGGTCTCTTGCAATTTAAGCTTCTCGACATCGAATCTTTTCACAGCATCTGCTCTGCGTTGTCGCGTCATGGATATCCGCATACGTAGTCTAGCTACCACCAGGTAGTGATCCGAGTCAATTTTGGCCCCTTGGAACGTTCGGACGTCCAAGATACTGGAAGCATGTCTCTCGCCTATCGCAACGTGGTCGATTTGGTTGACGGTTAGTTGATCACGCGACCGCTAAGTCCCCTTGTGCATATTGAGGTGTGGGAAGTAGGTGCTTGAGATGATTACATTTCGCCCCGCCGCAAAGTCTGCCAGCCTGTGTCCGTTGCCGGAAGTTTCGTCGTGTAGGCTGTGTCCCCCGACTATCGAACCAAAGATGCCCTCCTTTCCGAATCTTGAGCTGAAGTCACCATGAATGATCTTCACGTCGTACTTCGGGCACATATCATACGTTGTCTCCAGGAGATCGTAGAATGCTTCTTTGGTTGAGTCCTCTCTCCTTTCATGGGGGGCGTGAACACAGATCAGCGTAATGTTCTTAAATTTGCCTTTGATGCGGATTGTGACCAGGCGTTCGCTTACACTTCGGAAGCCCAAGACTTCTTGCCTTAGTCTTCCCTTTATCACAAAACCACAACCAAAGAGCCGATGACCCTGTTCCTTCAAGCACCCGCCGTAGTAGATGTCACAGGTTTTCAGTCTCCGTATGCCCTTTCCATCCCATCGCACTTCCTGGATGGCTGTTACGTCAGCCTTTAGCCTGTCCAGGTTCTCCACCAATTGTTCGGCTGCACGTGTTCTGAATAAGGACAGGACGTTCCACGTGCAGATCCGAAATTCATTGTCCTTGTTTAGTTTGCTGGGGTCGTCAACTTTAAAATCATCCATATCCGAGGCTTGTTGTTGTTTCGGAACAACTTTTTTTTACGTGGTAGGGAAGCAACAGCTCTAAGGATAACTAAAACCTTAGTTGAAGGAACACTGCAGCATGGGTTAACTACCTATATGTGGACCACTGATAAAAACATCAAAAATATTGATGTTGCTATAAATCAATGTTATAGAACAGCGACAGGTGCTTTGAAAACCACGCCAATTGATGCATTGAGAGTTGAAGCTGGGTACGTTCCTTTCATCAACTTCGGAGAAAAAAGAGCCATCTCCTTAGGTTCCAAGGCTATAACAGATATAAACCATCCCTTACACTCCGCAATACAAGACACCCTAAAAAATGCGCAAAAAACTAATAGAAAACCATTTCATCCCTTAAAAATATATCACTCATCTTGCCGTTCCCTTGTTTCGGAGGATAACCCTTTCAATAACAAAGACAAACCACTCTGGACTTTAAATAAATCATCGAATCGATACCAGGTTACCAAAATATAAAAAAAACTCTACACCAGCCAGTTTTTTCCAGATGATGCACAAGGATTTCATTAATTCTGTCAAGCCAAATAGAACCTTATACACAGAAAACTACAGCTCATATTAAGTCACCGAACTTTTGCCCACAGGATGTACTGCTATTCTTCACCAAGGCCTGCTTCCAGTCGCTGCAGGAAATTATATTGCTGAGCTGGCTGGACTTAAGAAAGCAATACAAATATTCCGTGACTGGTCCGAAAAAACTCTTATTTGCACCGAGAACTTAGGAGTTCTAAATGGGCTTAAGAGTCCAACAATTAAAAGCCCATCTCTTAAAATGCTAAAAATTAATCTGAACGAAAACATTTCACTGTCATGGGTACCAGGACATATGGGAATCAAAGGAAATGAAGCAGCCGATAATGCAGCGAAAAATGCACAAAACCTTCCGCTCATAATAGAAATGCCAAATTTTCACCAGCTAGTTCGAAGAGTTTGGCTGGAGAAACACAACAGTGAATTAAAATAACAATGGGGAAGGAGCAATAGTTTCTTACGAAGCCACCAGTCCGAAAGAGACCACATTCCATATCACCCAGAGCTTACGAGACAAGAATTTATAACACTGTTTCGCTTCCGAGTAGGAAAAACCTTATTCAACACCAAGCACATATACAACCGAAGTGAAGCAGAGGAATGCGTAGACTGTAAAGTGGCTCTCACTGTCCAGCCCATTCTAATAGAATGCCCAAAGTCCAGACAAACTTCAAGTCGATCAGAACAGCTGGCTGACTTTCTTGATCCTAGAAATCTAGATACTATTAAGAACATAATTCGATCTACAACACTCCATGGAAAAAACAATGAGATATAAAACAATTAAAAATAATATAAATCCTAATTTAAACGGCATAACATGGTCTCGTTACCCTAATGCCTTAATTCTTCAAGAGTTTGTAAATTTATTTTATAAGCTTCATTTGTAAATCAATAAATAAATAAATAAATTTAGGTACAAATCGCCTATGCATTATAACGCAGTCACAATTGATTCTTTTAATTCCACACCATATATATGCATGTATTAGTGCTAGCAAAATGTATCTATACTGTGAGTAATATGTAAAAGTTCCACATCGTATGGATACGTGGATTTCGTGAAACTTTGGATATACTGTAGAGGGTGAAACTCTGCGTCGAAACCCATATTAAGATTTTATGTATTCCTTTTTTTGAGGTTTTGGAAATATTTTAACTTTTACTCATAACATCATAAGCTTACTAGTCACATTTTGAATTTAGACATAATTAGACAAAATTATAAACTATCGGTCTTACAAAAAAAATTTTAAACCTAATTTGTGTAAAATTTTATAAGCTATAATTTGTTTCTTAACATTTGTTTGTAAAGCTTATAATTTCTTTGAGATATTGAAAAAAAACAGGGGAAAATTCTCTTTTACCCGCCCCCCCCCCCCCCCTCACGAAAAAATTTGTGGGTGAAATTAGGAAAACTTTTACCACACGTAAGGGCATCTTAATAAAGTTTTCCACAAAAGTTCAGATTCTTATGATATTTTTTTCTGGGTAAATAATGAAATATCGAAAACAGTGTGCAGACACTTTTAAAGTAGGATTTGGACATGTTCCGCCACAATACTTCGTAGTAATTTTTAACCAAACTACTCTTATATCATATACTTTCCAATAGTATGTGTAAGATAGAGTTGAATATCTTTCAGTTGCCACTTGAGTCTGAAAAATGAGAGCTAGTTTCAGGCCTAAATAGTGTCATGAGAATCAGAAATCAAAAGAATCTATAATAATATTCATTATAGTACAGTAACTATAAACAATCACATATGCTTCAAATCTGGTATTTCTGATTTTTTGCTTAGTTGTTCAGGATATTGGCCTAGTAAATAACCTTAGTTTTCGATCTCGAGTGCGACCACTTCATGGTCAAAATTCGTTATTTTTTAAATAAAGTTACTTAAGTTGATAGTTTTTGAAAGATTAATTTCCAAACTCAAAAATTTTAAAAAGAAATTTGCTCCAAGGTTCCTATTTCTACTAAGTAAATAGTAGAATATTTTTTCAAAGTTTTGAGTTTAGAAATTAATTTTTCAAAAACTATCAATTGAAATTAATTTATTTGAAAAGAAGATTCAAGAATGGATTTCTGGGTTTCAGATAAGCTATACTATAGGAGAATATTGTAGGTGTAACCATTGTTTTTCAGTAGTGTTGTTACCACTTATTGTCATTTTTCTAGAAAATTGCTCCTCATATTTAAACGGGGGTATATAGACCCCCTTCTGGTATGATTGTCCTATTATTTTGGCCCAACCTTTACGTTCCAGTGCTTTGATGCATTTATATCAACCGTTCTTTATTTGCTATTATACTGTTTGATAACACTACTTGTTATATTAAATTTTTTATCGATAAATTTTTAAATGATGTATTTTGGAAATCATTTCGTCTATAGAGATGGTTTTGGGTTCAATTTGGAGCAAAATAGGTTACCTTGAAATCATAAAGGGTGGTTTAAATTTAAATTTAAAGGGCCGATGTTGAATGTGAACCACACCTAATCGTCAAGTTTTTTTTCTGCATTTCATTTGACATTTTTCAATTTCAGACTAAATCATTTTGAACCATAGAAAGATACGCAGTCGAGCAACGCGTTAAAGTTATTCAGGGTTATTATGAAAATGGGCGTTCAAATCAAAATGCATATCGTGCATCATCATCTCAGTGATGAGGCACATTTTTAACTCAGTGGATTCGTCAATAAGCAGAATTGCCGAATTTGGGCGAATGATAATCCAAGAGTGATTGTCGAAAAACCAATGCACCCACAAAAAGTGACTTTTTGGTGCGGTTTATGGGCTGGCGGCACCATCGGGCCGTATTTTTTTTCAAAATGAGGCCGGTCAGGCAGTTACTGTGAATGGTATTCACT
Organism: Melangyna quadrimaculata; assembly: GCA_949320155.1. Classification (NCBI taxonomy): domain Eukaryota; kingdom Metazoa; phylum Arthropoda; class Insecta; order Diptera; family Syrphidae; genus Melangyna; species Melangyna quadrimaculata. The sequence continues at coordinate 266,859,325 of OX439483.1, forward strand.
ATCGTGAGATGATCATAACGAACTTTTTATGGCCCGAATTGGAAAATATAGATGTGGCGATATGTGGTTTCAACAGGACGGTGCAACTTGCCACACAGCTAACGAAACAATGGCTCTTTTGCGCGAAAAATTCAATGGCCGTGTTATCTCACGTGGTGGCGATGTCAATTGGCCGCCAAGATCATGTGATTTGATACCGTTGGTTCTCTTTTGGGGGGTTATTTGAAAGAAAATGTTTACGTCGATAAGCCAGCAACAATTCAAGAGCTAAAGGATGAGATAATTCGGCACGTTAACGGCATTGCACCTCAATTATGCCTCAGCGTCATCGAAAATTTGGACCATCGTATGAAGGTGTGCCGCCGAGGTCGTGGCGATCATTTGGCCGATATTTTGTTCCATACATAATTGAACCATACCAATATTATCATAATAAAAATAAATGACAATAATTTCCTAAATATTTTGTGTTTTATTCAAAATTAACATCGGCCCTTAAAATTTAACCATCCCTTAGAACAATATTACTTCTTTAGGGCTAAAATTGCCAATAACTGATAAAAGCGCGAACAAATTGCGGTTATTTTGATTTTTGACCATGAAGCGGTCGCCGCTCGATGTCGAAAACATAGGTTATTTATTAGGCCAATATCCGGAAAAACTCAGCAAAAAATCAGAACTACCAGATTTGACGCAGACGGTGCCCTCCATGCAAACGACAAGGTTACTGGACTATTAGAGAAGAGTTTGGCTGGAGATATAGCTTTTTCGTGCTTTGCCACTTTTGCACTCATCAGTCTCCTTTTTGTGGTGCTGAGCTTTAATCCGATTTTATTTGAAAAACTTTTTATGCACACCATAGGATTCGTTGTTCAAAAATTCAATGAAATTGTGGAATAAAGAATGGTCAAGCCTAATAAGCTGACATTCTAGTACGAATAGTACAATAATAACAATAATAACTTAATAGTCTGGTTCGTTACCGATCTTCCAACCTCTCCCCCTTTGATACGTACTGCGAATTGAAGTCTATCGAAATAAAAATAAAAATTAATCGGGTGGCACAACGGCTCATGAAGAACCAGGGCCTAGTGACTAACAACTCGCAACGATTCCTGTGTGCGCATTTCGACAGGAATGGAAGGGACCTACAATTTTATGCCAAATCTAAACGGCTAGACGAGAAGCACTTATTCGTGACAAGTGATACTCTTGGAAAATTTGTCAATTCCTCGCAAGAGGCAGTAGCCCTGAAAAAAAACTTTTTTAGTTTTTATGTGGACGAGGCTGGAAGCGATCCCAGACCTCCAGCGTGACAGTCGAACGCACTAACCATTACGCTACGGACTACTACCTATCGAAATAAGGTATGGAGAAAAATGGAGGCGGAACAAGACAGCATACTTAAAGGCGCTTATAAAAATGCTGATGCTCCAAATGCATTTGATAAACAAATAACACATCTCGACCTGTGACGTCAGTGGTCTAAAGCGGTAGAGTGCGTAGTGCACACGACTTCTAAGACTGAGCAAATCTGATATGCGTGGGTTCGAATCCTATGGTGTGCATAAAAAGTTTTTCAAATAAAATTGTATTAAAGCTCAGCACCACAAAAAGGAGACTGATGAGTGCAAAAGTGGCAAAGCACAAAAAAGCTTTATCTCCAGCCAAAAAATTGGTGGTACCGCCTTTAAGTTGTTGGTGTTATTCAAAAATTCAATGAAATTGACGGAATAAGATTGGTCAAGCCTGATAAGCTGAAATTCTAGTACGAATAGTACAATAATAACAATAGTATTAGAGAAGAGTGTTTTTTTTTTTTTTTTTTTGGGCTATAGAAAATGTGGGATTTTTAACTAAAATTTTAGTTTCGTATATTTGAGGGTGCCATGCAATAAAGTCCAATGAAATAAAGTCCAAAACCATATTTTGGACTTTATTGCACTCCTAGGTGTGAAATAAAGTCCAAAGCCATTTTGGGCTTTATTTCACACCTAGGAGTGAAATAATATCCAAATGAAAATTAAAATTTTTTTTTTTTTTTTTTTTTTTTTGAAAAATTTAAGGTAGTTTCAGAAATCTTGTAGTTAAGTACAAAAAAACTTTAAGAACAGACCGGCTGACAACATAGGTGACTGCCAGACGACTGAGCATACCCTTAGCAGAGCGACGGAGTCACGTGAGTGGGGCAGAGGACCCGAAAAGGGAGTTAAAATGATTGAACCCGCGAATTGTGCAACAAACCCATAAGGCTTTATTGCATTCTTAGGCTATGTCCTAATTGGCATTCATCGGGCTATCGAGCAACGAGCGATGATCGCTGCATCGGAGGATCAAAAAACATGAACGCGGTCGTCCGATGAAGTAGTACGGTCGCACATGTTTGTTTTCAAATCGCTCAAGCTACATCACACAAGCTTTCAACAAACAAACCCAATAAGTGTAGGGGAGTGTCCCAATTAAAAATCGAGTTTGTGCGAGCGACGCGACGGTAAGTAGCTTGATCGCTTAAAATCAAACAAGTTTGCTTTTGATCGCGTAAAGAAATGAAGTTTGAGGGAAAATTGATAAACGAAGTTCATTTAAACCGAATTTTATGGAATAAATGTCCGTCGAGAAGACTACAAAAACAGATTAAAAACCGTTAAAGTGTGAGAGAGTGTAAGTTGAAAAAAAAAAACATATTATTTACATACAAAAATATTTCAAGATGCTAAAAAAAAGTGTCAAGGTGAGATATTCAACCCGATTACAGAATCCGATAATGGTCTGCGGATGACTTCCGAAATTTTTTTCATTTTTTTCTTTTAGAATCCCCTGTAAAAAATTGCAGGAATTTTGGTTACGTTGTTTGAAAAGCCCATCCACATTCCATTATAACTTTTGACATTTCAAATTCGCACGAAAGTCGTTGCGGATGAAGTCAATTCCGGGAGTAAAATTTTGCGGATTCTGTAATTGACATGATTGAGGAGTGTAATAAAGTCCAAAATTTGGCTTTGGACTTTATTTCATTGGACTTCATTTTACGGCACCGATTTTCAACTGGTTTCTGCGTCTTGACTGTTAAATGTAACTTGCTAAATATATTTTAGAAATCAAGTGATTAAAACATAGAATAAATAAAATCTATGATTGACTCTACTGGCTTACTTCACAAAATTTCAGCCTGAAGTTTTTAAATTTTGAGTATTTAGTCGATTAAATCATTTTTTTGGATGAGATACAAAAATGAACAGACTTCAAGTCCTACAAATTTTGGTTTGTTATTTTTATTCCCTGCTGAAATATAGATAGTCTAAGAACAATTCGTTTGACAGTCAAAATCCGCCTTTTTGTGTCATTTTGGATTTATTTTGTTTTCTTAAACTTAAAGCATAAAACACGCAACTATGTTATCTCCTCCCCTAGCCCGCCCCCCCCCCCCCCCCCCCCTCAACAAATATATAGACTAAATACACATTCTAATAATATTCTTACCTTTTTGATGGAATTGCTGAACGTCTTGACAATATTTTGGATTTCATCAAATCAGGAAATGTTGCAATCACTATGTTTCGAAATTCTATGAGTGCATCTACTTCAGTTTGCAATTTCTGAAGTGACTTAGTTTCTGTTTCATTATTGAAATGATCAAAGTTTAATATGGATGTATCTGTTAAATAAATAGATTCACAATTTAAATCTCTTGTAATTAGCCTTCGTTGAACACTATTTATGGTTTTCTTCTTCCAATTGCAGTACATATTCTGTAAAATAAGAATGTAATTATTAATACTTGTCAATAAATGCAAAATATACAGGGTGTCCCTTAATTAGTCAATATACATGATTCCTGGGTGTATTCTTAGAAAAAAATTGTTTTACAGTAAGGGCCTGAATCCAATTATGATATTATTTATCAGGGATTTAAGAAAAGTCTTACTTTGGTGTACCCTGACCCATGTTAACAGTAATTACGCTGTTAGTAATAATGATTCCTGGGTGTATTCTTAGAAAAAATTGTTTTGCAGTAAGGGCCTGAATCCAATTTTGATATCATTTATCAGGGATTTAAGAAAAGTCTTCTTTGGTGTACCCTGACCCATGTTAACAGTAATTGCGCTGTTAGTAATAATGATAGAAACTTCCTTGAGACCTTTACTTTTAGGAGAAATAACGGCCTTTGTTACAGGAAGAATTTTTGTGGGCAGGAAAAATGGAACATGCTAAAAACTGAATATGCTAGGACTAAGAAAAAATAACAAATTTATTTAAGCGCAGTTACAAAGGCTGGTATTTCTATCGTTAGAACTAGTAGCGCAATTACTGTTAACATGGGTCAGGGTACACCAAAGCAAGACTTTTCTTGAATCCCCGATAAATGATAATACACCCAAGAATCATTCTGTTGTAAATTTAATTTGCTATTGTGAATGCTGAATGTCAGAACTGAACTAAAAAAAATCATTTTTGCCATTGTTGTTAATTGTTTCGAATTTGTCAGTCTTTTTGCATTCAATTTATACAAATTGATAACTAATTAAAATATTTTTATTTATTAAAATGCCTTCAATGTATTTAAGACTTATTATTCGAACAAATCGCCGCAATGGGCAGAAGTTGGATATTTACATTATTGGTGACTATGTATTTATTGTGTTAACTTATCAACAGTTTTTAGGAATAAAGTGAGGATTATCAGGCGGAACTTAAAGGACAATGAAAATCCTTAGGAATGTATCACCAAGGAACATTTTATTCAATTGTACCGCTTTCCAAAACACTTGTGCAGAACCCAAGTCTTCTTCCAGTGGGCTCCTCCTAATGCATTCGATTCATTTCCTAAAGATCTCCACGCATTGTCCCGTTGTCCCACTCCATCTACTGACACAAATGTACAAAAATCATCAACAGAATGAATAAATACATAAATCTAATTTATTTGTTTACCTATCTGTTTACCGTTACTTCTGAAAAGCTAATAAGAGAATCTATTTGAGCAAATTTTTTCTTAAATATATTTCCTCAACATCCATTTTCACTTTTTTTGACGTTTGTTTTCATGTTTTCACAGAACGAGAATCGAAATTAGCGTGAGAGTGAAAAAATTTTCATTTCACTTTTTCACAGAACCAGAAATGACCGCCTGGAGTTTAAATGTCCACAAATGAATACTTTGAAACAAATTATATATCTACTCTAAAACTCTTACTGCATGCTTAAACAACATGTCATACGATGATATACATATTTGGATATCTTCTTAGCACATCCGCAATTCAGTACTTTCTTTCCTCTTTGCTGCGCTGGGAATCACTGCGGATCGATTTTCGCGGTTTATGTAATCGGCATGATTTATGTATTACCGCTTATTTAATAAATGTGCCTCTATACAATTAAAAATATTGAAATAAAGATGGTTGTTAAAGTTGAGTCGTCGTTTGTCTCGTTTAGGCCAAGCACAACAGTGGCTAAGAACATCATGGCAGAACTAAAATTAATTGATGAGCAGCAATCACACTTAAAAATGATGACATTTTTTCTGCTTCTACTCTTTTTGTGAAAATTATCCTAATTTGCATAGAGCTTACTGGTCCATTTGTTGAGATTTGTTAAGGCAGAGGTGCTGCTACCACGTTTTATACGTCGCCGTCGATTATTTTTACTTTTGTGGCACCGACGCAGCGGCGGTTTTGGATTAACTATCAGTTGAAATTTCGAATGCCCATTTCATGTTCAATTTTATAGAATGACTCTACTTTATATGATACGTGCTGACATACTGTAAGTCTACCGGCTACTGGTTTTAGATATCCAGCCCTTCTCTGAATTCCATCGTAATCGGAAATTTGTTAGGAATCTCAAAAAAAAAAAAAAAAAGAATGAAATAACCCATTGCAGTGTTAGTGCTTGTCTTACCACCCACAGTAAAGTGTCATACATCGTTGAAAAGATTATTGCATTTACTTCATTTTATTATGGAGCGGTTAAGATGTAGATCATGGGGCTCAAAAGATATTAAGTCATGAAAAACGGCAAAAAATAAATAATGCAATTCTTCATTGGCAACTGGTTTACCACTCAACAATAATCGTTGTAAAGGTTATAACATGTGCTTCAATTCATTACATGATCTCGATATTCTTCAAACATGGTGTTCGACAAATGAACTTTCTTTAAATGCAAACAAATGCAGTGTAATTTCTTTTTCCCATCAAAAACTCCCCACAGCTCTTAGTAATTGCATAGGAGAAACCGAATTAAATCGTTTCACTGAACAGAACGATCTTGGAGTCATCTTTGACTCAAAGCTTTTGTTTGACGTTCACCATAACTATATAACCAAAAAAGCGGCGATAACCATGGGTTTATTTTTAGTGGCAAAATTTTAATAAAGCTGACACCTTTATAACACTTTTAAATTCATTAGTTCGAAGTACTCTTGAATATGCATCGACTGTACGGAGCCAAATTTATGAGACGCATTCGAACAAAATTGAAAGCATACAGAGAAAATTTACAAGAATTTTACAACACAAACTACATATATCAGAATCACCGGGAATATAATGACCGGTTAAATTTATTTGAAATGGTTTCTTTATTCCAACGCAGAGTTATGTTTGATGAGTTATTCCTCCACAAACTCCTTGGTAATAAAATAGATTCACATAAACTAAGAAATCAAATAAGCATTGACTTCCCGAGTCATTTTAGCCGACATTCTTCTACATTTAACATACCTTTTACTCGTAATAATTTAGTTTATAAATCAAGTTTAATCAGAATTCAAAAGTATCACAATTAAGTGTTTTCAAGGTTTGATATTTTGTGTACCTCTATAGAAACTCCGAAAAATGTTATATTAGGAATTGTCAGTGAATGTGTCTCATCTTTCACTTCCATTTTAAATTAACTTTCCATTTTAACTCATTTTTTAACAATTATTACTGTTTCTAGATCTGATTTTGGTTCTGGCTCTTTGATTTTTAATTTCTTAATTTTTAAATTTTTAAATTTTTTGTTTTTTTTGTCGCTTCTAAAAACACATAAATGTAATTCATTTTAACATTTTTCTTTTTTTTTCTTTACATACTTTATAATTATTATTATAATTATTATCATTATTATTATCATTATTATTATCATTATTACTATCATTATTATTATCATTATTATTATCATTATTATTTTTGATACCTTAAAGGCAATGTGTTTATACCTTAAAAACTAATGTATTCATACCCTAAAGAACAGCTGTCAACTTCATTAATTGCCTCTTCCATATTCTCCTTCTTTATATCCTTCTCTTTTACTTTTGTATTTCACGAGATAAGGAAGTCTAATAAATATAATCCTTTATTAAAATATAAATCGCTCGTTTCTTTTAACAGGTTATGGGCCCAGGATTTTTCTAACAAACCATTAAATATCAAGGATTTGATATTTTGTAAAAACCTTTGGTGGAAAATATTTTTCTGTCGACTTTTCTATCGAGTCCACACAACATAACCTGCAACAATGGGCACGAGCATTCATGGCCGCATCCAACTTTTCAATGGAGAAAATTTTGCTTCTTGGAAGCCGCAAATGGAAGCAATTCTTCATAAAGCGCGGCTTACTGGTTACATTTGTGGAACTATCCCTAGACCGCAGGCTGTAGCTGAACAGCCAAATTGGGATGACAAAGACATGGACGCTAGGGCGGAGTTGCTGTTGGCAATAGAGCCGAATATCGTGTTTCTAGTTAAGGAAAAACGACTGTCCAAAGAAATTTGGAACTTCCTAGGTGGAACCTACGATCGCAAGGGACCCAGACAGAAGGCGGAAGAGTTCAGGCGTCTCATCAATATGAAGATGGAAGTGAACCAGAGCATGGATGGATTTATTCGTGACTTCAAAACTACCGTCAGCAAATAGCAAGAAATGGAGGCGACTCTCGATAAGGATTTATTGGTAGTTGTGCTTCTTGACGGACTGTCCGAAGATTACAGAGATGTCCAAGCCGCATTTGATGCCCAAAGCAAATACCCGGAGGTCGATGTCGTGTGCACGAGACTTTTGGAGGTAAGCGACCGTAAGAAGGATGGAAATGGACAACAGAGCACAGCATTATACACAAAGGGAAAATACAAACCGAAAAAAACATCAAACAACAACAACAGAAGCAACTCCTTTCCATACAATTGCCGCGCATGTGGCAAAAAAGGTCATATGGCTCGAGACTGCTATCAAAACAAAGAAAAAGCTAAAACCGTGCAGTCGAGTACCATGGAAGGAGCGGAATATGGCTTTGTTATAGCAGAGGAGTCTGCATTTAGAGCGTCTACTGACGACATCACATGGTGCCTTGATTCCGGAGCTACTTCGCATATGTGCGCGACGAAATCCTTGTTTGAGAGTTTGGAAATGTGGACAAAAGAAGCCTTTGTGACTTTAGCTAATGGTCAGCGTGTCAAAATAGCTGGAATCGGAACGGCGTTACTACCATCCTACCTAAACAATGTTGGAAAAGACATAAAATTGTTCCGCACACTTTATATACCGGATTTAAATGAAAATCTCATCTCGGTAAGCAAAGCGGCAAGTAGTGATGTTAAGGTCGTATTCGAAGGTGATAAAGCTAAAATATATAGTAAAACTGGCACCTTATTGTTCACAGCTGATCAAAGTCGTGGTTTGTATATAGTTTCAAGAAGTGACAGAGTCTTAGCTACACAAGAAAATAATAACTCGCTGAAGTTATGGCACCGAAGAATGGGCCACTTAAACATAAACTCGTTAAAACAGCTTCAGTCAACTGGAATGGTTACTGGTCTGCCAGAGAAATTCATATCCGATGCAAGCAGTTGTGTTTATTGTATTTGTGCTAAGCAGTGTATTAAACCTTTTACTGTCTGTGAAAATAAGAGAACAGAAAGAAAACTCGAATTGGTCCATTCCGACTTGTGTGGTCCCATGGGAACTCCATCTATGAGTAAAGCCGTATACGTCATCACATTTATCGATGACTTTTCTCGAAGAATTTTTGTGTACTTCATGCAAAAGAAAAGCGAAGCTCTGGATAAATTTAAAACGTTTAAGGCATACGTAGAAAAACAAACAGGAGAATCAATTAAATCGCTCAGAACCGACAATGGGACGGAATACACACATTTGAAATTTGAGGAATTTTTGGAACAAAACGGAATCGACCATGAGTTTTCTGCCCCATACACGCCACAACAAAATGGCATAGCAGAGAGGGCCAACCGGACCCTATTAGAAATGGCGAGGTGCTTAAAGCTGGAGGCAAAATTACCTGACGTTTTGTGGGCAGAACTTATTTGTACGGCAGCCTTTATTCGTAACAGGTGTCCCACGAAAATGAACGGTCAAGTAACTCCAGAGGAACTGTGGACGGGTAACAAACCAGACGTTTCATCATTTAGGTGTATCGGTACAAGGACATATGTACTGGACAAAGGAAGCAATCTCGACAAATTTGAGTCAAAAAGCAATGAACACGTGGTTGTTGGGTACAGCAACGAACATGGCACATATCGGCTTTGGAAACCTGGAACCCGCATAGTCATCAGGAGTAGAGATGTACGATTTGTGGAAGAAGAGCCTAAGCATACCGACAATGAAGAAGGAGTTCTACCCAACTATTATGTTTTCGATTTTAAGCAGCCTGAAAGTCAAGTTCCCGACATTAAAAACCTAAAACAACAACAACCTGCTCAAACTAATGAAGCTCAAGAAGAACATCCGGAGGAATCACTTAAGGAGGAAACCGAAAATGCTGAACCAGAAACTACAGCACATGTAGATGTACCAAATGACGAAGAGGAAGTCTACAGCGTTGGAATTGACAACATAAGGCAAATGGGATATATAACAGCTCATACAATTTAGGTGAAGCAAAACCAACTCGCTTACCATCACAAGTCAAACTCAGCATTCAAAAGGAACCAACTATCAAAGGTG